>OX411558.1:3513244-4113244 GCA_948146395.1 Fragum whitleyi
AAAGTTAACTATCAAATGAAAAAAAAATACAGTCTTTTAATTCATCTTCTGTAAAATATACGTGGAAATTTTAAAATGTTTTCTTTCTATAGCGGCTGTAAAGTGCATAAATAATGACAGAGACACCCCCCCCCCCACCCCCCCCCACCCCGCATGAAGGCGGGAGAGCAAGAACGTCAATAGCGACGTCATTATTCACTCTTTAGATACTTAGTCTCCGGCAACTTCCACGCCTTTCTGTGCCTGATGTATCAACTTGCAGAACTTATCCACATACCATTTGGAATCAAATTTGTTTATATGCATGGTAAAATTTTCAGAAAACTCTATTTAATTAACGGATTTTCTATATTTTTCTCGCTCCCCCGCCTTAGTATACACATGATACTATGGAAACGTATTCTTAGGCCCGCGGCTAAAGATAATTCTGCAAAATTCTGCAAAAATAGTGACGTTTATGCTCTCCGTAATTACTTAATGCTACTCTTTCACAGATTAGGAAAATGCATTTTTTTTGTAAAATTAATCGGAAATTATGACTTCATCATGCAGAAAACTCTACAATAATAAGATTCGATTTGGTAAGACAAGGAAAAAAGACAGATATTCCTATACCGGACTCAGCTTGACAAGGATCGAAAATAATAGGACAGTTTTCAAGGTGAGTGATAAATTAGTATAAGATTTATGCAATTATTTATGCGCAATGGGTGGATCCACGCGGTTGAATTTTATAGCAGTAAGGTAGGTCACGAGCGCATGGTTCACGTGTGCGAATATACATCTGAACTGACGGTAATAAAAACGAGTCACCTGTTATTTTTCATGTTAACCCTTATGAATTTTAAAATTGTATCATGCCAACATTTTTTTATTTGCTGTAGGCAGCTGTAAACTTTACTCAGGCTCAACTAAGATTTTTTTCAAAATTTAAACTTAAATAAATCTATGGCAATAAAAGATAATAATAAAAGTCGTTATTTATAACAACTCATTAATGTCATCTTTATGTAAATACGTTAAAATGAGTATCAAAACAGAATTTCGGCTTAAATCTCAAATTGAAATTTGAGAAAATTTTGAATTGAGAATGAGAAAAGTTTTATAACCTCGGGCCCTGATCGAGGTTGGGATAATTTCTCGAAGCCGGGACAAGATAACAATGTTTGAGACAGTTTAAGACACTTGCACATTATATTATTACAATGTATATTTATCATGCAATCATCTTTCAGTACTTAAATTATGTGAAATTTTTATAATCAAAGTAATTCCAGTGAACGTTTCCTTGTTAAGAACGTGTATATACAAACAGTTCCTAAAATACATTGTCATTTAACGTTAACAGGTATGTGATATCAGGCCAAGACAGGCTCACTTGCATGATAAATAGAGAATAATATGTTAGTGTCTTAAAATATCAATGTTTTCTGGTTGATGTTGGGAGAATTTATCATGACGAGGCTATGCGGAGTCTTGATAATTTCTTGCTGCCGAGACCAGATAACATTGATATCTTAAGACACTTACATGTTATTCTATTTATCAAGCAACTTTTTTGCGCTTAATTATGATAAACCCTTAAGAATAAAAGAAATTCAAGTGAAAATGTTTGCAAATTATTTCTAAAAATAAACTGTCTAATATCATGTTATGTTATCAGGTAGGTGACATCAGGCCAAGGCAGACTTACTTGCATGTTAAATGGTATTAAGGAATGCATTTATAAAGTATCGCAAAGAACCCTTTCAAATCATACCGTCAACAACATGATGCAAAGCAGCTAACCTCAAGTTGTTATTATTCTATTTTGGTCAAAATCTTGTGACTCCATTAGAAAGAAGTATTTTTTAACAAACAAATTGAAGGGAGACTATTAGCTTTATTTGAAAAAATAATCTTGTCACAGTTAGGTTTCTTGTCGCATTATCACAGTCGTATAACTTGTATAGTTTAGTAAAAGAAGTGCCTAGCGTAGAAATTGGATTCAATCGATAAAGTTGGGTAATTAGCAAAAACCGAAATTGAAGCGGTGATCGCCAGTTTCATTCCAGAATATTTGATTCATTACAAATAAAATCACCAATGCCCAAACGACCTATCGTAAGTCCCAACCCCACAAACCATCTCGATTTTTGACAGCTCTAAAAAGCATTGTTTAAAGTGATATTTTAGTTTTTATAAATGGACTACGGTCCAGTGTAGCAACAGGCCGTTTTTTTATTGGTACAGTGGAGAAACAAAGGTTTGGAGGAGATTTTTAATCCGTGGAGATACATTTTTGGAAATGTCACTAACAAATATACTGTGTTTACGACGCGGTTGTACGACGTTTCTTGTTCAGACATTAGAATAAAAGTAGTAGGTACCAAAATTCATTTCTCTCTGTCTGTCTGTCTGTCTGTCTCTCTGTCTCTGTCTGTCTGTCTGCCTCTCTCTCTCTCTGTTCTATCTCTATCTCTCTCTTTTCCCCTCTCTCTTTCTCCTCTCACTTTCCCTCTCTCTCCCAACCCCTCTCTCTCTCTCCCCCCTCTGTCTGTCTGTCTGTTTGTCTCTCACCTCTCTCTCTCTCTCTCTCTCTCTCTCTCTCTCTCTCTCTCTCACCCCTCTCTCTCTCTCTCTCTTCTCTCTCTCTCTCTCTCTCTCTCTCTCTCTCTCTCTCTCTCTCTCTCTCTCTCTCTCTCTCTCTCTCTCTCCCTCTCTCTCTCCCTCCCTCTCCCCTAAGTATTTGCGAATTCAA
Organism: Fragum whitleyi; assembly: GCA_948146395.1. Taxonomy (NCBI): domain Eukaryota; kingdom Metazoa; phylum Mollusca; class Bivalvia; order Cardiida; family Cardiidae; genus Fragum; species Fragum whitleyi. Next base: position 3,515,985 of record OX411558.1, read on the forward strand.
AACTTAAATTGGAATCAATCATGACAGAAATACTTGAAATTCCAAAAGGCCATTTTTAACTGGATTTTGATACAAGAGGATCAAGACGGCCCTAGATCACTCACCTTGTGCATAGAAAAACACGAAATAAAACTCAATTTACACACTATTCGTATACAAGACAAAAGTATACTTGGTCATAGACTTCCTACGCAAGTACCTTCTCAGTTTGTAAAGACTGGATATCTAAATTTGTAATTGACATAGATATTTAAAAACAATGTTGGAAACTGTTATTTGGGCCCCCTGTCCCGTGTTTTCCAACGAATCTTTAAAAATGAAGATAGGAATCATAATTATCACCAGACAAATATAAAACAAAGTTCCACGGAAATTTGGCTAGAATCGTAATATCTGGAATGCTAACAAGCAGAGGTACACATAAAAAGGGGTAGAGCTAATCGAAAATCGTTATTTATCATTGAAATTCTACGTTAAGATACTTATTTGAATCGTCTTGACGAGACGATTCGAATGAGTACCAATAACATAAGATTTGTGCTATTACTATTGAAATAACTTTATTTAAAATCCAAAATACCCTCTCTATCAGTAGCTGTGATAATAAGGATGTTGACGTTAAGGCTATTTTTCCTGTCTTTTCATATGAAATGTTCTCATTTTCGATAAGTACAGTCAGACCAAATTTCGTGAAAAAATGTGTCCTTAAGATTGCTAACAAAACAATTGACAGTCAAAGATGACATAAAATTCAAAAGGGAATAATGTAAGAAATTTCGTATAACCTCTATTAAGGCAATGCATGCGCGGAGTAATAATAATATATATTGAAAAAGGAAAAATTTGGTGATCATATTCTATGTTCGTTTCCTTCTGAGTGCGTATAAATTTCAAAATCCTATTTACGCCCATGGTTTGTTCCAGTAAAGTGTTAAAACATTGTTAAAAATGGTGTAAAAGCTTTTTAGATTGACACATCTTTTCTATCAGAGATAAATTCAAGATAAGAAATCAAATAGCGTGGTCAGATGTCAACATTTGTAAATTTAGTAAATTATGTTGGAGACAAAAAGTAAAAACATTTAAGAACATCGTAAATTTCCCGATTGAATTATATCGGAATGATTTCAGATTGATATTGAATGACTGGTGTCCTCCTTTTGAAAAAAAATGTAAGTACTTTTTTACGTACAATTTTATGAATTATTTTTAAATTAACTAAGTGTAGGTATCAAAATGCTGATATTGAACTCCATTTAAGCCATATCTTCTACGGTTCAAAATTTATAATGATTCATCTTAAAGAGGCTAAGCCTTGTAATGCTGAATAAAGACCTTTGCAAAGATGCATAAAAAACAAAGTGCTGAAAAACTGTATGCTCTTATTGTGATTCAGAAATTATTTTGTAAATACAATTTTAATATTTTCTGGTTTAAAAGGAGAAGTTATGGTAATGCATGTGATTGCCATGCAACGTTTATGATGACGTCACTTATTGGGCGCCGTGACGTAAGACATGGTGAACGAACGAGAGCGAGGTATGATTTTTTTTTTGGATAATTTCGTTGCCGTTGAGTTTATCAAAAAAAAATCTACCGTTACTTCTCGATAATCCACCGAAAAGCATAAAATAATGCTTATCATTGCATAAAATGTAAGTTTTCGGGTCATTAAAGGCAAACATTAACGAACAAAATCCGGGCGTTAACGAGAGAAAACGTATATTAATCAGTAAATTCACGTGCCGTTAACGCCCGGCTTTTTAATTTAAAAATTCTCGGTCTGGGCCTATACACTTTATCAGTTTCTTTGTCCAAGATTATTATAGAGCTTACCTAAAAACGTTGCTCTAAATCCCGCGTTAAATTGTGTGACGTCAATAAATCTACCAAGCAACGTCGGTATAAACAAGATGGTCGGTGTAATGCATGACGGCGTATAAGTAGGTTTGTAACTAGTTTATATCGTTTCTTTGAAATTATTTTACTCTTATCCATCTTTTTATGCAATAATAGCGTCAATTCACGCTTTTTCGGGCAATAACATTTGCAGAAACCCTCAAAATGCTTTAACGCCCTCAGGTTTCGCACTCCATTAAACCATTATTCGGGTCTCTGCAAATGTTAACGCCCTTAAAAACATGAATTAACCCTATATACTTACATATTTCCGTCGATAATCCTCATGACTCTTTAATCGATCAAATTTGTACTTTCTCCGAGTATGTTGATCCGGCATGTTGTCTAACGACAGTTAAAAGTTCACTTTTACATGTATTCCCCTTTAAAATACAAATGAGAATGTCGCAAAGGTCAACTATTTATCTTTTCGTGGTTGCAAAATGAAACCTTATTTACCATTACACCGACGTTTTTCAAATTATCATAGTACATTGTACAGTGATAGAAGGGAAAGTAATTTTGCACCACATAAAAAACAAGAGCAACACATGCGGATGCGGACGCCCACCTACCCTCAGGTTAATGCAAATTGACTTAAGTGTCACTCCGTTGAAAGCCTAAGCCTAAGGTTATAATATGTATGTACTACTCAAAAAAGCTATAGGTCAAAACTTTCCGGCTTTGGTGTATTTCTGAAAAATGATTTTGACACCATTGAACCAGAATAAATTAAGGGTGATTATGATTTTTTTTTCATGATAAGAAAAACAGAGAGTGCCAATAAAATGATTGCTGGAAGTTTTAATGGAGTACCCCGATTGCTTTATGCCCAATGGTTTACACCGGTTTCAACAATCTTTCAGTTATATCACGACGGCTGTAATTGCATCCTTATCATGGGCTAAAGCTAGTTACATCGTGAGAAACCAATCTCAATCGCTCAAACGCGAAGGCTGACTAGTGGCCTAACTTTTCGAATTTTGCCGATTTAATCTAGAACCCTCACTCTAGTTATATGTTACAATTATATACATTGTAAGGTGCTCCCGCTGCCACAACGAAACTGAAAGATTGTTTAAAGTGGCGTTTATCCACATTCAAACAAGCAAACAAACAAACTTGTAAAAGAACTTTTTGAAATATGACCTGCGAGTCGTCTTCGCGCGAACAAAATGAATCTCTTTCAATAATCATATATGGACTTCCCAGATCGTTCCTATTTCATGAAGGGTTAGATTTATTTGTTTGTTAAACAGAAATGATATGTTTAGTAAAAATTCGGTTCGACGTTATTCGTGTCGAGCTTTCCTTAAACATGCAAGCAACACGCAATGCATTGACAGTGTTGTAAGAATATTATTGTTATTAAGCAAATAAAGGCCCATTTTCACATTTGCTTATGAGTTAGCAGCTTGAGGTTGAAGGTACAGTTTGTTACATTGTGAAATTGACAATCATTCCGATCAAACCATTCAAAAACACTCGCTCAGTGATCCAGTCATCCATTCAAAACACTCACTCAAACAACTCAGAAACGCTCCAAAACACTTCAAAAGATAAAATCAACAACTAGATTCAAAATGAAAATAGGTAGAAAAAAATCGACATTTCACTAACATTGAAATTGAAGCCGTCTTATTGGTTCTTTGAGAAAAAAAGGTAGCTAATTATAGAACTTGTATGCATGTTTTATCAAAGGGTGGTAAGAAATATCGCTATTTTTCATCCTGAACAAAAGTAAAGATATCGGATTATCTCCCTTTAATTTTACTCGAAAATCACTCATCGCACCCATTCATTTTCATTCCAAGATCATTCCTCAATCATTGACCATGTAAATTTAACGATATTGTTAATGTAGGATGTAATGAAACATTGAATCCTTACTCATAGCCTCCAGTTGCTATCACACTTAGATAACATTCTCTTAAACCGTTCCAAAACGCTCCGAAATCGCCGTTCAGAAACACTTTTAAATAGTTCAAGACGATCAAATTATCCCTCGAATTATTTTTTTTTCTTTTTTAGTTTTAAAACGTATGATTGGTTCGATAAGACATCATGGCACAAAGAAAAAAGGTATGTCATATTCAAGGAAGGTAAAAAAAATATCGATATTGTCATCCACTTTGAACGAAATAAGCGCAAAGTATTCGCTCCCTTGAATTTCAATCGAAATATTCTCCATCTACAATATTCCACATATTTTGCAACGTCATTTAACATTACGATGTTCCTAACTGTGGTACTGTCGTTATCAAAGGTTTTGTCGATTGTTTCAGTCTGGCAATAAAATTACAAAACTGTTCCAAATGGCTAGAATCATCTAACACTAGCATTTGTTTTATCAGAGGTAAACACAAGAATATAGAATAAAAATAAGCACCGCCCTGCTACGACGATGCTTGGTGGTCAATCACAAATTCACGAGTAATTCTTGAAGAGGGTCACAAATAGAACACTCTTTCCGAATTTTACTGATATTGGCCAAGTGGCTCAGGAGAAAAAGTTTGATGTAAGTTGACGACAGTCGACGGATGTCCTACAAGATTCCTCTGGCTACGTTGTGATGAGGTGAGCTAAAAACTAACAATGAGCTCCATTTTAGGCATACCCTCTACGGTTGAATAAGTTTCATGATCAATAAAGAGTAATCCACCATTAAGATGTTTCAACTTGAGGTAGCAAATACTTGTCAAGCTGAATGAACCCTGAGCACTAGATGTACTAAATGAGATTTAAAAACTATAATGGAAATCGGCATTTTTTCTGGTCTAACAAGATTGTTCGGTCAGATCGATCGATCTGACGATTGATTGATTGATTGATTGATTGATTGATTGATGATTGATTGATTGATTGATTGATTGATTGATTGATTGATTGATTGATTGATTGATTGATTGATTGATTGATTGATTGATTGATTGATTGATTGATTGATTGATTGATTGATTGATTGATTGATTGATTGATTGATTGATTGATTGATTGATTGATTGATTGATTGATTGATTGATTGATTGATTGATTGATTGATTGATTGATTGATTGATTGATTGATTGATTGATTGATTGATTGATTGATTGATTGATTGATTGATTGATTGATTGATTGATTGATGCCGAGTCACCAGTACAACTTATCATTGGCCCATTCGTTGAAGTTAAAAAAAACGCTAGCCACAATAATTTTGTCAAAAGTTGGCCGAGCCGGGATTCGAACTCGCGACCCGAGGATTGACAGCCCGACGCATTTAGTGTCATTTCACAAATTGGTTATACAGTAAGTTACATCGTGAAATTGACATTCGCCTCAATCAAAGCCATTCTAAATCGTTTTTCACTCAGCGCTCCATTCATTCATTCCAAACACCCACTGAAACCATTCAAAAACGCCCAAACGAATTGAAAATATAGAATCAACAACATTATTCAAAATTTTTTGGATAGAGCAAATTTGAATTTTACTAGCATTATTCAAATTGTCAGCGTCTTATAGGTTCTTGAAGAAATAGGAAGCTATCTATAGAACTTGTTTGCATATTTAATTAAAGGGAGGTCATCAATATCGCTAATTTTGTTCATCCTGAACAAAATTTGCGATATTGGATACCTTTCATTAAGTTCACTCAAAATTTACTCCACACACTCATTCAATTTCATTCCTAAATCATTCCAAAAGAAATTCACCTTGTCAATTTCACTACGTTGTTAACCGTATTCTTTATTTTGTTTTGGCGATTTTATGAGGGATGTTGATAATTAAAAATTTTATCCCAGCCTGTGCCTTACATTCCCAATTCCATTAGTGCACCAAGCAAAGCTTCTGGCCAGCCTGTGCATGCACACATCCTAACCGGAGTCTTCATTCATGCGTTTCGCTAAAAGATTACCCATGAGAGTTATTATGCTACCAGGAAATCTAGTTATTGCATCAATTGGCTGCCTAGTGTTAAGTGTTTGCATATGACAAATTGATGGAATAGTCACTCAAATGCTCATTTACAATACATGTATATAGTTCGCCGAGACAAATAAGTGTATACTTACATACTTCCTTCGATAATCCTCATGACGCTTTAATCGATCGAATTTGTACTTCTTTCGAGTTTGTAGTTCCGGCATATTGTTTAATAACAATTAAAAGTTCACTTTTACAAGTATTCCCATTTAAGATACAAAAAATCAAGCTGTCGCAAAGGTCAACTATTTAATCTTTTCTTGGTTGCATAATGAGACCCTATTCACCAGTTCACTGACGTTGTTAATAGTATCGTAGTATTTTGTACCGATTATCGTATAAGTTATATATACTTTTGCACCACATGAAAAACAAGAATAACGTATGCCTATGATCATCTCATCTTAGTACATCCTCGTGTCAGATATCGGATTAGTGAAGAGAATAACATTGTAGTTGTTTTGTTTCTCACACAAGCATTTAATGTAAAAATTACCCAAACCTTCCAATGTTAATTTTTGATTTCCTCATTTTTTTTGGTAGAAATTATTAGAAGATTCTCCGCGATTGATTTTTCTCAAACAAAAGGAATTAATAACTGTGCAGCGAAAACAAGGTAGCCATTTAGAAGTTCGCTCCAGTGTACTCAAAAAAAAGTTAAATGCCTCGACCTCCCACCTTTGGTAGATTTTTGAAAACGCTATTGACACCAATAAACTAGTTAAGGGTAATTATGTCTTCTCAATGATAAGTCAGAATGAAAGTACCAGCAAAATTATTTACCAAATAGACACAGTTTTAATGAAGTACCCCCAAAAGTGAAACTTACAAAATCACCTTTGCGCAGATGAAATCGTAAGAACATTTCTAAATAACAAATCACAATGCGTCTGACAATACTGCAAGCACTCGATTTGAAAGCAGTTCTCTTAACTTGGTTAGCGAACGTTTAATCACATTGACGGGGAACAAAATGCCAAAAAACGGAAACAAAAATTCTTATTTTTTTTGTTTCTGAGAGGGCGAATTTCAAAAGTAAAAAATTTCCATACCAATAACAGTTAATAACATCGTAAGAAATGCATTCGTTCCGATCAATTGAAAATATAAGCGTCTGATAGGTTCTTGAAGAAAAAGGAAGCTTTTTATAGACTTTGTATACATATTTTATTACAGAGGGGGGGTATAAATATCGCTAATTTTGTTCATCTTGAACAAAATTTGCGATATTGGATTACCCCCCATTAATTTCACTCAAAACTTGCTCCTTACACTCATTCTATTTCAATAAAAAAAAATCATCCCAAAATAATTCATCTTGTCAATTTCACGATGTTATTAACTGTAACAAGGTGTTCCATTAAGGCCTGACTGGAAAACTGGAAAACATCTAACACACTTCTGTTATAGTCACAATATAACACGGTGGCGTAAAACGCATTAAATGAAACAAGAATGAATTCATAGAACTTTATTCGCAATGGGTGTACGCAGATAGATCCGCCCATTTATCACAATCAACGTCATATTTCGCGACAACTTTGTGCTTAAATTGACGTCATATAACTCACGTGCTAAATGACGCGCTTCGTCTTCTGAGACGACGTCAATATAACTACTCGTTCATTAATTTTAAACTCAGAAGAATGTTATAAAACTATTCACCAAAGAAAGAGTAATACAACTAAATTTAGAGTTGTGGTCGTGTTATAATGAAAATAATTCCATTTTCGCGTTGATGTGCCCATGGATAAAGTCTGGTGGGGGAGGACTTATATGCAAAGCAAATTCCTCGGACAACGCCCAACGCTTTTGCATATTTAACTCCTTCTCCGTCAGTCTTTATCCGTTGGTCCATCAACGCGAAAAAAGGAAATCATTTCATAAATAATAACTTCCGCAAAGAAAGCTCGTCAATGATAACTTGCTAAATACATGTTTTAATCAAACTCTATTCGTCCTCCACACAATCCTCTATACCACAATATGTTTATCAATGTATCATTCCAATTTATCAATAAGGTTTCATATGTCTGAAACCAATTTCAACACCTTTTATGGCTTTCACTGATAATATTCAGTGTTATCGCGTTTTCATTTCTTTTAACACCTTCCTTCAACGATAATCATATTTATAGACTTCATACGATGCACTTATACAAAAAAATATAGAGCAATTTGTTCGTGTAAAACACGTTCAAATATACGATACAATCTTTAAGGAAACAAGATCTTAACTCAAACATAATAAGGAATGAATTGTAAAATTCGCAAGGGTGAGTCACAATACTTTAACTCACATCTAATAATATCGGCGGCAAGAATAGAATATTAGAGTTCAATGAAGTTATTAATGATATTGATTTCTGTTACGAGATTTAAAAAGAAATATTTCCAAACACAGGCTTAAACTACTTTCATGAAGTACAAGGAATAGAGTTGATATCTACAATTTCGGTCATCCAATAAAAAATGTCCGTTGTGTGTTGATAGAGATTACCCTCAGTGAACCTCCTAATACAAACCTTTACCCTTTTTTTTTTTTTTTTATTGTTGTGATCTACGCCACTTTTGTACCCCTACAGTAAACAACATCGTGAGATTGACAAGGTGAATGAGTTTGGAATAATTTTGGAATGGAATTGAATGAGTGTGAGGAGCGAGTTTTGAGTGAATTTAATGGGAGGTAATCCTTTATCGCAAATTTTGTTCATCTGGAACAAAATTTGCGATATTGATTTACTCCCCTTAATGAAAAAAATTCATACAAATTCTAAACATAGCTTCCAATTTCTTCGAGAACCTGTGAGGCGCTAACAGTTTGAATTATGTCAGTGAAATCGCGATTTTTCTCTGTGAAAATTTATTTTGAATGACGTTTTTGAATCTATATTTTTCAATGGGTTTGAGCGTTTTTGAATGGTTTGAGTGAGTGTTTGGAATGAATGATTGGAGCGCTGAGTGAGCAATTTTGAATGTTTTGATTGATATGAATGTCAATTTCACGATGTTATTAACTGTACCATACTTTGATCCGGACAAGGCTCACATTTCGTATGTCAACTTTTTCCCAACCATAGCGGACTTTTTTTTATATTTTTTTGTGGTGAATAAAAAGCCCAATGGACAATGAGTAATTGTTCCCATTTTAGCTAGCTTGAGCACACGTTAGGATCACCCCTCGTCCGTCGTCCGTCGTGTATCGTCTGTCGTCATTTTCTTACAAACTTCTTCTCCTAAAAGACCCGTAGAGATGAAATAAGTGAACCTATCTTTCTTTTACACTTTTTAATCAGCATATATTGTTACAGACAGACAGATAGACATACTTATTTTGACGTACTATAGTACATAGTCACAGCACATATGCATAATTATAATGATTTGTCACGTTATAGGAAAAATCGGAAGGTTGCGTGTAAAAAGGATACCTACTGAAAAAACAGAAATGAGGATTATTAATCGTTCATGATAATATCAATTGACACTAACAATAATATTATCAAGTTCTTCGTGATAAAGCTTCTTTGATAAATCTGGAAATCTTGAAAAGCCGGTTTGGACTCGTCTCTTGAGCAAATTATTTTTATATATTTAAAAGAAGAGGGGCTGGTGTAATACTTAGCATTGATATATTTTTTCCTTAGATCAAAAAAGACATCTACATACACAAAAATAAAATGATATTCATCCTCGACGTCAGGTTCATTACAGCAAAGACAGTGATCATCTATCCACACCAGCAAGAACGAGTGGCCATTTTGTTTAAATACTCAATTTCTTTTCTTTAAATCCGTTTACCCCCCCCCCCCCCCCCTCCCTTTGTCACTTTTTTTGTCGAACACATAGTGAACTATCTTTATTCCAACTTACAGTCGTCATGACCAAAATCATCTTTCAGAGACACGGATCTAAATTGTCTTTTTTTATACCGGGGTCGAATAGTATTCGACACCGGATTACGGTATTGTAGCATGTGCGTATCAACCAAGCCAAGTCCGTTTATTACTGAATTCACCGGAAGTTGTCAAATTTGTTTCACTGCATGCGGCTTGTATTTGCCCTATTCGACTAAAAGCAACTGAATTTGTTCTCGGTCTTTTTCATTACGAAACAAGTAAAAAATTGCTGTAATGTACAGCAAAGTGAATGTGTCGCCTTTAAAAAATGTTAGCCAAGTAATGGAAAATGGCTGATGGAAAAATGGTTGAACTCATTTAGAAGGTTGCCTCTAGAGTGCACACGAGTTTTTTTGATCCCACTTGACCCAATTTCGAACTTGACAAAGATTTGATGGATAAACATTCTGACAAAGTTTCAAGACAATTGGGCGAAAAATGTGGCCTGTAGAGTAAACACAAGGTAAAATAATGATAGGTTTAACCTATAGACGGACAAAATAGGCTGGCTACCTATCAAAATCGATGGCTATTTGCTTTTTTCTCATATATTTCTAGATTGATTTCCTCAGTTACAGCAATTTTAATAATTGTTCAGAAGAAATTAGCCTAATATATATGAAAGATACTCACTGAAATTGAAACAGGTTCTTATTTTTTTGTAAAAAAAATGCAAGGGGGTTCTTTAAATATGAGCGCACGTATTATAGCAAGTACATCAGGTCGGAACACTCAATATACATGGGTCGGTAGTCAGGTCAAAAACCTAAAGGATGGAATTAAGACTATATGTTAGCCGACATAGCTTCAGCTAAAATAGCTGCATTTACATTTCAAACTGTGAATGTTGCTATAGATTTCTTCTCTTTCAAGTCTTATCTGCGAGCATTGCTATAGATTTCATCTCTTTCAAGTCTTATCCCGCTTGTCACCCCGACGTTAAAACTCAACAACAATGACGTTTTATCGGGAATAAATAGCGTCATACTTCCCCAAAGTGCAGAATGACGTCATTTGCTGAGGGTAAAAAGAAAATGTCATTCAATTGAGATTCTATGCAAAATTGTGCTACTTTTTCAATGTTAAGCTGAGGTGCGTTGGTTATAGCAAGATGAAAAATCCATCTAAATGAGATATTTAAGACGTCGTAATGAACGATTTTCGATATTTTGAGTGAAAATGTTCGACGTCGTCATGACTACTCGTTTTAAGCCAATGCAAAACCATCTTCGTTTCCTCATTGAGATATCTTAAGATTCTCATTGAGCCGCTTATAATCTCTCTCTACCGAACGCTTTATCTTAAAAATCTTATAAAGAATCTTAAGTATCTCGCTCTAACGAACGCACCTCTGATTCTTATCCTAATTTTACGTTTACTTCAATTTAAATTTTGATAAAGATCGACAGAAATAAAATCAAAGAAAAAAAGTAAATAAATTTAAATAAACAATAAAACAAAATAGCGATATATCGCGAGCTTATCATTATCAGAATAGGCTGCCAATGAGAAAACAAAAAAAAAAAAACTTTGACGGTAAATGTTCTTCTATCTGTTTATGGTTATTTAAATATTTCAAACGCGTTAGTTAGAAGTAAAAGAAGCGCCAAAGCGCCCGAACTTTGCGATACTTTCCCGTATAACTAAACTTTGACTCCCTGTCTCCATCATTGACCTCACTTGATCCAATTTTGAAATTGACCGAGCTTCAAGACCTTTGGGCCAAAAATTTGCCCTCACTTGACCCCACTTGACCCAATTTAGAATATGACCGAGATTTCAAGATTTTTGGGCCAAAAATATGGCCTTTAGAGTGCACACAAGATGTTGACGGACGACCGGATGACGGACGCAGCTCGATCACAATAGCTCACCATGAGCACTTCGTGCTTATATGAGCTAAAAAGTGGAACTTGCCATCTTAATAATTTGGTATTTCAATACAGATTCACTCTTATCCACCTATATCAAAATTATCTATGATGTATTAGGTAAAAAAATTAAAAATCAAGAACTTTACCATGTAGTTTTACATTTGTAAGAAAATTGTCTTAGATTTCTTCCAAACTGAAATGTTTTCCCATTAGGAGAAAAATCATAAATCATAGACACTTTCGGTGTTTTTATTTTTTTGAAATAGATATTTGATTTAAAAAAAATGTGAAAAATGCCAAGATCACAGTATGGGAAAGGAGCTTACATTCTATACAACACCAACTTGTGAATAATCTTATAGCAAAGTCTGGCATAAGATTTCACCAGAGAAATTAAGTAGAAAGCAAAATGTGTTGCCTAAGGCTAAGATCACACTTCATCTCTATCCAGGCTGATCTTGGTCTATTCTGTCTAAAAAAACACTGTTCAACTCTTTTGTGTTGTTCTTAATATAAAATATAATTACATTTTCAGAATGCGAAAAATCAAAGTGATTGCATGTTAAAAAAAATTACATTTTCCACTGTCTTATCTGACCTTTAGTAACATGACAAAGTTTTGATTATTGAAGGTCAAATGCCGTTTACAAAACGATATGCTAGCGCAGACAGAATTAAGGGTTAAAACATCTGGGCTCCCCTCATATCTAACAGATCCAATTAAATGATAGATGCATTTGAAAAAAAAGCCGGGACCTGGTTGCAGAATTCATTTTAATTGCATCTTTAAATGAATGATTAAAAAGAATTTGTTGACTCGTTTCACTTAGTCCTTTGCGTTTTGCGTTAGGTGTTCATGAATATTTCGCATCACGAGCACCTGTTATATACGACTCTCATTTATAGACAGTCAGTAAAAAATCTTTGATGTCGTGATGTGTCTGTAATATGTTGTTATTTTGAACCTTTGACGTCTGGTAACGAGTTAAAGATTTAATTTACAAAAATTACCACTTTAATATTTTGATCTTATAGAAAATAGAACTTCGATTTTTATGATTGATTCATCAGTGAAAGCCACCGATTTCTATATTCAAAGTAACAAAATAATCACGAAAGATTGATTAAGAAATTTTATGTTCCATGCAAAATGGATTTCTTTTCAAGATTCCGATGCTTATCAGCCACAAACAATTCGATCGGAAAAAATACAAAAATTATACTCTTTCATGTAACCGATTCGTGTAACAATAAATATTAAATCAGTGGTTCTCAGTGCCCGTTGCAAACGATTGCTAATGTTACATTATAAAGAAATGGCGAAAAAGGCAGTTTTTCGTAACGTCACCTACTCATTTTTGAATTTCTTTCAAGGCATTAAATGGCATTAATCATCAAATTAAAAAGGCCTATAAGTGAACTAACAACGCTAGAATATTATTCAATAAAGTCTTTTCCTTCCATTAAATTTCATTCCATCCTTACGTATGCGCAGTTGTTACCATGCAGAAACGTGCATGGTAAAAAGAAGTTTTTTTTTTCTGTCCCAGTGTCGGAGGGTAGCGTACATGGGACAGGTTTACTAGTCTACCATTTAGATCACGTAATGATTTCTATGGTCACGTGGCCGGTAATGTGACCTTCCGAAGAAACCCAAGAAAACACGAATAAAAACTAGTTTTCTCATTTCGTAATCAAAAATCATAGGGTACCAGTCAACTCGGCCCATCGAATAACTCGGCCCAATCAACTCGGCCTCAACATTTAGTTTATAGTAATATAGATTATTTTCCCAAAGTATGTACAATTTTTGGACGAACGATGTTTCCTCATAAATGAATGAAGATTGAATACTCTTGTATTTGTGTTAAAAGTACTGAATAAATAATCGAAAATGGGGTCGAGATATCCGTTGGGCCGAGTTGCCGAAGGGCCGAGATGAAAATGGGCGGAGTCAACCAGTCATCAAATAATATTTCGGTTTAAACGGTTGGGGTTTAGACGCAAGTTTTATGGGCAAACCGGAAGAAGGGACTATCTAGTGATCTGGACAAAATCAACATTTAATACTTTATATTCATGAAAATCGTTGTTTTGCGAGATGAGATGTCATTTATTGTAGGTTTTATAGGACTACTTTGAAATTTTATCTTGTAAACAATCGTTGTGTAGAATACAATTGCAATTCTAAGGTAAACGTTATTGTCCCTCATGACGAAATATCTAAATTTAGAATAGAATAGAATAGAATAGAATATGTTTTATTTTCCAATCAAGGGTCATTTACATGACATGATAATCACAGCATAAAAAACATAACAACAACTGTTTAACAAAATCAAAGGATAAAAGAGGACATTAAAGTAAATAAGGCTTCATTCGGTTCATCTTCAAAACATGAAATTAGGAATAATAACCACAAATGAAAATGTAACAAAATTCGATAATGCCCTATTGCCTCACAACGAGAATTTGTCATCATTACTTCAAAACTTCCCAAACGTCAAAATTAGAGAATTGTGCATTATATATAACATAAGTTATTGTTTCTAAATGAGAAAATGCTGATGATCAGCATTTTCTTCTTTTAGGTGTCTTCTATGGGAATGATTTACATCACGAGTTTTCATAGAAGGGTGAATCATCAAAACCTGACCAACCCATCAATTGATAATACGTATTTATCTTGGAATATATTTCAGACGGATGACGTTGTGATCCAATAGTGGCAATTTAGAGCAAGAAAATACAATTCTATACATAACAATTAAGTGTTCTCTACATTCAACAATTCATCAAGGTCTAACAAATAAAGCAGCTAGGTCTAAAGTACTCCAATTATGTAGAGTTTATTACAGATGCTCTTTGATTATATATGTCAAACAGGAAGTCAGAGAAACGTAATAAGACATTAGAGTCTTCTGATGACATCAGCCAAATGAATTTCTGATGGTTCGATAGAGTTTTGAAATTTTTATTATTCTTTTCGATATCGTTAAAAAAGCATTTTCTTTGGGTATCGAATAATGTGCAGCACATTGAAAAGTGTATTTCATCCTCTACCGATTTTGAGGAACATAGATCACAGAAACGTTGATCAGATGGAATTTTCTTATACCTACCAGTTTCAATATTTAACCTATGAGCACTTATACGGAATTTGGTGAAAAAAGCTCTAATATCACTATTTTTTATCAATGATAAGTATGGTTCTCTGCAAAATCGTTTTTTGAATAACGAATATGTCCTTAACTTACCATTAACATTTTCAATACATGCATACCAGTCCTTCTTATAAAGCTGAATCAGTTTGCTTTTGATATTACTAACAAAGTCTTTTTTATAACAGTCTTTCTCAGATGCGCCCACCTGTTTAAATACATGTTGTACACTAGCAGCCCAGCTTGGTCTATTGCTTATGTATAAAGAAGTACTTTCACGAAAGGCAGCGGTCAGTAAGGAGCTGACATTTTCATTTGCTAACCTCTGATAGAATTTGACTGTATTGCAGATAACATCAATACAAATTGGGTATCTGCCAAGATCTCCTGCGACTGCTGCATTAGACGATTTTTTGTGAACCCCTAAAAGGTATTTAAGTAATTTATTGTGTAATTTGTCACATTGCAGGTTACTGAATGATTTCAGTAAGGTGTAATTTGGTTTTTTAAATACTGCATTATTCAGACTTGCAGTTCCCCATATTTCACTGCCATACAAAAGAATGTGCTTTATTGTGTGATCAAACAGGTGTATAATTGTATCAATTTTATATTGCAGTTGACCGAATATTTTTCTTAGTTTAAAATAGGCTTTGAGAGCTCTTTGGTGCAAATCGTGCTGACATAAACTAAATGATCCTGATGATGAGAAAATAATGCCAAGATACTTGTAAGTTGTTGAATGTTTAATTTCAGTTCCATTGTAGAAGTATGACTCCTGTGATAACCTACCACTCTTGCAAAATGTGACTATATTTGTTTTTTTGATATTTACCGTTAAACCATTATTTTCACAATATGTGGATAGTTTATTAATACATCTTTGTAATCCGCCTGGAGAAGTCGACAGAAGTAAAAGATCATCAGCATAGAGCAAACAACTGAATTTTTTCTCACATAATTGTACTTGGTCATCAGAGCTATCAAATATGGATGGCAGATCATTTATAAATAATTTAAAGAGGTTTGGACTTAGATTATCTCCCTGACGTACTCCAATTCTAGGGCAAAATGCTTCCGAGAGCTTTTTATCTATTTCTATATGTGTAGAGTTTTCTTTGTACATATCTTTAATGATATTATAATAAGGACCATTTATTCCAATAGTACATAGTTTATGGAATAAGATGGAATGCATGACAGTATCAAAAGCCTTGGCAAAGTCAACAAAACAGGTATATAATTTGGCTCCTTTGCTAAAGACTTTATCTATTAAGGCTCGCAATACAAACATATGATCTGAAGTTCTGGATTTGGGCTGAAAGCCAATTTGTGCTTCATTTATTATACCATTATCGATAAACTTCTGAAGTCTGTTATTAAGAATACTGTTAAATACTTTTGAAATACAAGGCATTACTGATATACCCCGGTAGTTGTTTGGATCATTTGGATTTCCAGATTTAAATAAGGGTTTTATATAACCTGTCTTCCATTGTGAGGGATATACACCTCCAGACAATATTTTATTGAATATTTTCAAAAGACAAGGAATTAGAGTAGTTTGTCCCGCCTTAAGCATCTCATTACTAATAGAGTCAAGACCGAAGGACTTTTTGTTTTTTAATGAATTTATAGATTTGTTTACTTCCTTTTCTGTTATTCTGTAATCTAATTCAGAGAAGGTTTTAGTTTTTTCTAAGTTACTTAAAAGATGTTGGTATTTAGCATCTAAATCTTTAAATTCTGTTTTGATACTAAATAAGTTTGTAAAATGCTTAACCCACACATCTGAAGATACTTTACTAGCTGGATCCGACTTATGTTCCTCATCTTTGAGGTCGTTTACTAGTTTCCAGTATTCAGCAGGATCATCAACCAAAAGATTATCTAACTTTGACAAGAGTGTTTGTCTAAAGATGTTGCATTTTTTCTTGCAACACTTTTTATACAACTTCCTGTATTTGTAAAACGAACCCTTTAAAATATTGTTGTATGGGTCTTTAGAGTAAAGGTAACTTTTACGTAATAATTCTTTTCTCATTACATTAAGATCTGTATCAAACCATTTTTTATGTTGAATTTTTTTCTTGATTTTAAAATGTTTTTTCTTCTTAAGTGTTTGATTGCATACATTATACATGATATCATTGAAATTATTCACCATATCATTGACATTATCAAAATTAATATTCTGGAATAATTCCAACTTACGACTGGTATCTTTACTCTGAAAAGCTATTTGAAAGTCAAATTTAGATGTTTCATTCCATTGCCAGGATATCGGCATATCCAACAAAACGCTGTTCTTTAATGGATTACATTTAAATTTTGCTTGTAATTTCAATGTCAGTTTGGCATGATCACTCAGGTGTGGTATGTGATTGTGGACTTGAAAAAATAGTATCTGGTCGAAAAAATTGTCGCTTATTATAGCATAATCCACAACACTATTGCCATTATATTGAAAACAGGTTGGTTTTCCAAAACAGTCTCCTAAGGTCCGCCCATTAGCTATTATTAGATTAGAGGCCATACAAAGTTCTATCAGTTCTTTGCCTCTAGTATTACATACAGTATCTTTGCTCTTTCTGTCATGAAAGTTACCAATGTTTCCAGAAAATTCAGGAGATGGAAGATGAGAACTGTTACAATCTAGTAGGTCATTTTCTGTGCCTGTCCTTGCATTTGTGTCACCAAATAACATGATATTACCTAGTAAAGCATAGCTGCAAATATCCTTTTCCAATATCGATATTATATCTAGGTTATGTCTAAGAGTGTATGATGAGTTTGCAGGTGCTATGTATGTGAAACAGATAAACAGGTCTTTCTCGAATGAGAAGAATTCTTTTGACAATTTAAGCCATTGAATTTCAGAAGAAGTGTTTTCAAGTAGTGTTATTCCTGCTTTTATACTTGGTTTTATTAAAATGAGCATGCCTCCTGAAACTGGAAAATTCTTTTCAGAAGGTCTATAGATGGGAAAAGATTCATAGTTATCTAAAGTGATGATTTGATCCTTACTACATTTTGTTTCCTGAAGACAGAATAAGTCATATCCTTTCAGGGTATCTTGAAAGTCATTTTCTGATGTTTTATTTGTTAGACCGTTGATGTTCCAGCAACCTATTCGTATAAAATTATGTGTAGTATTCATTTGATGTTTAAGAGGCTTCCGGCAGTTTTAACAGGATTTTTGTCACATATATCATTAACATAAACAAGGTGTTAACTATATATATTCCTTCTTTTTTTCTAAGTTAAAATGAACTTTCCTAACACCATATTTATCATAAAGATAACCACAATATATATATTTTTGTAACATATAGGTATACTCCAATTATCATTGTTATCATTTATTATTATCATTTATTGGTCCGTGCTGGTATAAGTGGACAATCAGTAATTTGTTTTCATAGATTTTTGAATACTATTTTAATTCTTTCCCAAACGACAAAATTTTTAGGGTCATCCACTTCAAAAACTGTCTTAAAAGACAAAATGGATCTTATGAAAGATAGAATTTATGTAAAATATTGCAAAAGGAGAGACTGCTGGTTATGAGCAGTCTCTTCCCCCGTGTCAATGCTTTCCCAAGCCTTTTCTATTTGGGACGTCAAAACTTGGTTTTGTTTGGGAAATGGTTCAAGAGACCATTCCAAAGGAAACTGAATGCTGAAAATCAACACTCCATGACTCCTTCGAAATGCTCTCTCTACTCTTTGTCGAAAATATTACAAGGAATACCGGTAAGAGATTTTCTAGGAGGGGTATATACCCTCTCTCCACCAGCCAGTTTAACCCATCTTCAAACAACAAAATTGTCTGACCGGTCCTAATTCAAAGACGTTGCAGACAACAAATTCAAGTCAATGAATGTTAAACTTTTTTGTCAATTTGTGAAGAAAACATAGTGGGAAACGAAGAAAAAAATTGCTTGTCATAAGCATTTTTTTTTTTTTTTTTTCCATTTCACACAATGTCTTCCAAAGCCATTATCTTTTAGGGAGTAAAAAAGAGTCATTGTGTGGTAATGGGTTAAAGTGGATACACACAAAACATATTGTTTGTTTGTAAAGTAGGGACATTCATATATACATTATAGCACAGAGCATATGAGACAAAGGGGGAAAATCACAGTAAATGATCGGTCCATTACTTTAAAGCTGAAATACAGATGAAAAAAAAAAAAAAAAAAAAAAAAAAAAAGCTTGCATAAAACCATAGAAAAACATTGAGACAACAGGAGAAAATGCAAGTTATCAGCACTTTCTACCCCAGTCCAAATGCTCTCGTAAGCTTTCATTAGAATACAACGAACGCAACCTGGTTACGTATTAACTGAAGTAACTTTGGAAGACATTCAGGCAAAAGAACAGGGGGGATGTGGCAGTAAGCTTATTGATGTAAGATGAAACATAAACGTACATGATACAATTATAAAATTGGATTACTTCAAGGTCATGCTGCTTCAGACAACAAATAAAATGTTGAGGAGGAATGAGTTTGTATATTATATAGCTAGGAAAACATTGAGGCATAGGGAGAAAATGGCGATTATGATATCAGCACCCCCTCGCCCTGACTCAATGCTCTCCCAAACCTTTACTATAATGGACGGCAAAACTTAAGGAAAGAAACATCTTTACAAAATAAAGACAATTTAACCCATTACCAAACAACTAAATTTTAGACTGTTCTAAATTCAAAGATGATGCAGACGACAATTTCAAATGAATGGAATTTTAAGATTTAGGGTCTTTTAGGGAAGAAAACATTGTGGGGAATGAAGACACCGCTTGTCACAAGCAATCTCTTCATTTCCTACAATGCTTTCCAAAGCCGTTATATTGTGAGGAGTCAAAAAGAGTCATTGTGCGGCAATGGGTTAACTCATATTAATTGTTAGACCGTACAATAATGACATTGTTCACTATACGCAAAAATTCTGCAGGGTACAAATCTTCAATTTTAACTATTAATATTGATTGTCAGACCATAAAGTATCAACATTGTTCATTATGCTCAATAAATGCTGCAGAGTGCAGGTCTGCAAGGTCAGACGGTATTTCATAGTAGGAAGCAACATGGGAAATGAGAAGACTACCTTTATTTTAAAAAGCAATCTCCCCATTCCCCATGATACTTTCAACAGATTTCATCTTGTGGGCTGTAGAAAGGCGTTATTCACTCATCATGTTGGAAGTTAATAGTTTTAAACCCTTCCCCAAACAACAGAAATATAAGGTCGTCCAATCTGAGAGCTATTACATTTGCAGAATAAAACCCAGAAAACATTGAGACAAAAGGGGAAACTGCTAGTTATCAGCAGTCCCCTCCTCCGTCTCTTTGCCTTCAAATGCCCTTTCTACTGAGGACGTGAAAACCAGGTCCCGATGCATGGGAAAGGGTTAAGCAATACAGTGGATCTACATTGGGGACAAAAAAAAAAATTAAATTTATAATATAAGGGAGACAACCATGTTACTATTATAGGTTTTGCTTCCTGGTTATCCCCCCTATTTTCCAATCCTTATTCAAGTAATTCATTGTTGGTGAATATTGATGCACACATTTCAACCCATTATCAAACAGCAAATTTTTACTTATCACAATTCAAAGATGATGCAGGTCTATGACAGTTTCAAGAAGATGAAATTGTACATAATTTGGTCTTTCATGGGAGAAACCATCGTGGAAAATGAAGAAATTGCTTGCCACAGGCAATCTCCTCATTTTCCACAATGATTTCCAAAGCCATTATTTGATGGGGAGTCAAAGAGAATTGTTATGTGATAATGGGTTAAATAGGCAATTAGATCTATAAATTTTTTTGAAGGTAACAAAATTTAAGACATAAGAGATTATAATCCTTTTCCCAACTGACACAATTTTAGAAAGGTCAAAAATAAAAGAAAGGTGAAGTAGGTGACAAAACGAAATGCATAATTTTCTCTCTTCTAGATTGAAAACACTGGGGAATGACAAATATACTCCAATAGAATGAGTATACTACAATGAGTGTCGACACAAAAAAAGCCCCGACCATCACGAAATTTTCAATACGAAGGGAATCCGTCTATCACCCTCGCTTCTGTGATTGAAACAGCGCTTTCTAAGGTTTTACAGTAAAACTGCATCAATATAACCTGGGATTTAATCAGTAACATCCACCTACGGAACCCTTGGTGTCATATTTCCGTGTGAAAAGTACCCGATCGTAAGTTGCCGACACGTTTGAAAGTGGTCATATTCCCGGATAGCGCTATCGGATGTCACCGTTTTTCAAAGATTGCCTACACATCTAGCTTCACTGTCAAGGTAAGCAGCTCCCAAAAATCTTAGTGCTTAAATTTTGCCGTAAATTTTCTGAATTTTGCACTTCCCCACCTCAAATATGCTTGCCTTACCCAAACAAATATCAAATTCAATTGAAAATACAGCCTACAATGTATTTCTAGGTTTATTTAATGTACCAGGTGATGGTAGTCCTATTTATAAGACCGACATACGTTATTTTACATTTTGCACGTGTAAACGTCTAAATATTTGGACTACAGGTGATGGCAGTTGTTTCTTTCACTGTTTAGCTTTTTAGCTTACCGAACACTGCTTGTAAGTGACCATATATTCGGATGTAATTTTGTTGTTCGGCAGTCTGTAGCTTAACCTTTTGCATACAAGGTCAATACTCTACCGACCAAGCTACGTTGTCCAACCCGAGACGTTCATCATTTACAGGAAAGTTCTCTTTAGATTTCAAACACCAGAGTTATTCAAAGCTTTAACGTCAATTAATGCAGCTTTTGTCATATAACCAATACAGTAGCTGCAATAATCTAGCCCTCTCTCTTTTGATGACGAGGCCCATCCCACATCAGACTATCATAAGGGATGGGGGTACGTTATAGCAACTACCAATACAGTCACCCCTAAAAGAGTATCTTGATAAAGTAATATTAACAGATTTATTAAATTGTTGTAATTTTAGTAAAATATTTTATAATAGAAAAAGTTTGTATGCTTTTGGTCTCAGCCTGCTTCTTGATAATATTTGCGTACTTTTGCTTAGAAATTTATAAGAGTGACATTTTGGTTTACCTTCACCAACTGATATCTTTCTACGTCATGGGGGAAATAAAAAAACTAAAACATTATTCTTATTTGCTATTTAAAGTCGGGGTACAAACCAGAATAACACTGCAAAGAGAGAAAATCTATTTATAATATTGTTCAGTGTGACTCCTAAACCATAACTAGCTCTCTTTTTAACAAAACCTTGTTGCATCTTGACATACTGTACTACTGTATTGTAAGCGCCAAAACGCAAACCTTTGTATCAAAACTGTATTGGTGCGTAGTTTTGTTGGGGGGGGGGGGGGTCACATGACTAATGTCAAAGGGCATTGGAAATAAGGTCACCATTTTTGCATACAGTTGAATCCATTTACTGAGAGAAAAACTTGTTTGAAAGGGCAAATGAAAATAAAATTGGGTACGTAACAAAGCATATAAGGAAGTAAAAGGGTCTTGTATTTTAAAATATGCATGCGTTGTTCATGTTGAATTTGTACTTTTTTGCATTTTCGAAGAATGAACAGGCCTGGTGTGCAATCATAAATTGGGTCATAGAATTTGTTAATTAGCAAGGGATATTATTCAATGATATCACAAATTGCTTATTGACACTTAGAAAGCATTTCTTGGATGAATATATTTAGACTGGTCCCTATTAATTACTGCTTGTGTTTTAGAGCTTATGCAGCTTTCATTCAATTTGGCTTGCCCTTGAGTGCATTTTGATCTGGGTCTGCATTGTTCAAAGAATTCATCGGTTGAAAATTATTGGGATTGATTTCTTTTTGTAAGCCCCAAAACGCTTACTGTGTTTAACTTTTGTATCGAACTTGTATTGGTGTGAAGTTTACTATTTTGGTGGTCACATGACTTATGTCAAAGGTCATTGGAAATTACGTTGCCATTTTTTCACACGAAGTTGAACCATGTGCTTCGAAAAAAACACGTTTTTGAATGGGCAAAAGAAAATAAATTTCGGTATGTAACCAAGCATATGAAGTAAAAAGGTCTTATATTTAAAAATATGCATATGTTGTACATGTTGCATTTGTATTTGTTGCTTTTTTCGAAGAATTATTTAAACCTGGGTTGCATTCGTAAAATGAGTCATAAATTTGTTTAATTTGCAAGGCATGTTATCCTTGCATCTTGACAAATAGAAGGGTTTCTCAGATGAATATATTTATACTAGTCCGCATAAATTACTGCCAGAGTTTTAGAGCTAATGCAGCATCGGCTCAGATTGCCCTGCACTTAATTGCAGATTGATCTGGGTATTCACTGTTCAAGGAATTCATTATTATCAATAAGTTATTATTTTTCATGCAATTAAAGAAAGTTTCTAGTAATTGCTTCATTTATGCAATATTTCTCACTAAGTATAATTAATAATGGGAATTATTCTAAAGGCTTTGTTCTTTTGAATTGGTTGTGTTTCTGTAGAAAATTTCATTGAAAAAGCTAAAAAGGCCATAATCTAGGATGTTCATTTAATGGAAATATTTCTATTTAGTGCAAGAAGATTGAGATTGGTCAGATGTTTTACCTATTTAAGAGGACTGATGTCGGTTCTACATACAGTGTTGACCAGGAGCAGGCTGCATGCTTTGCGCCTGATCTTGATTTACATTGTAACACTAAAGTATTAATTGTGATTCATCTTCATGATATTTGTGTTGAAATAGAAATTTAAGGTTTAAGATTTAAGATTTGATTGATACATTTTTTGTGTATGAAGCCTTTAATGAATAAGACATATATTTCTGCAAGCTTTTCTAGACATGGAGTACCTTTTTTTTAAACTTGCATCAAAGCATTGACTTTTGAATAGGTTGAGCTTAAGTCGGTGTAGATGAGGTTCAAGCTAGAGTGAACTTTTATTGTCATTTATTGTTCAAAGTTCTTTGAACGTTTGACTTATCTTAGTGAATTTGATCAACGGTCAATGATTGTACGCTTTGGTAGATCACAAAGAATGTTATATATATTTTTGTTGTAGTTAATTGTGGCAAAGAGAGAAATAACATTTGTTACATGTAGGAGTATCCTAAAGATGCCAGGAATTATCGAAATTAAATTAAAAAAAAAATTTACGAGAGCCTTGTATTTCTAGACAGCACACTTCTATCAATATGTGAGACTTTCATGTGCAGTGAGAATTTTTTCTAGTAATTGGTTAAATAAGGCAATATTTTGCACTAAATATGGTTAATGATGTGAAGTGCTCGAAAGACCTGGGGATGTGAACTTTGGGTTTCTATCAAAGATAACTTTGAATCAGTTACTGAAGACATAAACTTGGATGATCATTTAATGGAAAATATTATCTAATTCTGTGCAAAGATGTTGGTCAGACGTTTAACCTGGTTAAACAGGCTGATTTCGGTTAGAAATACAGTGTTTAACAAGATCTGACTATGCACTTTGTGCTGTCTGATCTTGATTTACGTTGTTACACAATACAACCATACTTACCATTATGTTTGTGTAGAATGATTCATCTTCATGATATTTATGTTAAAGTTGTGATGATTGAGTCATTTAAATTTTAAGATTTGATTGATATTATTATTTTGTATGAAGCTTTAAATGAATAAGATATATATATTTCTGCAAGCGTTTCAAGACATGGAGTACGCATTTTAAACATACATCAGTGTATCAACTTTAATTAAGGTTGATCTTAGAATAGTGTAGAAACTTAACTTAATTAAGCATCATTCCTTAGCCAACGCCATTACCCAGGTGACCGAAATAGCCAACTTCCCCCCTTTTACTAAGAGTCAAGCTACAAATTGAAAAAAAAATCTAAAAGAAATTCATTGTAAAATCATCCTTTACGAAATAGGATGTTCTTGTTACAGTCAATTAGCCAATCTAAGTGAACTAAAGACTATCTTAAAAATCAACAGAGATATAACCAAAAGTTCAAAATGCTCTAATCAGTAATTCAGGTCATTTTAATGGAAAAACTTACATTGGGCCACTTTATTTTGATTTGAAAATAGTTAAATTGCCATTCTATATCTAAAAATTCCAATAGACTTCCAGTGATTTTATCAAACGTCTTCTTGAAATATAATGGAAGTTATTTGCTTCATATCACTATATCTTTATCATATGTTTTATGCAAAATGGTTGTAACTCATGCTTTACAACTATTTTGCTTGAACATTTTTTGTCAGTTGTAAGATTCAACCTTTTTATTCAAAATTTCATGTGCTCTGAAAATAAAAGGACTTTTTAGGTAACATTTTTAGGGGATGTGTATTGGTGAATTAAAAAATAAATACATGAAAAAAGAGATAATTAATTTCTCCCCTTTGTTTTTTTCTTCATACTTGGATTTGGCCTGTCCATATGTCTGAAAGTTTAATGGCTATAATTATCAGTTTATGAAGGGGAAGTGCAGCACGTAAGAAGTGTAACTTTAGACTACTTAAAGAGTACCATGATTTTGTCATGGAGACTTTTCAAATCATAATGTTCATCCTGTTTTGCCTTATGTCATTAACAGGGTCTTATTGCCCTTATTTAATCAAAATCATGTATGGAGGTTCGATTCCTTCCCCAGACTGTATAAAATGCTGGTGCACAAAGGGACAAATTGTCTGGAGGTCCCACATGATTTTGATATGAAAACATAATTTTATATGAAAATTGTCAGTTCAGAACAAATGACATTGTGTTATAAAAGTACAAGTGATTGGTTAATTGTTCATTGCAATTATACAAAGTGCATAGCAGTTATTAATTTGACATTTTGAGTATATGACAAGTTTTACTTTTTTAATACTATTTTGAATTGATATCGATTTAAATAGGAGTTTTGACAAAATTGATGGGAAGTAATATAAATATCCCAAATTTTATCCGAACAGAAATTTATCAATATTGCATATCCTTCATTTGAAAAAATGAAAAAATCCATACTTTTCTCTTTTGGTCTTTTTTGGTGACTTCACAGGTCTAAAATTCCACATGGGCATTATATGTCCTAGATGATTTATTTGATTTGAATGAAAATGTGATCATTTTGTATAATTTCCAAGTTTATTTTTTTCTCTCAATGACTTCGGTGTTTCTACAGACTCTACTCTTTAGAGTTCTGTAGATAGAAAGTATATACATACTTAAATATACTTCATATATTTATACAGTGTGATTAGGGTTTTAACTCTCACATTTCAATGAATCCAACAAATACTTTTTCAACGATTGAAAAAATTTCTAAGTCATAGCTGCAAAAATCCACAATTTTACTAACATATTTGAAAGTGTTAAGCGTCTGATTGTTTCTTGAAGAAATCAAAAACTATTTATAGCTGCGTATATAAGTTTTAAGCATAATTTATTTAATGGAGGTAATATATATAGCTGATTTTGTTCATCCTGAACAAAATTAGCTGTATTTACCTCCCTTAAATTTTACTCTTAACTCATCGCACTCATTTAAATTCATTTCGAAAACATTCCTTTATCATTCACTGTGGCAATATCAATGATACTAACTATTGCTATTTCAACAAAGCTGTACAGCACTTAATAAAAAAAAGAGTTTTGAATAATTTCAGAGTGGTTTGGACAAATTCAGTGTTTTAAATGCTACAATAGGAGCACTGAGCAGATTTTTGAGAATAACTCAATAGGATTGACAGTAAATTCCACAATGTTAATAGTGTTATTTTTCATGCTTATGCAATTATTTAAAGTTTCAGAAAATTTTCAGTCAAAAATGAGAACAGTTCTATAATTGTAAACCCAGGTGTATTTGTTTGATCATAATTGCTGCTTCATCATGGCGGCTGGAATTCCTATCATTTCAAACACCAGTACAGCCAGAATTTATCGTGTCAGGTTTTTTCCAATGATATGTTTTTAGATGTAAGGAAATATTTATTGTTTTTATTGGAGTATGAAACTCTAAATCTAATTGTAACAGAAAGAAGAAAGTTCTTTTCTGAAAATTTCAATTTCGTAAAATAGACAATACATGTTGTATCTATATGTCAATGGCTTTACAATGAAATCTTGTGACCAAATTGTCTAGCAAGCATTACTAAATAATAGTTTAGATTTCTATCGACCCCGGTCAGAGGCTTTGCCTTATTTCATATTATCATATTTTGCGGATCCTTTCTCCAGGAAAATCTGCCCCAATGACAATAAAATTTACAATCATGAGACATAGAATCCAGGAGAGTAAAAATTTGTCTCCCATAAATACGTCGATGATCGTTGACCTATGTTGGATAGCGGCCGTAGCCTAGGAAAGGATGTAATGATAGTATTGGTCCATTATAAGGTGCTCCAGCCGCCGCGATATAACTGAAAAAAATGTAGAAAGTGGCGAAAATCCCAAGACCAAAAACACTGAAACCAATTGTAAAAAGTGCAATATTTGTTATTCGTAAAACAAGAAAAATAAGCCTATGCGTGACATTTCCAACAATTTCATGTGTGCGTGATTTTAAGGAATTGAGCAATGTGAACAGCCACACAACACAATAAGAATAATTTCTGACCGCCTGAAGAGGTGTTAAGAGCTTATCGATCTCCATAGTGCAAAGCGAAGACTCTAGTCCACAGACTGGCCAGATTATTTCTATGTGCGCTTGTGAAATTGTTAGAAATGTCACGCACTGGCTCACATATCTCTATTCAAAAAACGAAAAAAAAAGAAATAATTGCTAAATCTGTTTGTGTTACTTTCTTCCGACTCATTGGCCAAAAATGCTTATGCACTGAAATTAATTATTGGGGAAAACATTGAAAAAAAGGGAGAAATTACTTTTTCGAGCAATTTCGCCCCCTTACCAATGGTTTTGTTGTTTTTTTTCGATATTTTGCAATCTTTTTCATTTTTAACTAACATTGAATTAACGTCTGTACTATTTCTTTTAAACTCTCGGATTAGTCTAAAAGTGCTTTTTTGTTTTATCTGTGCTAGACGACTGAAATTACAAAGTGATGTCATTTAGGCAGATTTTTCTGGTGAACGGATCTTCTATTTTTTTTAAATTATTTTCTCAATATAATTCTGAGAAAGACGATTTCCGCGGAAGTCCTCAGGACTTTGTATTCGAACAATATATGAGAGTTAATAGACTAGCGCCCGTCCACTGCCTGATCTGAAGTATTGTGAAAAGAGCAAAATTCAACTAGAGAAAGATATAGAGGATAATCGTTTGTTTCAGTGTAAGATCGATTTATATTTCATTGAGTGAACAACAAAAGCTATATTTTCACGAGTGGCAGAGCCACGAGTGAAAATATATCTGTTGTTGTTCACGAAATGAAATATTAATCGATCTTACTCGAAAAACAAACGATTATTCTATTTCTTTGCAAAAATGAGACAAAATGTGAAATTTCTAGGACATTATTTCGTAAAGGGCGTCATTTTGCGCGTGATTGCTATGCAACGTTCATTGTGACGTCACTTATTTCGCCCCGCATAGATGACGTCAGATAGGATGAAATTCACAAAAGCAGGGTATAAGTTTTTGATAATTTCACTGCTTTTGCGATGAGATTATCAAGTGATAATCTATCGTTATTTCTCGATAAACCACCGAAAAGCATTAAAGAAAATTTCTTATCAGCTTATATTCTCTAACTGGTATTTCTCCCACCAGTACAACCTCAGATTGATTAGATGTTAGTAATGATAATAATAACGATAATACAAGCAATAAAGGTAGGCCTAATTGTTTGCTACAGATTTTCTTCCAAGAGAATTGTCTACGTAAATTTGTGTACATTGCCAAAATGTTCTTGATTTTCTTAAGTATAGGTTGAATATTTTCGTCTCTCTTGAGTAACCTTTATTCTAATTTGTGAACTTTCATTACATTGATTAAATACTCGGACAAACACTTCAAACTGTGTTTACTTCAAATGGAGATTAAATTACTATGACTGACCTGGGTCAGATCGATAAATTCAAAACCCGCGCGCGCGGCAAAATCATGTATCCCGTTTTCCCATTATTTCAGGTATGTACAATAGCTTGTCCGTATTGAAAACGGGAAACAGCGGGTAAATGAATGGAAGAGTTAGTGGAAATTTCCCACTGTCTGTCTATAAATAGCGCATACTACAGTTCAAATATGCCGTATTGTAAATGGGAAGTTGGTAATATTCCTACAGACAATTTGATCGCATAGTTGCTACGTTTTAATAGCAGCTAATTACTAATACATGGAAGATCTATAGTTTATATGGATTGTTCTACATTGTGTGATCGTTGTCAGTGTCGTTTATGTTGATTCTAATGTAATAAATTGATACTTTACCGATTGTCTCAAGGTAGGTCATATTGTGTTACGCTCTACCCCCCTAGGTCAAAGTGACCGTCTATTATTTACTGGTTCTCCCCTAACATTTATACTTTACTTTGTACGATAACAAGATTAAAGTGAGTGATCAAAGGTAAGTTTTGTCCATACCTGTAGGCCTATAGACAAAATTCACCTACGTTCTCTCGCTTAAACGTGCTAGTCTCCTTTTATTTGTTAACGGTGCACAATTTTAAGTGAGTGATCAAAGCTCATTTCTTGTAAAAACCTGTGTTTATAGACAAAATTGACCTTTGATCACTCACTCTTACATGTGCATCCATAGCTTCATGTAGTACACTCATTTACAGATTCTACAGACCTATCTATATGTGTCATGGTGCATTGCACAACCCAATTCTTAATTGTTAAGCAACGGTTCCTTTAATTGTTTAAATAACACTTTATTCTTATCTTAATAATTATAATTGACAATTGCCTTTAGTGTAATATTTTTTGTAAAAGCGCTAGATGAATCCGGTTTTTTTGTGTTTTTTATTGCCTTGCGCGGGGTAAAACATGACAAGCAGGCAAACTTCCTGAAATGCATTCATTACTATTTACAAATTAGGTTTGAAAATTGTAGATCAGTCTCTCTCAGATGTGACGAACAAACCCCTAACTCCACAAAGAACAGATCTAATGTAAACATTTATTATATTGGTGTATATTGTGGTAGGGGGGTAAATTTGCGTTTGGTCACATTCATGGCCACGTTTATTGTGCCTATCTTCTTAATGTAAAATGCTGCATTTCAGCAATCTGGACTTAAATAAAATGTGAATCTTTTATTCCTGTACATATTAGTACCAATAAAAAGGGTCAAGGTGACATATAGGCCCATGGGCTCGGGTTTTATATTATTGGTTAACTATTTGAGATATGTATCTATAAACATTGTTTTTCATAACACATTTCATTATAATAATAAAAAAAAATATTTACTTGCTTATTTATTATCCCCCCAGTCATAAAGATGTAATTACGAGTTTTAGCAAAGCAATGACGAGATACATCTCAAAGATTTGCTATGACTGGGGGGGGGGGTTAATAGATAAGTAAGTAATTTTTTATAAGCTGTATTTACGAAGTTATAGCAGACAACCGATGATATGACCATAGGCGTATCTAGGAATGCGAAATTTATACGCAGTCTAAGAAGATGACAACTAAAGAATATATATAGGATAAAGGCGATATTAGGACTGTGACAAAAGATAGACGCCCTTCGTCCGCTCCCTTTTTATGATTTGAGCATTGGTGAATAATCTAATCATCGTAGCTGTTGTTTCGATGTTATGATCATTCATCAATGATATCTTTCAACAGGGTTTTAAGCATTTGTCACGTGCATGCTCATTTCCCGCCTTTTGGACTTGTGTCAGCAAATCGAGAAGCTCTCTATAGACTAGATTATCGCAGAGAGATTCTGAAGTATCGATACCTGGTTATATTTGAAACCCTGGCTTGGGTCTTAAAAATCATGACCTCTGTGATAAACGTAATCTAAAAAGGATTTTAAGTGTTTATCGGGCCGAAGACACGATATAAAATAGAAAAACAAAACACTTGACAATATATTCAAGACATTATATAACCACACTTGTTGTAAGCCACGTTTAGAAAGACTGTCAGACCAAGGACTAGAAATGACCAATGGTAATGAGAAATAATTATGTGCCATGGGGTTTAACGCCATTTTCGGTAAAATTGCAGTTATATCGCGGCCCCTGGTGCGTACTACCAATTGTTTCCATAGGCGTAACTAGGATTTTGAAATTTATACGCACTCAGAGAGCGACCAACTTGAAGTGGCTGCTTCCATTTCTATGATTTGAACGTAAGTGAATAATGAAAACATCGTAACTACAGCTTGAAAAAGATGTAGTTTCGTTGTTTTGATCATTCACCAACGACAATTTTCGGAAGAGGATTTATCTCTATTACGCACTCGCGTAATGTGTGTAATTTTAGTTACGCCCTTGGTTTCCTTATTTCTCACACCAGTATTACCATAACACTTCATTGGAGCCGCAAGCTGTTCATCAAACTTTTAAAGCGTACTACATATCATTCACCTATTGATGGGAAGCAAGGGCGTAACTCACATTACGCAATTAACGCGAGAAAAAGAAATAATCTTCTGATCATAGCATCGAAACTACAGCTTATTCAAGCTGTTGAAACCATGTTTTGATTATTCACCATCGGTTAAATCAGAAAGAGGGAGTGTACGGAGGACATTCATCTTTTGTCACAGTCCACATACCGCCTTTATCCTATATATTCTTGGTTGTCTCCTTCTAAGTGCGTATAAATTTCGAATTCCTAGATACAGCTATTGGAAGTATCACATGGACACCGCAAAAATGTCGAATTAAAGTTGGCTCGACCGTTCAACTAAACACCTAACGATCCTGGCCTTTTTGCTAAAGTCAAAAATCAAAGTTGCTTAGAAGTCTACAGTGGTAACAAAATATGGAATTCTGTCACGCGTCATCTCATTGGAAGCGTCTTCCAAATACGATTCCAATGAGATATTGCAAGGCAGAATCTAACAATGACTGAACACTCTATGAACGATTTGTTATTTTGACTTACGATAATTTTTTTCGTAAGAGGTTTAGTAAAACGGGTCCAATGCTTCTAACTCGTGATTGGCGATCAACGCGTTACTAAGCTGACCGGGATCGGCGTAATGAGTTGATTGATTGAATTGGGAATCACGTCGCTTTCAACATTATTTCAGTTATATAGCGGCGGCTGGAGCACCTAACAATGGATTCCTGGTATTTCTCTCACCAGTACTACCATAACATCCTTTCCTAGCCTCCAGCTGCTATCTCACGTCGGTCTACGATTTATCGACCATTGGTGAGAGACACATAGTCCGAATGAGTTGAGTGCTGCCGTCGGGGATCGAATCCATGACCTCTAGAATGACAGTCCGACGCGCTACCAACTGCACTTTGACGGCGACTCGGTGTTAAGAAATAGAACAAAAAAAAGATAGGTATATAGATATGGGGGAGGACAGACGGGGGACAGACAAATAAACATTTTAAGATATGTTTTACTTGATGTTTTAAGAATTGATGATACCATTAAAGTGTGGATGTAAGAACGTCATCCCTCTTTGACTACGCGAATCGGATTTATACATACGTGTGCTTAAGTCTCTAGTTTTAATCGTCCATAAAATAATAAAATGATCAATTCATTTCTTATAATTTTATAATATGAAGCAAAATTGTGAAGATTTCTCCTAACTTTAGGAGGCTACTTTGCGTGCAACCATACACGCAAAGCTGTGTACTCACAATTATTTCATTTGGGAATAAAACCTAAATTTTAGAAAAATCAGAAAGTTTCTTGGGACACAACTGAAATCAAATTATTTCAGGATAGAGACAAAAAATAGATTCGCAAAAACGCGATTCGAATGACGAGATGTTTAAGTGATTCTAGCGAAGAAATTGACTAATATAACGAACGTCTAGTAGTTGCATGGTATTAGTTTTAAAACATTCTAAAAACAATTAATTTCAAATCTTTAAACTTTCTCAAATAACTTACGATTTGTTATTAAACGGTCTAGAAGGGTCTAGAATTCGATGCAAGAAAGGTCTCTACGTATTATCCAATCGTTGACAGTATCGAACTGGTTATTTCCGGTTTATTCAAGATCGATGTCATCCTTTTGAACGTCTGTTTATATTCTTTGTAAAGTTTTTCCGATCAACATTGTTTGATTGACCACGTTGTGCTATACCAAAAAATAAAACATTTGGATGAGGAAGGGTAAAATGGATCGGATGGTTTGTTTTATATCATATTAAAACTAGGTTTTTTTTTCACATTTATAGCTTGCTTAAAATGAGATCTTAAGTGTGACGAATAAATAGATAACCGTGCAAAGAAATATAATTTATTTATAAACAATATTACTGTAAGTTTATATAATACCTTTGAGTGTTATCATATATTTTGAATGTAAAATGGGTACAGTTCAAGCGATTTTGTCTTTGACTAGGTCAGAAAAGCTAATAAAATATTTGAGATAAAAATGTTTCTTGAGGGCGAGTGATGAAAAAATAATTTCTTTTCTTCGAATATTTTTCGGTGGGTTCGATCCCCGGTGGCGGCAAATATCCTTTCCGACGTTTGTCTCTCACCAATGGGTAGATAATCGTAAACCTATGTGAGATAGCAGTCGGAGGCTAGGAAAGGGTGTAATGGTAGTACAGGTGAAAGAAATACCAGGAATCCATTGATAGGTGCTCCGGCCGCCGCGATATAACTGCGAAATTGTTGAAAGCGGCATAAAACCCATATAACAATCAAACAATCGAATATTTTTCGATTTTAATGAACATGTTATGAATGTTAATTAATGTGTTTGCATGCTTGAATATTATAGGCTTCAGATAAGAGTAAGCCACCGTCATAGCGCTGTGGTAGCACGTCAGACTATCATTCAAAATCCCGGGTTCGAATCCCGACGGTAATACTCATTCTTTCCGACTATTGATCTTCCACCAATGTGTTCAAAATCATAGACCAATATGGGAAAGCAGCTGGATGCTAGGAAAGGATGTAGTGGTAATATTGGTGTGAAAAATACTTAGAATCAATTTTTTGGCACGCCAGCCGCCCTATGTAACTGAAGGATTGTTGAAAGCAGCGTAAACTAAAGCCCCATTCAAACAAACGAAACAAAACCAGATAAGGCTGAATGAAGACAAACCTGATTTTATGGTTTCTCATCCAAACCTTATACATGTATATGTTGTAGGTATCCATTGGAAACGTCTTTATGGGGCGATAAGATCTATAATGAGTATCCGTACAACATAAAGAGATACAGCTATAGGATTTTTTCTGAATTCTAGATCAAAGTATTTCAATAATTGTAGCACAAACCCATGCTGTTGGTACTCGTTTGAATCGTCTCTGCGAGACCACAACAACATGGTTTGTTAAAGGATTGCCCTAATATTTTAATCAAAAATCCAAAATAACCCGCTTTTTTCTTTATCAGAATTTCTGTCGTGTATTTCTAATAAACCTAATCCATTATTGGTAAATATGCTGTGTTCAAAATAAAGTTTTCATCTAGTAAGCCCCTAGGTACTTTTCCATTTATTAGCCTTTCGCAGTTTTCCGTAGATTATTCAAAGATGATATCTTTCTCGGTTTAATGTATATCATTTATTTGTTTGAATGGGTTTTACGCCGCTTTCAACAATTTCGCAGTTCTATCGCGGCGGGCGGAGCACCGAACAATGGATTCCTGGTATTTCTTTTACCTTTACTACCATAACAGCCTTTCCTAGCCTGTGCTATCTCACAAATGAAAGGATATTTGCCGCCACCGGGGATCGAACCCACGACTTCCAGATAGGAAGTCTTATACCTAACCAACTGCGCTATGGTCGCGGCCTTAATGTATATCATAGGCGTAACTAGGACTTTGAAATTTATACGCACTAAGAAGGCGACAACTAAGAATATAGAGTATAAAACGATATGAGGACTGTGACAAAAGATGAATGCCCTCCGTCCACCCCGGCCTTTTTAGGCCATGGATTTGAGCGTTGATGAATAAAAATCAAACCATCGTACGTACAGCTTGAATAAGCTGTATTTTCGATGTTATGATTATTCATCGGTGGTATTTTTCAACAGAGAATAATTTCTTTATGCACTTGCGTAAATAGCGTAATGGTAGATACGCCCTTGTATATTGTCAATTCATAGCTCCCTTTCATTCTTTGCTGCTGAACTTGAGCCTTTCACAACATGAGTTGACCCTCGCTTACGAAGTAGAGTGACATCGGTTTCGTTATGACTGTTTATTCTGTCCATCCGTCCGTCCACCCGTAGATTATATAAATACGTTTGCATGCTCCAACTCGAAACCTAGTTGATCAATGTGTTACGGGGTCTTAAGGGATCTGCCGAAGTTTTGCAAGCTAGGGGGGCAATGTCGCTGTGATCTTAACAAAGTGGGGGCATGTTACAAAATCAATGACCATACCAACTATCTAACTACCAGGGCTTTGTTACCAAGGTGACATTGTCCCCCCCCCCCCCCCCTGTGAATATTTATGCTATTAGTGGGGGGGATGCAATGGTGCAAAAGGGCAGCCGTGTCAGACTACCGGGTCAAGATGCTTTAGAGAATGTGACAAAATGAAGATCGAACAATCCGTTCTCTCGCTTCTGAAATTAGCAGATAAAGCCCCTCGAATTTAACACAAAGGTTGAACAATACATGTATAGGACAAGGATGGGCCCAAAGGTGTAAGATGACAAATATTAAAAATTTAATTCTAGTGGTATCCATCATGATACCTGCATCGTGATTGGATGAGAAATTGTTATTCCCTCATGAAAACAATTTCTATTACTCATCAATTTTGTAAGCTTCCGCTCAAAATTGTCCTTTAAGAAATCTGTTTCGTATTAGTCATATCTTAAATTTTTTGCTTCATGATATTGAATTATAAGATGTGAAGAGAGTATTTGTTGATTTCATGGAGGTATGAAGCTTGATACCTGATCACACTTCGCAAGCTCTAGTTCCGATGAATTGACCATACATCAATGTTAAAATCATTAAAGTTATCACTAGGGACTCCTTGCTCTGTCCACCATTGCTCACAAAAGGAGTGGACCAGCGTTACTTTGTTTTAAGTTTTTCCTTTTAAATGCCTTTATATTTCGGGTGGTCGTCAATTTTGTGCGCAATTTTAAAATCCTAGCCAATATGTATGGTTTTTGGTGAACGAACGTCGTTCACCAGTGTTATATACCATGTCAGGAAAATCCTGTTGGATGTTAATACATTTGAAATAAAGTAGCGCCTCTTAAAATTCAATTTAGTATCTTTCAATATTTTTCTTCGCAAAATCACTCTTTATTTCTTGAATGGCATGGTACTATTATTCTTTATCAAGTGAAGATAATGAAAATTCGCCTTGAAAAACACAAAATGATCTTGCAATGTTTATCAAGGGAATTTTTGATCGGCGTAAGCTTGTCGAGAGTTTTAAGCAAAAACAAAGTTTGTGTCTAAACACCGTAGAGACAGATACTATGTTTTTGACCCAAGCCTGCGCTGATGCAACTTGTGGTAATTAGCCGGAAATACGTGTTTATTTAGGTCATGTCCTCTTGAACTTACATTCGGCAATACTCGGACGATCTCCGACGTCTCCGATTTAAATATAGGTTACAGAATCGGCCGAGTTCAGACGAATGACACATCAAGACACCTTGTGTCATTAGAAACGGTAACGCGGTGTTACATAACTTTTCAACTAGCGACAGTCAGTCTCGAGACAGGTTTTAAGAATGATTCGACATGTGTTCTACATGTACAACCTTTCTTGTACCTTTTATTTGAATAGGGATGAACGCAGCTATTAAGATTGATTGATTGATTGATTGATTATTGATTGATTGATTGATTGATTGATTGATTGATTGATTGATTGATTGATTGATTGATTGATTGATTGATTGATTGATTGATTGATTGATTGATTGATTGATTGATTGATTGATTGAATAGGGTTTTACGCCGCTTTCAACATTATTTCAGTTATATCGCGGAGGCTGGAGCACCTAACAATGGATTCCTGGTATTTCTCACACCAGTACTACCATTACATCCTTTCCTAGCCTCCGCTATCTCACATCGGTCTACGACTACCGACTCATTGGTGAGAGGCAAATAGTCGGAAAGAATGAGTGCCGCCGTCGGGGATCGAACCCGGGACCTCTAGTTTGACAGTCCGGCGCGCTACCAACTGCGCTATGCGCTTATAAGATTTTTCTGTAAAATTGCGTTGACTGAAGTAGGGCTGTAAGGATACACTCGAATATTCGGTGAACTTATTCCCAGCGAAAACGTTTCGTATTCGTCAGTCTCAGAAGCGAATATTGCCGAATACCAAATGCGACAGGCACGGAAGATATTTCATTGGGGCCATTCTACTTTGCATTTTTTCAATCTGTAAAACCATATCAATTCAAAATTTTATTTGAAAATTGAATAAATGATAGCTAAATATTCAACCCTAGATACCACTCCAATTGACGAGTAGATATTGCCGTGGTCAAGGGGGGACCAGATCCGTCATGCACTTGTTTACAATTCGACAGGCGGGTTTAGTTGTTAATTTTTTCTGGAAAAGTCATTGCATTTTTTACAGAAATCATAAAAATCTTAATCGATGAATGAAAACTGGCTCCATCCTTCCCAAAATATGTTAAGAATTGGTTAACTACAGTTTAAGCATAAACTAGCTTAGAGCAGAAAAGTCTAATATCAGCAGCAAAAATCCTGCAGTGTTATAAAAGTGAATAACGACAAAAGTGTCAACCACGGAAGTGGTTTTGGCTTCAGATATGATAAAAATGAATCCCTCAGGTTATGGTTCAAAATACTATTAATAAGTTAACAAATCATAACTTTAAACAATGAGTACAGTTCAGGACTGACTGATATTCATAGGTGTTTCTTTGGTTGGTACTCAAAGACCTTTTCATCCTCTGAGAAAAAACAAAGATAGATAAAAAAAGTTAAAACAAATACAACAAAATTACTTGAAATAAGCTTAAACATGATAACAAATACT
The DNA here is from genome assembly GCA_948146395.1 of Fragum whitleyi. NCBI lineage: Eukaryota > Metazoa > Mollusca > Bivalvia > Cardiida > Cardiidae > Fragum > Fragum whitleyi. The sequence continues at coordinate 3,553,856 of OX411558.1, forward strand.
TTTGTAAAAACAAACACCATTGGATATAGGTTGAAGACAGTTTGAGATAGGATTAAATCGTTTTCTCCATTTATGTTTAATTAATAAATGTACCCATTTCAAATGTGTAAACGAAATTTTCACAGAGTAACAACTCATATTCTAACAAATATTTTTCTAACAAGATTTTTCTTCTCTCTCCCTTTCTTTGAATTTGCAGTGAAATTTCCGAATAACGGAAATTTTGTCGAGACAATTCCTCCCTCCTTTTTTTACATTCATTATTTCTCTTTTCTAATTGAATTCAATATATCACTCTAGAATGCCACCAGGTTCGTTCACCATCAGTACTTTCAGTGCTTTGATTATTCTGGGTAAACAGTATTCAATTGCATAGAAATATTACATTCCAATCTGCAAGGACTCAGATTTGGACATCTTTCTTCAATTTTCAAACGGAGATTTCCTCAAATTAAAGCATTTAAAATCCGCATCGAAATACTCTACACAACATTTTTTTCATACGCATAAGACTGTGAAATATTTTAGTATTGGGAAATTTACCAGACAGCCTTGAAAATCGCAAACCAGTCTTAAATACTGGCGTCTGATTGGTTAAAGGAGCTGCTAGTAGAATCAAGGTTTGGAAAATTACGAAAATAATTATTACGTCAAATGAATGTTGGAATGTAATATCTTTTACGACTCGCATACGTTATATTTATATCGAAAACATCTAGCATAATCATATATGCAATCTACAGATTTTTTTTAACTCCAGGATAACAAGATAAAGGATCGACTGACTTATTTCCATCATGGTCCTAACTCATTCTAGATCTTATCCTACACATAGAGAGAGAGGCAATGGTTTCTAACCACTGCTCTCCACTCTTACAGCTGAGTGGAATGGGGCCCTATCTGTAAAGTGCTCTGCCCAAGTACACTACCCACCTCCGGTGAGGCTCGAACCCGCAGACACTCGGCTAACGAACCAGATCTATAAACCTTTGTTATGATGTCTGCGAGTTATTTATAGTTTGCACAGAATTCTTGCAGACTGAGAAGACTTAGATCAGTCTGACCTCAATCTACACTGTCAACTTCGATAGTGAAGGGTAATCGGATCGAATGTTCAAATCGAATTTCAAAATTTCCAAATCCGTACTAACTTTTAACATAGAAACCGGACGATTCAAAATGCATAAATTCTTCTGTAGATTCTAATTAGCTTTTACACAACGAATTATTTTTAGGCCTCGACCTCGGTCCCACTTATTGCGGAATATTCTGCAAAATACCCCATAACCTATTGGTATTTGTACATTTTTTTTTCATCAACACCTTCAAACCCGGAATGCAACTTATTTGGTCATACATGTTATTCTATTGAAATAACGCATCGAATATATTGGTGTACCTATGCACAATTATTCGCAATTGCCTTTACATTGTACAGGCTCTTGCGGCAATTGAGCGCGGGGAAATCAATTCAAACTGAAGAGGATAACTTTTTTTTAAAATTTCAAATGGAATGACCGTATATAAGTTGTTCGAACTTGTGGCCAGACCCTTTTGCCATACAACATTAATATAGAATCCAGGTAAAAATACTGGCAATGAAATATGTTTAAACTAAACTAGGTTCTTTTCGAAGGCCTTAAGTAGAACTTCCTAGTCCTTGGTAAGTCGAGATGCTACGCTACTTGCTTTTTAGCTCGCCCGGGACGAAAGTCTCGGAAGAGCTATTGTCATACCCTCGGATGTCGGCGTCGGTGTCGGCGTCCGCATTAGGTTAAAGTTTTTTATTTCTATCAATATTTATCCTAAAGGCTTTATTTTTTACAGAAACACTCATGAGGGTATAGGCTTTAAAAAAACTTTAACCTTGCTTATATTTTCTGTAAGCTTTAAACTAAAGACATCATTACTTCATATGCACAGTCATTAGGTGATAGGTAGACTGGCATTCAGTCCCAGTGTTTAGTATTGATGGTAACATAAGTAAATGTAACCCTTTACAAATAACCCAACAAGGTGCATTGAGTTAGTTTTCTTTATCTGAAACACTTAAATCAGACTTTGAGAAAATATGTTATAAAGTCACTACACTTTCTATTTTTTCTGACATATCTTAATTTAACAGACTGTCACCAGTCTAGGTGATAGGCTTTCACCATAGACAAAGATCCTTGACAATTTGACCTTGACCTTGACCCTTTTTGGACTTAGAAAAACTTTAACCAAAAAACTTTAACCAAAAACTTTAACCTTGCATATATTTTTTTAATGCTCTAACCTAGGGACATCATAGCTTCATATATATACTCATCAGGTGATAGGCTTTCACCAGAGAACAAAGTCCTTCACAATTTGACCTTGACCTTTACCTTTTGTGGACTTAAAAAAACTTTAACTGAAAACTTTAACCAAAAACTTTAACCTCGCTTATATTGTCTGAATGCTAGGGACATCATTACTTCATATACATACTCATTAGGTGATAGGCTTTTGTGAGAGATCAAGGTCCTTGATAATTTGACCTTGACCTTTAATGAACTTAGAAATACTTTAACCGAAATTCTTTTACCAAAAACTTTAACCTTGCTTATATTTTCTGAATGCTTTAACCTAGGGACACCATTACTTCATATACATAGTCACCATATGAAAGGCTTTCACCAGAAACAAAAGGGCCTTGACAATTTGACATTGACCTTGACCATTTATGGACTTGGAAAAACTTAAACTGAAAAACTTTAACCAAAAATTTAACCTTGCTTATATTTTCTAAATGCTTTACCTTAATCAAAACATCGTAACTACAGCTTGAATAAGCAGTAGTTTTGATGTTATTATCATTCATCAACGACATTTTTCGAAATAGCACTTTTTTCTATTACGCACTTGCGTATTGTGCGAAATGGTAGATACGTCCTTGTTCCGTGCAAAGCGGGGTACAATTCCTTTTTTGAAACGATAAACGCTGGACAGGAAGGTAGCATTTTCTTTGGTCGTTGCCTTGCGATTTATCTCTTCATTGATGTTGGCAAGGGTGCTATTGTTAAGACCATCGTGAAATTGACACTCATTCCTATCAAATTCATTCTAAATTATTCACTCAGCGCTCCATTCATTCATTCCAAACACTCACTCAAATCCGTCAAAAACGCTCCGAAATCATTAGAAAACAATTCGAAATCGTTCAATAGGACTTGTATTTAATTCGAATTGATTAAATTATGTCTACGAATTTATTGGCTCGTGTCGATTTTAAAGTGTCTGGTTATTCCACGAAGACACATGAACAGAAAAGTGCGTATATTTTATTAAAGGAATGTAACAATTATCGCTAATTTTGTTCATCTTGAACAAAATTAGCGATATTGGATTACCTCCATTTAGTTTCACTTAAAACTCACTTCACACACACACACATTCAATTTCATTCATAAATATTTCCAAACTCTTGTCAATTTCACGATGTTCTTGTCGAATAAAGGTTGAATAAATGAAACAAAACTATGATTATCATGCGTTCTATTTCTATTTTCAGATATGATAAAGTGGACGAGCTACCTCAAAAGTTAACGAGTCAAGAATCCACTATTCAACCAATCTAGATCTCCACTTGGAAGCACAGACACTCCACCGCGTATAAAATGGCGGACCTCGAATCTCTCAGTTTTGCCTTATTAATTCCTTTTTGTATATGTTTTGTGCTAGTTTTCCTCGTATGTTGTTTTGCGGAGGAAGTGAAAACAATCTGTAGATTTCCGTCCCAAATTCCGACCAATTACATCGCTGTATCTCCACAACGACGTCATAGAGACATATCACGTGGTCACCGGGCCACGCCCACTCATTTAGATATGGACGAGACGCGAATACTCATTAGGAACCAGGAAGAACGCAGCCGCACATCTTCTGAGAGCTCTAGTGAGTCGGGACCAGGTTATTTGACGGTTATACCAGAATATGGTCCACTTGTTCTACATCAAGGGCAGATAATTTGCCCACAAACAATTCTTGAGAACGGACAAGTTTTTCAACATCCAGCTCAAATTATTCCTCATACAGTGTTATTGACTGCGCCTTCAAACATTACGTCACACGCACATGCGCATAGTTTACCATCAACGTCATTGGTTAGTTCAAATATATGTGACAAAGTGCCAATTTCAAAATCAGTTTGTGTCTTACCCTCAATCACAGAAAGGGTAGAATCGAAGAACGAGAAAACGACATTCAATTTAACTAGTGAAATTGATCACAGTGGTTTAAAAGAACAACGACGCCCAATTAAAAATTTACCGCAAGTAATTTCACCAAATTTGTTATCAGAGAAAAAACTGTGATAAAAATATCCGATGGTATAAGTATACTTAATTGTAGGGAAATAATATAAAATAATTTTAATTTAATTCTTAAAATTATGCCTTCTTCAAAAATGGCGGTATATTTAAGCGCGAAGTAACATCCGATTTCATAGAAAACAACAATCTACACGGCGTCAATGTCATTCAGAAAGGCCATATGCCATTAAGGGGTACAGTTAACAACATCGTGAAATTGACAAGTTAAATGATTTTTGAATGATTTTTGAATGAAATTGAATGAGCGTGATGCGTGAGTTTTGAGTCGAATTAAAGGAATGTAATCCAATATCGCGCATTTTGTTCAGGATATGCATATGCATACAAAAAATGCATACAAGTTATATAAAAAAAGCTTCCTATATCTTCAAGTACCATTCAGACGCTTACAGTTTCAAATATGGCAGTGAAGTCGTGTGAAATCGTGATTTTTCGCTTTCTATTTGTATTTTGAATGTAGTTGTTAATTTTATCTTTTAAAGTGATTTTGGAGCGTTTTTGAATAATTTGAGTGTTTGGAATGAAGAAATAGAGCGCTGAGTAAATGTTATAGAATGGTTTTGATAGGGATAAATGTCAATTTCACGATGTTCTTTGCTGTAAGAGCGTTTATCACAGATTTTTGATAGGGTATTTCTTTACGATATTTAAAACTTTATCACGAGGGTCCATGTTCAGGAACCATTCAACATATAATTTCGAATTTTGTAACATGACACCTCATTGGACAAAACGTAAGTCTCGCCCAATCAGGGTCCTTGGTACGAACATTTTTATTGTACTGGTTAACATGGATCAGGGAATTTGATCTGAGCCTCTGCTGTTCACAGGAAAACAAATCAAAACATTTATCCTCGATTTAATACCGCTTGTATAATATATGTACTTCTATATGTGTACTTTGTTGGTCTAAATTATTAAAAGAATTAATATTTTTTAAAGAAATAATTGTACACGTTTCCATATATCTCTGTCAATCCGTCCTAATTCGCAGTGTTTTTGGAGTGGCTGGGCGTGGCCTGACCATAACGTATTTTGGCGAATAATTTTTTCAAATTATTTGTTTCTGTCAATGTAATAGTAGCAGTATGTTGACTATCTATGAATGGTTAGTCCAAAAAAACGAAACTTTGTAGTTTTGCTCGACCTTAAATGCAACGATCCGTTACCAGCTAGCTATGCATTCAGGGTTGCAACATTGTAGATTGTTTGCAAATAATACCCCGCTTTGCACGCATGTACACGTGTAAAGCCGGATATAATTTGCAAACAGTTTGCACTGTTTTGTCATCATGAACGCAGGGCAGACTCCGCCCTGCCACGCCATAATCATTCGTAATTCGGTTTAATACAAGGCGACAATATCACCAATGATTCATAGGCAGACTTCCATTTTTTTAAGCGAGACTAAAATGACGTACAAGAGAACCTGCAGCTCAAGATAGAGGACCCGACGAATTCGCATGTAACGTATCGTTTTAAGATCAAAACGCCGAACCTGGGGCCCGTTTTTAGCTCTCCTGAACACGAAGTGCTCAAGGTGAGCTGTTGTGGTTAGGTGGATGTCCGTCGTGCGACGTCCGTCGTCAACATTTGCCTTGTATGCACTCTAGTGGCCACATTTTTTGCACGATCAACCTGAATTTTGGTCAGAATAATTGTCTTGATGAAATCTCGGACGAGTTCGAAATTGGGTCAACTGGGGTCAAAAACTAGGTCACAGGGTCAAATCTTAGAAAAACCTTGTATGCACACTAGAGGCCACATTTTTTGCCCGTGCAACCTGAATTTTGGTCAGAATGATTGTCTTGATGAAATCCCGGACGAGGTCGAAATTGGGTCAACTGGGGTCAAAAACTAGGTCACAGGGTCAAATCTTAGAAAAACCTTGTATACACTCTAGAGGCCACATTTTTTGCCCGTTCAACCTTAATCTTGGTCAGAATGATTGTCTTGATGGAATCTTAGACGAGTTTGAAATTGGGTCTACTGGGGTCAAAAACTAGGTCATGGGGTCAAATCTAGGAAAAACCTTGTATGCATTCTAGAGGCCACAATTTTTGCCCAATCAACCTGAAATTTGGTCAGAATGATTGTCTTGATTAAATCTTGGACGAGTTCAAAATTGGGTCAACTGGGGTCAAAAACTAGGTCAAAGGGTCAAATCTAAGAAAAATCTTGAGTGCACTCTAGAGACCTCAATTTTTGCCTGACTAACCTGAAGTTTGGTGAGAATGATTGGTCAAATCTTAGAAAAACCTTGTTTGCGCTCTAGAGACCTCAATTTTTGGCCAATCAACCTGAAATTTGGTCAAATTGATTGTCTAGATGAAATCTCGGACAAGTTTGAAATTTGGTCATCTGGGGTCAAAAACTAGGTCACGAAATCAATTATAAAAATCCTTGTTAGTCAACCTTTAAATTGTAAAAAAGGATTCTCAATTTGTATAGAAGCAACAGCTTTGTTTAGCTCAGTCATTCATCATTCTATTTCTCATACTTCATTTGAAAATTTTAGACAGTTCATTCAGGTGAGCGATTAAGGGCCACTATGGCCCTCTTGTACTAAACTTCTCACGAAAAAATAAATCGCAAGTCAAAATAACGAATCGTAATTGGTGTTTTCATTCATTGGTAGATTCTGCCTTGCAATATGTCATTGGAATCGCCTTTAGAAGACGATTCCAATGAGATAATGCATTGCAGAATTGCGTATTTAGTTACTTTTGTAGGAGTAACTTTAATTTTTTACTTAAGCGAAAAATGATCGTGATATGTTTAGTACAACGGGTCCCTGTAGTTTTGACCATAGCGTATGTGTTGCAAATGAATTGCAGGATCGCCGGCCCGACCCCTTGACCTCCATTACGACACGCCCCGCTCAAATATCGAAAAACCAAATTGCAGCATAGCGGTCCGAATTAACCGCCTACCTGCCGCCGTCATAGCGCAGTTGATAGCGCGTCGGACTATCAATCTAGAGGTCCCGAGTTCGATCCCCGCCGGCGGCACTCATTCTTTCCGACTATTTGTCTCTCACCAATGGGTTGATAATCGTAGACCTATGTGAGATAGCAGCTGGAGGCTAGGAAAATATGTAATGGTTGTACTGGTGAGAGAAATACCAGGAAGCCATAGTTAGGTGCTCCAGCCGTCGCGATATAACTGAAATAATGTTGAAAGCGACGTAAAAGTCCATTCAATCAATCAATCTATTAACCTTCTACCACCATATAGACCAATAATATTATTGGTCTATATGGTGGTAGTTGGTTAATTCCGGCACCTAAGGTTTGCAGAGTTACCGATCGATGGGGTATAATGAATTTTAAACTCTAATATTTCAGTAAAACTTGTGCAAAAGTATGTTGTCGGTACTCATTGGAAAAGTCTCATCAAATGATTATCCAAAACATAGGGCTTCTTGGAGAACTAGATTTTATGATTGATTCATCCCCCTCATGTCTGCATATCTACTTGGCCTGCTCAGACATGACACAAAACAAAATGTTGGTGGGCGCCTACAATAACCATATCGTAAAATTGACAAGGTGAATGATTTCGGAACGATTTAGGAAAGAAATTGATTGAGTGTGTGGAGCGAGTTTTGAGCGAATTTAATGGGAGTTAATCCAATTTCGCAAATTTTGTTCAGGATGAACGAAATTATTGATATTGATTACCTCCCTTTAATAAAATATGCATATAAGTTCTATGGATAGCATCCTATTTCTTTAAGAACCTTTTAGACGCTTACAATTTTGTCAATAAAATAGCGATTTTTCTTTATCCAAATTTATTTTGAATTACGTTGTTGATACTAAACTTTCCAATGGGTTTGAGCGTTTGGAGTGAGTGTTTGGAATGAATGAATGGAGCGCTGAGTGAGCGATTTACAATGGTTTTGAGGTGAATGCCAATTTCACGATGTAACTAACTGTAGACGTCGTAACTGGAGCTTATTTAAGCTTTAGTTAAGACGTCTAGATAGTCGCCCATTTACTAACAAGAGTTGTCCGCGGACAACGTAGCTCGCCCAAACAGCTGCTTGTCACAAACAGGGCTTGACCGAAGACCGAAGTTAAAAGTGGTTTCTTTCGATGTTAAAGTCCATGATCTAATATATATCTGTTTGAGTGTAATTAAGAAATATAAACTTTTTTGTTTTAATGGCATGTATAAGGATAGGGTAAAGTGAAAGCCTACAAGCAGATGAGGTTACCAATAGAATTTCTTTGTATCAAACATGAAGTTTTTCTTTAAAATTTTTCTAAGTCCACAAAAGGTCAAGATCAAGGTCAAATTGTGAAGGACCTTGGTCTCTGTAGAAGCCTATCACCTAGTGAGTATGTGTATGAAGAAATAATGTCCCTGAGTAAAGCATTTAGAAAATATAAGCAAGGTTAATTTTTTGGTAAAAGTTTTTCAGTTTAAGTTTTTCCAAGTCCATAAAAGGTCAAGGTCAAGGTCAAATTGTCAAGGCCCTTTGTTTCTGGTGAAAGCCTTTCATCTGGTGACTATGTATATGAAGTAATGATGTCCCTAGATTGAAGCATTCAGAAAATATAAGCAAGGTTAAAGTTTTTGGTAAAAGAATTTAGGTTAAAGTATTTCTAAGTTCATAAAAGATCAAGGTCAAATTATCAAGGACCTTGATCTCTCACAAAAGCCTATCACCTAATGAGTATGTATATGAAGTAATGATGTCCCTAGGTTAAAGCATTCAGAAAATATAAGCAAGGTTAAAGTTTTTGGTTAAAATTTTCTGTTAAAGTTTTTCTATGTCCACAAATGGTAAAGGTCAAGGTCAAATTGTGAAGGACCTTGGTCTCTGGTGAAAGCCTATCACCTGGTGAGTATGTATATGAAGTAATGATGTCCCTAGGTTAGAGCATTAAAAAAATATATGCAAGGTCAAAGTTTTTGGTTAAAGTTTTTTGGTAAAGTTTTTGTAAGTCCACAAAGGGTCAAGGTTAAGGTCAAATTGCCAAGGACCTTTGTCTATGGTGAAAGCCTATCACCTAATGAGTGCGCATATGAAGTAATCGTGTCTCTAGGTTAAAGCTTACAGAAAATATAAGCAAGGTTAAAGTTTTTGGTTAAAGTTTTTGGTTAAAGTTTTTTTGAAAGGGTCAAGGTCACAGTCTAAAGGTCATTTCGACATGGATGTTGGTCTCAAATGAAAGCCTATGCCCTAATGAGTGTTTCTGTAAAAAATAAAGCCTCTAGGATAAATATTGATAGAAATAAAAAACTTTAACCTAATGCGGACGCCGACGCTGACATCCGAGGGTATGACAATAGCTCTTCCGAGACTTTCGTCCCGGGCGAGCTAAAAAGCTCGAAACAAAATATGACAGAGGTCAAGACAATAGTGAAATCAATTCCAAATGAATTATCAGTTCAGTTAATTGTGTGGTTGGCGATCATACAATTCTGCCTACATAGTAGTTAATTGATTAAATGCCATGAATTTTCATTCTTTTTTCCGATCATGTCACAATGTTTTCTACCACAAAGGATGATCTCAAATCATATCCATTTTTCACTGTCGTCGACAATCTTTTTCACATTGGACCAGTCCAAACTTTCTGAAAACGGGGTAAGATTTGATTTGAATTGGGTTTTACGCCGCTTTCAACAATTTTTCTGTAATATCGCGGCGGCTTGAGCTCCTAACAATGGATTCCTGGTATTTCCCACACCAGTACTACCACTGTACATTTTCCTAGCCCCCAGCTGCTATCCCACGTGTGTCTACGATAATCAGCCCAATGGTGGAAGATAAATAGTCGGAAAGAACGAGTGCCCGACGGAGATCGAACCCGGATTGACTTTTAGATTGGTAGTCCGACGCTCTACCAACAGCGCTATGACAGCGGCTAAACGACAAAAGATGAACTTCCCCCTTTCTGTATAGGCCTACATCACAATTTTCTTCGCCGCTGAATCACATCTGTCCGTCTCGATGTTCGTACAGTCAGTGACATCGTAAAATTGACATTCGCCTCAATAAAAACCATTTTTAATCGCTCACTCATTGCTCCATTCATTCGAAACACTAAATCAAACCATTCAAAAAAAGCTCAAAACACACTGAAAATTATAGAATCAGCAACGTCATTCAAAATATATTTGGAAAGAGAAAAATCGCGAATTCACTGAAATTGTACAAATTGTACGCATCTAATAGGTTCTTGAGGAAATAGGAAGCTATCTATATAACTTGTATGCATATTTTATTAAGGGAGGTAATCAATATCGCTATTTTTATTCATCCTGAACAAAATTTGCGATATTGGATTACCTCCCATTACATTCACCCAAAAACTCGCTCCACACACTCATTCAATTTCATTCCTTAATCATTCCAAACTTATTATTCTTGTCAGTTTCACGATGTACTTAACTGTAGACTGATGTGCATGAAGCTTTTTAAAGAATGTTCCATTAACATGTGAATATGTGGTTTTATGGTATTGCGCTCCGTCACGAAAAAAGGGCCTTCGTGTTGACTGTCATGTTAATACAACTTTACCTATGATAGTCGACGAATTACCCTGAAACTTTAACAGAAAATTCATCATAAGACCATGTGCACATTGCTGCGGTATTGTAAGTGTAACGGAGAAGGGGTCCTTTATGTATTTTTTGTGTTAAGGTAGTGGAACCGCAATAGTTTCGCAACATTTCGAAACGTATGATCTTTCACAATGTTGACCGAGGTTTCCTAATGATAGGAAACCTCAGTTTACACTGTTAAAGTGTATTACTTCCGATACATCGTGGAACTATTACGGGTCCACAACCTTAAACACAACAACTACTACAAATTATAAGCGGTTTATACGATACTTTCATAGAATGTTACTCGTCATGTTATGTCACTCCTGTAGCTATTTAACAATTAAATATGCTCGGTTATTTGCTGTCGGGTAGCGGATAACAAGAGGGCCATAATAGCCCTTAAACGCACACCTGAATTTTATTGGTCCAGTGGATGTCGAGCAAGTAACAGTCTTTTAAAGATTCATTCAAATTTGCCTAAAGGATGAGGTATTTTTCCAAGAATTCAATTTGAAAAAAAAAAAAAAAAAAAAAAAAAAAAAAACGCTGCCCTGCAAAGCCCCTTTTTATGGCACAATCAGAATGACTCAAATTCTTTAAGGAACATTCTGGTAAAGTTTCATTGAAAAAATAGTCAGTTAGTGTAGGGGGTGGTTTCGCTCTTAGATTTTATAGTACGAAAAGGTAGCACCACGCACCAACTATGATTATGGGCCGAGCAGATTTTTACGAACCTGATTTGAAGGAGGGATGAGTATTCATGCCAAATCAGTTGAAATTGCCGTATTGGGTTGAGAGAAAAGGCATTTCCAAGATTTAAAAGATACCCCGTCCATATTTCGGGGTCAATCAAAATTTCACAAACTTTCGAGAAGGGTAACCAAAGAAAAAGTTTGGTTAAAATCAGCCCATTGGTAACTGAAAATGTGTAGATTTCAGGGTCAAAATAAGCCCCGCCTTGCCAAGCCCGTATTTGGACGTCAATCAAAATTTAACGATTAGAATCGAAAAGGATCACCCTGGGAATATTTCTAACAAGTTTGGTTGAAATACGCCCATTTATTACTGAGGAGAAGATGGTAAAAGATTTCGGTGTAAAATTAAGCCCTGTCTATATTTCGGGTCATTCAAAACTACACGAACAACCTTTGAGAAGGGTCACACAAAGAAAATTTTGTCATGTTTGGTTGAAATCCGCCCGATGGTTACTGATATATTGAAGAATTTCTGGCAACTTCCGACGACCGACCGAGTTTTCACACGACTGCGACGAATAGCTATAATTATATTTTGGATTTTCTCGGAAAACAGCCGACTTGAAAAAAAAACAAGAGGGCCAGAATGGCCCTAAACCGCTCACCTGAATTTTATTGGTCCAATGGATCTCATCCAAGAAACTTTCTTGCAAAGTTCAATTCACATTTGCCTAGTTGTTGAAGAAGAGGTATTATTCCAAGAATTAAAAAAAGAAAATAGACCCTGTTCCACCCATTCGTTACTGAGAAGGAGATGTTTGTTTAAAGATTTAAAACTCAAAATAAGCCCCCCCCCCTGCCATGCCCTGAATTTTTGCGACATTCTTGTACATTCTTGTAAAGTTTCATTGAAATCAGCTCAATGGTTCAGGAGATGTCAGTCAGGCTCAAAAAAGGCCCTCACTGCCACGCACATGTTTTGCAATCAATCAAAATTTTGCGATCAATTTTTTAAAGGCAGGGTCACCCAAGGAACATTTTGGTTTAGTTTCATTAAAATCAGCCCAGTGGTTCAGGATGGGATGTCAGTAAAAGATTTCATGTTAAAACTAAGCCTCACCCTGCCACACCCAGTTTTTGGTCAATCAAAATTTCACAAACATTTTGTTTTTAAGAAGGGTCACCAAAGGAACATTTCTTTCAAGTTTGGTTGAAATCGGCCCAATGGTTACAGAGGAGATGTTTAAAGATTTCAGGGTCAAAAACTGCCTCGCCCTGCCACCTCCCTATTTGAGGGTTAATCAAAATTTCACGAACAGTTTTTGAGAGGGGTCACATAAGGAACATTTTTGTCAAGTTTGTTTGGAATTGGCCAATGGTTACTGAGGAGAACATGTTTAATGATTTCAGGGTCAAAAACTGCCCCACCCTGCCACTCCAATATTTGGAAGTCAATCACTATTTCTCAAAGAAGATTTGAGGAGGGTCACCCAAGGAACATTTCTGCCAAGTTTTGTTGAAATCGGTCGTATGGTTATTGAGGAGAAGATGTTTAAGGATTTCAGGGTCAAAAACTACCTCGCCCTGCCACGCCCATATTTGGGTGTCAATCAAAAATCCACGAACAAGTTTTGAGAAGGGTCACCCAAGGAACATTTCTGCCAAGTTTGGTTGAAATCAGGGTTACTGAGGAGATGTTAAAAGATTTCAGGGTCAAAAACTGGCCCGCCCTTCCACGCCAATATTTGGGGGGGAGGGGGGGGGGGCAATCAAAAATCCACGCACATTTTTTGAGGAGGGTCACCCAAGGATCATTCCTGCCAAGTTTGGTTGAAATCGGCCCATTGGTTACTGAGAAGATGTTTAAAGAATTGTTGACGACTTCCGACGACCGACGGACAAAAGGTGATCAGAAAAGCATATTGAGCACGTTGTGCTCAGGTGAGCTAAACAAGAGGACCATGATGGTCCTTGATCGCTCACCTGAGCCTCTTTGATTCATAGGACATCCCATCAATTAAATAGGAAGATGTCAACAAGGAGTTGATTTTACATAAGATCAATACCATGGAATGTTTTCAGCAAAGAGCAAAAAGGATATGCCTTTGCATTCCCCCATATTTGGGGGCCCAATTGTTACTGTGGAGAAGATGTTTAAAGAATTGTTGACGACTTCCGACGGACAAAAGGTGATCACAAAAGCTCGCTAAAAAGCGAATCACCTATATCCAAAAGATGAGTTTAAATATTCATTAAAACAGTTTCTCCTCTCATATTAAATCGGAAAGGTTTTTTTTTATTACTACTAGAAAGTTTCCAGGCTAAGCCATCCCAGCCCTCCAACTGCCGGTATATATAGCCAGGACTCCCACATGTATCAAAAAATCTCAGCCCTGAACATGTATGTCATAACAGTGGTACAGTTAGTACCATCGTGAAATTGACAAAATGAATGATTTTAGAATGAAATTGAATGAGTCGAGGGAGCGAGTATTGAATGACGTTAAAGGAAGGTAAAACACTATCAATAAATTCGGCCACTTTGCGATACTTGTTTTACCTCGCTTTAATTAAATCTACGTACAGTTTGTGTTAGTCGTTACGGACGATTTTGGCGTTTAAATTCAACATCAGTCAAAAAAATCATTTAATAATCTGACCTCTTTTAATGAAATGCTTGAAAGGTTTGAACGCTTTCACAGCATTTTTTAATAAATTCGGAGCGGTTTTGAGTGATTGGAATCAGTGATACGAATATTGATCGAAGCGATGATCGAGCGATACAAAATGGTTTTGACCGACGTGAATGTCGATTCCTCGAAGTAGGTAAATAAAGTTTTGTGTTGTGAATAACTTCAAAGCAGACACTAGTTCCCAGCTTCGAAGACGTGACAAGTCTCCAATTCCGAGTTTCATCGACTGGCCAGTCTTCATTCACAAGTTTCAAAGATAAAACCAGTCTCTCGATTCATAGACTGGTAAGACTTCAGTTCCAAGTTTCAATGACATGATCGTTTTCCCGTTCCAAGTTACATTAACGTAGCCTGTCTACCGTTCTACGTTTTACAGACGTGAACAGTCTCCTGTTTTAAGTTACACAGACTGGTAAGATTCAGTTCAAAATTTCTTAGACGTGGTCAATCTCAAGTTCCGAGTTTCATAGACGTGGTCACTCTCCAGTTCCAAGTTTTATAGACGTGGTCAGTCTCCAGTTCCAAGTTTTACAGACGTGGTCAATCTCAAGTTCCAAGTTTTACAGACGTAATTATCTCCAGTTCCAAGTTTTACAGACGTGGTACGTCTTCTGTTTAAAGTCACATAGACTAGTAATTCTCCAGTTCCAAATTTCATAGACGTGGTCAGTATCCCGTTCCAAATTTTATAGACGTGGTCAGTCTCCCGTTTTTAATTTCATCAGACGATCAGTCTCCAGTTTCATAGACTTGCCACTTTCCAATTCCAAGTTTCATAGACAACTCCAAGTATCATAAACTTGTCAGTCTCTAGTTCCAAGTTTCACATACGTGCAAGTCTCCACTTCCAAGTCACGTAGAAGTTGTCAGTCTCAAGTTTCAAGATACACAGACGTTGTTTGTTTCCTATTTGATGTTTCGTGGGCTTGGTCAGTCTCCCATTCCAAGTTTCATAGACGTAGTAAGGCTCCCGTTCCAAGTTTCATAGACGTGGTAAGATTCCAGTTTCAAGTTTTATAGACGTGGTCATTCTCCAGTTCTAAGTACTGAAGAAGATGTAACCAGTTTCAAGTCCTACTTTTTCAACGATGAATATATGTTGGTTGTCTCCTATGCAAAAGCCAATTCCAAAGACGCGTCGTGTCACCAATGCAAGGTTTCGAAGACGTGACCAGCTTCAAGTGCCAATATCCGAAGAGTTTTTCAGTCTGGAGTGCAAGTGTTCAGAAACATTGTCAACCTTCAGTGCCAAGTTTCAAAAAAGACGTGCCCAGTCTCCAGAGCCAAGTTTCAAAAGCGTTGAAAGCATTCAGACCGAAGCAAAAAGATGATACCTGTATTCAGTGATTCAAGTCTCATACACAATGCCTGTCTGCAGGTCAATGCTTCAAAGACTTTGCCAGTCAAAGTTACCAAGTATCGCAGGCATGACCGGACTCAAATGTAGTCATTAAAGGTGTGGATAGTCTGCGCTATTAAGTTTCAATACGGTTCAAATCTACAGTGCCAAGTTTCCAAGATGACGATAGGCTCAAAAGCTAAGTTTCAAATAATTAACAGGTCTCCAGTTGTCAAAGACGTGATCAGTGTTCAATGCCAAGTTGTGAGGACTTGTCACACGTTCAGTGCAAAGTTTCAAAGACGCGACCATTCTCCTTTCCAAGTTTCATAGACCCGACCATTTACCAGTGCCAGGTTTAATAGACGTGACCAGTCTCCAGTGCCAAGTTTTAATAGACATGACCAGTCTTCAATGCCAAGTTTCAGAGACCTAACTAGTCTCCAGTGCCAAGTTTCATAGATGTGACCAGTCTCCGGTGCCAAGTTTCATAGACGTGACCAGTCTCCGGTGCCAAGTTTCATAGACGTGACCAGTCTCCAGAGCCAAGTTTCATAGACATGACCAGCCACCTGTGCCAAGTTTCAAACACGTGACCATCCACCAGTGTCAAGTTTCAAACATGTGACCAGTCTCCTGTACCAAGTTTCATAGACATGACCAGCCACCAGTACCAAGTACAAACACGTGACTAGTTACCAGTGCCAAGTTTCAAACATGTTACCAGTCTCCATTGCCAAGTTTCATAGATGTGACCAGTATCCAGTGCCAACTTTCATAGACGTGAAAAGCCACCTGTGCCATGTTTCAAACAAATGACTAGTCTACAGTGCCAAGTTTCAAACACATGACTGACTATTCTCCAGTGCCAAGTTTCTTAGACGTGACCAGTCTGTTGTGGCAAGTTTCCAACACATGCGTTTTCTCCAATGCAAAGTTTCTTAGACGTGACCAGTCTGTTGTGGCAAGTTTCCAACACATGCGTTTTCTCCAATGCAAAGTTTCTTAGACGTGACCAGTCTGTTGTGGCAAGTTTCCAACACATGCGTTTTCTCCAATGCAAAGTTTCTTAGACGTGACCAGTCTGTTGTGCCAAGTTTCAATCACATGCCTTTTTTCTCAAGTGCCAAGATTATTAGACGTGACCAGTTTGCTGTGGCAAGTTTCAAACACATGACTATTCTCCAGCGCCAAGTTTCATAGACATGACCAGTCTGTTGTGGCAAGTTTCAAACACATGACATTTTTCTCCAGTGCCAAGTTTTTTAGAAGTGACCAGTCTCCAGTGCAAAGTTTCAAACACATCACTCCTCTCCAGTGCAAAGTTTCTTAGATGTGACCAGTCTCCAGTGCCAAGTTTGAAACACATGACTATTCTCCAGTGCCAATTTAAATAGACATGACCAGTGTACAGTGCCAAGTTTCAAAGAGGTGTCCAGTCTGTTGTGCCAAGTTTCAAACGTGTGACCAGTCTCCTGTGCCAAGTTTTAAAGACCTGACCAGTCTCCAGTACCAATTTTCTTGGACATGACCAGTTACCAGTGCCAAGTCTCAAAGACGTGACCAGGCTCCTGATCCAGGTGCAAAAGATGTAACCAGCCACCTATGCCTAGTTTCAAAGATGTGACCTGTCTTCAATGCCAATGTTTATTAGATGTGACAAGTCTTAAATGCCAAGATTCACAGACGTGACCTGAGTCTTCAGTGTTAGATTGAAAGGAACTGACCAATCTCCAGTGTTAAGTTTCATGACATGACTAGGCTGCAATTCCAAGTTTCAAAGGTACGACTTTCAGAGATGTGGCTTGTCCAGTCTCCAGTGCCAAGTTCCAAAGAAGTAGCCAATCTGTTGATTATTTTTTCAAAGAAGTTGTCCAACTCCAATGCCAAGTTTCAAAGACATTACCAGTCTCAAGTCTCGAGATGAATCATCACTCCTCTACAAAGTTTCAAAGACTTGGCGTATCTCCAGTGCAAAATAACAAAGATATCATATGGTCAATCTTGAGTGCCAATTTATTAAGATATGCCCAGTCTCTATCACAAGGTTTTTTTTAAATCCATAGTCTACAAATCGAAGGCTCAAAGACAGACTGTTCAGTTTCAAAGACTTGACCAGTTTCCAACCTCAAGATTCAAAGACATCCCAAGTCTTATTTTCTACATATCCTAATTGTGGCAAACCTTAATCCAAGTTTAATTGGGTTACTTGCGTCTAACATCCAGTTTCATAGACGAGGCATGATTCAAGTTCAAACATTTCAAACTCTTGATTCCAAATTTCCAACATGTTCTCAGTATATTCTAAGGGAATGGTTTGTGTTTGACCCTTTTACCATGGTTTTGACCCTCAAAAGAATGAAATTATCCTATTAAGAACCTTAGAAATTACTGCCAAGGGGAGCATTTTGACATTCTTGAGAGAAAATTTAAGGGCCAAAACTGGAGTTAATTACTCAAATTTTCAATTTTTGTATACAATTCATAATTCTTCATTTTTACCTTTATGTTGATTACAACAAAAGGTTTAAACACACTAAAACCTGTAAAATCCTAAACACACTTTGCCTTTTCTTTTGTTTTGACCCCTTAGAGATGAGTCTTGCCCCCCCCCCCCCCCCAGAATATCATGGTTTAGAAGTCATTGACTCCTCAATTTCAAAAACCAGCAAAAGCCCTGATTTGTAGTCTTTTTTATGCTACCAGTCTCAAATTTCATTCAAGAAACTAACATCTAATTCAAAATACCCAAGTTTTGAATTTGTTTAACTGTAATTTCAAGTTTTCTTGGTGTATCATGTCTCCAAATTCAATGTAAACCATTAGCGTTTCCCTCCTGAAACAAGTCTTGAGTTAAAAAATTCCTTTAAGTAGCTAACCTTGTATAAGTTTTCCTTTATTTCTTAATGTTAAAAACTTTAAAGTTAGAGCTTAAACATGCAAGGAAATGCAGTAAAAATTCATTCAATGCAAATAAGTATCAGTTTTTGTCGTTTTTGTCTTATGAATAACCAAACTATTTTCTTTAAATCATTCTGCGTTAAAAACCAGTAAATGTAATAACTGATAAATATTTGAAACTTACAATCATCACACATTTCTTTTTTGTGATGTAAATTCCCCCACTACCCCTGAGGCTTCCATCAATTATTGTGTCAAATGTGACAGTGCTTGTGATTAGTTGCAATTTGTTTGCCTTTCATTCATCAAGTATAAAAGTCAGGATATTTATCTGCAAATGTCAAGAATTCAAGAACAGGTTTGGGTAATGGCAGTCTTAACAGCCTGGAATGAATGGATGTTCCATTTGAGCACTGCACCATTTTATCCCTAATACAAATCCTACATTGGCAACTCAATGGCAATGGTACTAAATCGTCTTTAGTTGGAAATTCACATTCTGTAGTCCCACTGTCCTGCTCTCTGAACTTTTCTGTGAGTTGTGATAGTGATACCCTTGACAGTCCACATTCTATAAAGTGACGAATCAGTTTAATTTTTTCTTTAATAGAGGTGTCTTTATCCTGGTCTAGAATCTTTAATACTGACTTGCCCTGTGTAAGAAAAATCAAGAAACTCTTACTCTTTTCTTAAACTGAAAGTTCAAAAACATTTCAACTGAAAACAAATTATTCTATATGGTAACAAAATATGTTTGTGAAACACTAATGACAAACGAAAAAGCAATTTTCCAGGCAATCTTATGCTTGATAATAGATTACCTTAATGACAGATGACTATGACTTTGTTATAGGCAGATGTCTATCTATGAAATAATTTCACTTTAACTTTGATGGGTCCACAAAAAAAACCTGAAGGAGGCAGGATTATATACAAAAGGTAAAATCCGAGGGCAGAGCCTAAAGATTTTGCTTCGCATATAACTTTTTTTCCCCATCAGACTTTAATCATTGACAAATCAATGTGATTTTATCCATTATAACACAATCACAATTCTGAAATTAGTTTTATTTCCCTTTTCTGGGTGTAAAATAGTTGAATTACATTTTTCGCAATGTAAAATGAATAAAAAAGTAACAATATTGATGTTTGGAGAAGTTTAAAAATAAAGAAGCATGTCATCTAGCATGTGGGTTATTTGACATCAAAAGTATTAGCATTCTCGCAAAAGACATTGGACCTCGGAGCTTTCTGTGTAAACAGTTAAACACATGGCGTATGAATTTATTGCAACTAAAGTTTTATGTTGTACTTCTTACTTCATAAAAGCCTTTTATGCCCACATGTTATACTGACAGAATATATCTTCATTCCTGATATGAGCGCTGTATCTTGAATAAGCTTGAAATAATTTGAAATTTAATATTTTAAGATAGTTTTGCAGACAGAATGATAAACAGTCAATAGTGATGGCATATGAAAATAATTAGGACAATATAAATATTT
Organism: Fragum whitleyi; assembly: GCA_948146395.1. Taxonomy (NCBI): domain Eukaryota; kingdom Metazoa; phylum Mollusca; class Bivalvia; order Cardiida; family Cardiidae; genus Fragum; species Fragum whitleyi. Next base: position 3,573,912 of record OX411558.1, read on the forward strand.
ATTTTCCATATTAAATATACAAAATACAACATAAACTTTCATCATTTATTTTCTCATTTACCTTTAAGGTGTAAATAAGCCTTTAATCAAAAGCTTGGGACCAAGATTTTATCTGAACCTGTCAAAAAATCATGTTGATAATCTTTCAGAACAAATTCAAGACATTTGAGCCACAAATATTGCCTCTAGAGTGTAGAAAAGGGTTTTTCAACATTTGACCCAATGACTGACTTTTTCTCTTATATTTGACCCAATTCCTAACTCATCTGAGACATCAATTAGACAGACATTCTAGGCAAGCTGTAAGTTAAGCAAAAAATATTACTTCTACAGTGCACATGGGTGTTTCTTAGATTTGGCCCTGTGACCTTATTTGACAACTCTTGACCCAATTTCAAACTCCTTAAGACATCTTGAAGAAAATCATTCTGATATTTGACAAAAATATGGCCTCTACAGTGTACACAAGGATTTACTATGATTTGACCCTGTGACCTAGTGTAACCACACTCAACCCAATTTCAACTTTGTCTGAGATATACTGTAGACAAAAACTCTGACCAAGTTTCATGACATTTGGGCCAAAATATGGCTTATATTGATTGATTGAATGGCGTTTAACGCCGCTTTCAACATTATTTCAGTTATATCGCGGCGGCTGGAGCACCTAACAATGGTTTCCTGGTATTTCTCTCACCAGTACAACCACCACATTCTTTCCTAGCCTCCAGCTACTATCTCACATAGGTCTACGATTATCAACCCATTGGTGAGAGACAAATAGTCGGAAAGAATGAGTGCCGCCGTCGGGAATCGAACCCGGGACCTCTAGATTGACAGTCCGACGCGCTACCAACTGCGCTATGACGGCGGCCCGAAATATGGCTTATAGAGTACACACAAGGGTTTTCTAGAGGTTAGCCCCCTTGACCTAGTTTTTTACCCTTCTTGACCTAATATGGACCTCATCCAAGCCATCATATAGACAAACATTCTGATCGAGTATCAAGACAATTTTGGCCAAAGAATATGGCCCCCTTGAGTTCACACAAGAGTAATCTGAGATTTGACCCCTTGACCTAGTTTTTGATCCCACCTTACCCAAGTTTGAAGTTACTCAAGGGCTGATAAAGAAAAACACTCTGACTAAGTTTCAAGTCATTTTGGCCATAAATGTGACCTTTAGAGCGCACACAAGATGTTGACAAATGACTGCTCATCTAGACGTTGGATACAGCTAGATCACAATTATTCACCATGAGCCTTTTGTGCTTGGGTGAGGTAAAAATAAACAAGATGGAGTTATGAATCTTGTGTTCTTCACTCCATTTCATAAGGAGAAAATGAATGCCAAGTTTCAGACCTGGAGTCTAGGACAGGATGTACTGGTTGTGAGAAATACCAAGAATCAACACTTAGGTGCACCAGATATAACTCAAAGATTTTTAAAATGCATTTAACCCCAAACAAACTAATGGATGGAGTCAATGAGAATTTAATTGACAGAGTTTTGCTGCAGTTTTGCTGCAGACAAAGAAATGAATACCACCTAGTTGTCTAGACTCCAGTTCAAATGCATTCCAAAGGTACATGTTTCTGATGATACCTCTTGACTTTGACGGGCTTATTTAAAGGGTATTGGACTGCATGTTTGTCCATATGTAAAGTCAGTACCATTTTTTCATCATTTAACATTCATTTTCGTATGATCTAATCATAGGGTATAATCTTTTCTTTGATTTTTAGGTTTTTGAAATTCTTACATGTGTGGCCTATCTTCAAAAGTATTAATTTTCAAAATAAGCCTTTGGTTAACCTATGCTGGATCAAATCCTTTTTTTCAAATACTAAACAGAGTTACCAGACAGTCCTTTTTAGCAAAACCCACCTTTTGAAATTTTACATGTTATTAAATTGAAATGTACCTGATACTTAGCATTAACATCGGCACCATGTACGGCTAGAATTTTGGCACTCTCCAGGTTACTGTTTATCAGTGATTGTACAAGGGGCGTACGATTTGTCTGAAATAAACCATATATTCAAACAATTAATTGGCACTTTTTGTGACACTTCCACAAATTTGTTGTGAACAGACATTTACAAGCCTTGACATCTGAATAGTGTAGTGTCCGTGGTCTAGAGGTAGAGTGTAGGCCTCTTGACCCAAAGGTCAAGAGTTCGATTCCAGGGAGTCGCTATCGATCTAGGTTCTTTCATTCGCCCAAATATTCGACTCGCGAGTACTGGTAAATTTTTACAGGAGGCAGAATCTAGAGGGATTAATCTAAGTTGTAAGAACTTGTTTCCTAATCAATGTAAAATAAGTAGGTTTAAATCCAGTCCTAAAAAACTTAATAGTGCTTCTGAATATTGCCCTATTGTGAAAATACAGAAAAAAAGATACACAGAGGTCTATTCAGCACATAGTAAAAACTTATGTGTGGATGTACAGGCAGATCTGGGTCCGAGTTTATAAAACTTTTCTCAGGCTCAACTGAGAATTTTTTCAAATCAAAATAAATGTATGAAAATTTCAGATGATAATAAAAAGTTGCTATTTATAACAACTTATTAATATTATCGTCTATGTTAATACATTAAAATGAGTATCAAAACAGTATTATGGCTTTAATTTCGAATTGAAATTTGAGAAAATTTTGATTTGAGAAAGAGAAAAGTTTTATAACCTGGGGTCCCCAGTCTTAATGTAATGCACATTTGTAAATGATGGAAAATATGAGGCCGACACTCAAAAAAAACAGAATTATCGGGTACGTCTTAAATCTCAAAATTGAAAGGAGGTGTTCCAAAAGTGCCCACGCACGGATTTTCATGAAACTTTGCAAATACATACCACACATTAAATGTACCACAGAACAAACTTTCATTTGTCAATATCTCAAAAAGAGGTCAAATTACAGCCCCTCGTCTTAATCCATGTTGAGGTAAGTGGGTGGGGTAATTTAATATGCTATAATTTCTTTATACTTATCAATTTTTGAATTGTTTTTTATGTACTGTAAAGTTTATAGTAATTATTAAGATAATGAATATATAAATGGCAAGTTTTACGTTGTTTGACGAATTTTTATACTCTTGAATATAGAAATTTCTTATTTTTTAAAAAAAAAATTGAGGTGAATATAAATTTTGAGCGCATAGATTAGTACCTTCTGATGCTAGTCCAGTTTAGTTACTCTTCAAAAAATTAGCTCTACTATCCTTCTTTCTTGTGTAAAAATTTAAAGAAGATTGAAAACCGGTAACATTATTTTTTATGCTTATAAATACATATCTTTAGTTTCAAAATTCATCCAAAATCTTGTATTATGTCCTGAAATAGCCATTATTTAAATGTCTTTGCATTTATCTTTATACAAATTTACAAATAATTACTAGTCAAGGCATCTACTGCATAAGATGTTTTTTTGTATCACTAAACTGGTCAAATTACAGCCCTTGCTTTACCCCAATGTTGAAAAAGTGGGTGGGGTAAGATGAAAAATATAATTTAATTGATTTTCTTTAATCCTTGCAAAAAAATCAATAGTTTCTTACAGCAAGTTTTACAGAATGTGTTTCTTATTTTCCTGAGTTGAAAAGAATACGAAAAATATTGTGTGCTAGTGACTGGCTATTTATCTATCTGTCTGTCTGTCTCTTAGAAATTTGCCTATCTGTCTGCACATCATAAAAGAATGATATTTGCCAATTACTTCAATCCTTTTCTAGATACACTTCTCATATGTGACATCATAATGAATTAAATCACTTGACATCTGAAATCTCTGAGGTCAAGGTCATCCATGTTTAGGTAAGTTGATGGGGTAGTTTAATATGCTATAATTTCTTTATACTTATACTTATACTTATCAATTTATGCATTGCATATGCATAGTTTTCATGTACTGTAAAGCCTATAAAAGTGATTAAGATAATGAATATATAAAATGAAAAGTTCTATGTTGTTTGACAATTTTTTACACACTCAAAAATAAAAATTGCTTAAAAGTATGTATGTATACACATTCAAGTTCTATGTTCAATTTCACCTAAAAGGTTAAACTTAGCAAAAATAAACAAACATGCGAGCCTATTCAAGATATACAATGTTTATTTTTGGTTGGATATATGATCTCAGGTTAACACCTCCAGTAACTTGATGATAGTCTTACATGTGCAAGGTCATTGTCAGCAAACAAGGTTACACTAAAATAAAAAAAAACTTAGCATTTTTGTTAATTCTATGTTTGTTTTTAGCTCACCTGAGCACGAAGTGCTCAAGGTAAGCTAATGTAATTGTAGAATGTCCGTCGCCAGTCGTGCGTCGTCCACATTTTTTTTAACATCTTCTCCTCCTAAACCTGTGGACCAATCTGGATTAAACTTGGCAGGGATGTTCCTTGGGTCAAGCTCTACCAAAGTTGTTCAAATAAATAAAATCTAACCTTAACTTTCCCTTTACTTTTAACAAAACGAGTGAGAATATGAAAATCTTGAAAAATCTTCTTCTCTGAAACAAGAAGGTGGACAGCTTTCATATTTGGTATGTGACATCATCTAGTGGACCTCTACCAAGATTGTTCCTATCAAGACCCTGGGGTAATATTTGGGCTCCGTCCGGGCGCAACCTTTTTTACATAGAATTAAAGAGCGAAAAACTTAAAAAAAGCAAACCTTCTCTTCTGAAACAAGAAGGCAGACAGCTTTCATATTTGGTATGTAGCATCATCTAATGGACCAAGTTTGTTCATATCAAGACCCTGGGGTCACATTTGGGCTTTTGTGCAACCCTTTTTACATAGAATCAAAGAGCGAAAAGGCATATCTGTCTTGCTCTTGGATAAAAACAGTTCATTGTATTGATTTTATGTAGAAAGTGTCACGTTGTTGACATCTGCCTATTTAATTCATGTGATGTCCCAGGGATCAAATAGACTCAGGTGAGCGATCTAGGACCATCACGGTCCTCTTGTTTTTAAGACACAATACTCCTTTTAGGGTTTATGAAAGATTTCCATAATATGTTTATGCATAATCTTATGATATCATCGACCTGGCCAAGTACAATGTATAAGTATAGTGGCCAGTTATGAAAAAAAGTATATAAACGAATTATTATAACAATAAATTGTGTTTTTTTTTAATTTGAATGGCAACGGAAAAGGGGCCGGTAATATCCTCTAGGAGACATATTTGAGATTTTGCTGTTGTTTTGAACCACTCTTTGTCGGTCTGTTAATCCATTGAAGAGAAGTACAGTTCACAAGAACCGTAACTCTACTCATCATATTTTTTGAGATATTGCCCTTGTTAATTGACAAGGAATAGGTCATTGGCTTGCTCTTATGGGGGCATAAATGTTTTTAAACATATTTTGTTTCTTTTAGAATAACCATAAACTACTTGGTTGAATTTGATTAAAAAAAACACAGTTCTAGATCAGAAAGAAACAGAAAATATGTCATTTGTTGCAACTCGAGTTCAAAGGTTAAAGTCTTACTTTCACTAAATTGGCTACACAATATCTCTTAAACTTTTTAGTTTAATCATAAATGTAATATTAAGATAAAATTTAACGGGAACTATATCGTTTCTTGATTTTTAGCTCACCAGAGCACAACATACCCGAAGGGAGCTTTTAGGATCCCTAGTCTATCGCAGGTCGTGCATCATGTGGCTTCCGTCTTCCAAATTTCTTAAAACTTCTTCCCCTCCTTAACCCTCAAGGCAATTTCAATAACACTTTGCCAGAACTTTACTTTGGTAACCCTTTTCAAAGATTGTTTGCAAAATTCGGATTGGCCCATAAATATGACCATGGCTTTTTTTACTATTAAATCATTGTACAACATTTCCTCCTGAACCATCAAGCCAATTTGAATGCAACTTTTCCAGAATATTCCTTTGGAAACCCATTGCAAACACTGTTCTTGAAATTGGCATAAAAAATATTTTTGACTTGGCGGATGAAAACATCATCTTTTTAACCAATACACCAATTTCAATAATTTCTAAGCTGACCCTTTTCATTGAATAACATCTCAACAACTAAGCTAATTTTACGAATCTTTGCCAGAATGTCACTTCAGTGACCAATAAAACTCAGTTGAGTGATTTAGTTTCATTATTTACCCCTTGTTTACAAACAACACTTACCTTAAGACCTAGGAGAATCATTTATTTATGACGGAAAAAAAGATTCTTTCAAATTGTATTATCGTTATAGTAGTATTTCTTACCTGAATTAAGACTAGGGGTCAGAACAGACAATAACCCTTGGGCCGGAGGCAAATATATTTTAGGAAGGACTAGTACATGTATCAGCAATGCCGGAATGCTGCAGGTCCTTCAGGAACGTAGTGATTGTTCATCTTCATTTGTAAACTTAAGAAATTCAAATATATAAATTGCCTATCCCAAAACTCGACATTTTCATTACCCAAAGGAAAAAACTGTATAAAAAGAAGAAAATGCTTGTAGCAAGACATTCCTTCTTTTCCCACACTGTTTTTCCTTCCAAAGTTTTTCATTTTATAACCTACAGTACGATTAAGTTTTGATTTATTGCTAAAAGTGTCTCGCGTTTTCTTGGGAGGAATCTTATTTCTAAAACGGACCTGTAAAACATAGAACAAGTAACTTCTACAGGATTGTGACAGAAAATACGTAGTGTCAAATCCTAAACACCATCCTCATATGTGGCATTGACCTTCAAACATGACATTGAGTAAGGAAACAACTGAAATGAGTTTGTTTAAAAGAAAATCTGGCATTGACCTTCACAAATGACTTTGAGTTAGGAACAAACTGAAATACATTTGTTTAAAAGAAACTATAATTGTAAATCATCATTCATTACTTTTGCAAAGTATGTTCCCAAAGCTCAATGAAGTTTTTTTTATTTATAACAATGACCTTGATAATTAACCTTGACCTTGACAGTTGATTTTGATTAATCTTTGTAAATAGGCTTTGTCAAAAAGGATCCATGTATGAAATATGAACATCCTGTCTACAGCCGTTGAAAAGTTATTCACACTTTGAGATTATCAGATGGATGAAATCTATATCTTACCCCACCCACTATCTTCTACACTAAGAGATTTTCGACTAACTTACCGGTTTTCGATTTCAATGAAACTTTATGTAAACATTAAAAACACATGTATCTTAATTTTAAAAGAGTTTTATAACTGGACTAGAGCTACAACTTAAATTTTTTAACCCTTTAACTCAGATCATTATTTCATTTTTTTCAAATTTTCATGAATTTTTCAAGAACTTTTGGGGTTATCTGTTAGGAGGAAACAGACATAAGATCCCAACCTATATAAAAACACATAGGTACCAATTGTGTTTTAAATCAGTAACAAATTCTTTTTACAGATTCCAAAATTTCCTTGCAATGTGATTTTTTTCCTGACACCCCTTTGCATTTGATAAGATGTGCTTTCGGGGACTTTATGGTCGACCCTCTTTACTCATTTTGGAAAAAAAGTCATTTCCTTAATCAGTATACCCAGTACTACAATTACCCACAATATCATAAAAATCTAAGCGTGGGCACATTTTACTATATATTTGGAACACCCCCTTTGAGAAAATTTTGATTTGAAAATAAGAAAAGTTTTATAACCTGGGGTCCCCAGTCTAAATGTAACACACATTTGTAATTGATGGAAAATATGAGGCCTAGACTTAAACTAGAAAGCCATGAATGGCTTGAGTCGCTCCACAGGCTTGAAATTCTTGAAATCAAAGTTTTGACTAGATTTTTTAGATATTTTGGGTTCTATTTATGTTTAAATGAATTTCAAAGTTTCCACTATTATAACAAATAGAGAATTGACCTCCACCAATAAAAGACATAATTTTCATCCGATCACGATAATTTTTGGCTGCATGATAATGGATCACCCAAGGATCATACTAATGAAGTTTGATTGATATCCATTGATTACATTCTGAGAAAATGATTTTCAAAGTGTTTTCACTATATAACATAGAAAGAAATGACCTCCGCCCATAAAATACATTTTTTTCCTTTGAGCACAAAAATTTTAAATAGACTGATAAAGAATCACTCAAGGATCATTCCTGTGAAATTTGGTTGATATCCATCACTTACATTCTGAGAAAAAGATTTTCAAAGCTTCCACTATATAACAAATAGAGACATGACCTCCGCTCATAAAATACACATTTTTCATTCCATCACAATGATTTTTGGTAGACTGATAAAGGGTCACCCAAGGATCATTCATGTAAAATGTGGTTGATATCTATCAGTTAGTTTTTGAGAAAATGATTTTCAAAGTTTCCACTATATAATATATGGAGAAATGACCTCCGCCCATAAAATACATTTTTTTCATTTGATCACTTTAATTTTTGGTAGACTGATAAAGGGTCATCCAAGGATCAATCATGTAAAATTTGGTTGATATCTATCAGTTAGTTTCTCAGAAAATGAATTTCAAAGTTTCCACTATATAACATATAGAGAAATGACCTCCGCCCATAAAATGCATATTTTTCATCTGATCAAAATAATTTTTGGTAGAATGATAAAGGGTCACCCAAGGATCAGTCATGTAAAATTTTATTGGTATCCATCAATTAGAACCTGAGAAAAGTCACTTTTTACCATATTTGGAAATTAGCCACGCCCATTAAATCCATGTTTTTCATTGGATCAAAATTTCTTGAACAACTTTGAAAGAGGGTCAACCAAGGATCATTCCTGTGAAGTTTGGTTGAAATCCATCCAGTAGTTTCTGAGGAGAAGATTTTTAAAGAAAAAGTTTACGACCGGTCGCACGGACGCACGGACGGACGCACGACGGACACAACGCCATGACAATAGCCCCAGTGGCTTTCAGCCAGTGGAGCTAAAAACAAGAGATGTCAAAGACGGATTATGCTCCCCGAATAAGGCATTGTCACAAAAACAAAAGCCATGTTGGACATGGACATCCCCCGCGAAGAAAGCTTGAAAGTAAACTAAAGCCTAATAGATAAAAGATTCTTTTGTACTGTCAAAGATTTGCCTCCTATAAAATCTAAGTATTAAAAATAACAAAGGGCAATAACTCCAAAATTATGCTAGCAAGAGTTGTAGTTCAGGTGTATTGCACTTCTCCTCCATGAGATCTATCCACCCATAAAGATTCAAGTTGATAGCTACTATACTTTAGGAGATAAGCTCCAGACAAAATCTAAGTATAAAAAATAACAAAGGGCAATAACTCCAAAATAATGCAAGCAAGAGGTGCAGTTCTTGTACACTGCACTTCTCCTCTATGAGATCTTTCCACCCATAAAGTTTCAAGTTGATAGCTATTATAGTTCAGGAGATAAGCTCCAGACATAATCTAAGTATAAAAAATAACAAAAGGACAAAAACTCCAAAATTATGCAAGCAAGAGTTGTAGTTCTTGTGCATAGCACTTCTCCTCCATGAGATCTATCCACCTATAGAGTTTCAAGTTGATAGCTGTTATGCTTTAGGAGATATGCTCCAGACATAATTTAAGTATCAAAAATAACAAAGGGCAATAACTCCAAAATTATGCAAGCAAGAGTTGTAGTTCTTGTGCACTGCACTTCTCCTCTATAAGATCTATCCACCCATAAAGTTTCAAGTTGATAGCTATTATACTTTCGGAGATATGCTCTGTGGTCAGATTGCAAGGACTCAAAAAAGGTGTAATCTAATACAGCAAACATAAAGGTAATAAACATTAAACCTCCTTTTTGCATGACATATTTTTAGACACAAATTCCAAAAAGTTTATGGTACAGGGCATCTGATTTGCTACTGAAATGTGAAATTTCATCAAATTCTGAGCATAAGACTAGGAGAAATGAAAGAATAACTATATTTTACACGCTAGCGTAAAGGTAACAAACATTAAGCTCTCTTTTTCCATGATTTTTTTTTTTACGTTCATTCCAAATTGTTTATAGTAAAGGGCATCTGATTTGCTACTCATATTTGAAATTTCACTAAATTCTGACAGTTAGAAATTTTAGAAAAACTGTTTTTTACCCTAAGTCCCCTTTTCCCGTGACAAGGCCTCAAATCCAAAAACCGTCACAGATACATCAACAATTTATCATAGAAAGTTCACATGGTAAGTTTCATTTGATTTAACCCAAGGGCTATGGAGAAATAGGTAGGGACGGTCGGACGGACGGACAGAATAACTATTTTACATGCTAACGTAAAGGTAACATACATTTAGCCCCCTTTTTCCATGATTTTTTTTTTTACGTTCATTTCAAATTGTTTATAGTAAAGGGCATCTGATTTGCTACTCAAATATGTAATTTCACTAAATTCTGACAGTTAGACTAGAAGAAATTTGGGAAAATCTTTTTTTTTACCCTAAGTCCCCTTTTCCCGTGACGAGGCCTCAAATCCAAAAACCGTCACAGATGCATCATCACTATATCATAGGGAGTTCACATGGTAAGTTTCATTCAATTTGGCCCAGGGGTTATGGAGAAATCGGTGGGGACGGACGGACGGACGGAATTACGGACGGACGGAATTACGGACGTACGGACAGACAAAGCGGCGGCTATATGCTCTCCCTTCGGGGAGCATAATAAAAATATTTTCGAAGGAATTTACGATTACAAGCATGCAGTTCTGATTCTGAGCCGACGTAAACTTAGAAAACAGCAAGTCAACGAAGACCTTCAAGCAACCCTCTCAACTAAGACCAACCACGCCGTTTTCGTTTAAAAATACAGACTAGCTTGGCAGAAACAAGCTTTTTTGTCATAAGTACCTCTACGAATTTTAATGTGGTCGTTTATTTGTGTAACATTTGATTTACTTTTTGACATTTCACTTCGATAGCGAGATAAATAATACACGATCTAAAAATAGATCGTGTATTTTTTACGCGCAGAAAGTAGACTTGAAGTTTTAATGTTTTGCTGAGTATTTTAATAGTTTCTTCGATCTCTAGGATTGCAATTATAAAGGACGAGTTTCTTTTCTCATCCCTATAATAAAAATTACTTCCTGTGTCTCATGCTTCAAAGACCATATGAAACATGTCTATGCTACATGTAACTGTTGTAGTAACACGGATACGACAATGAGCACTGAACGTTGGTTAAAGCTATTGGTAATTTTGTATGTAAGCGATGGAATATAATATCGATCTATAGCTCGTTTCAGTACCATAAATCTAGAATTCGTTTCAATACCTTCCGTATTGACACAAAACTGTAAAGATTTGAAAAATTACATACAAAAAAAATCAAATAAGAAAAATGGATGAACATTTGTTTTCATCTTGACCTTTTAACAATCTTGTTTTCTTCTACATGCAAATACTCCCCAAGAAAAAAAAAACCAACCAAACAAAACAGAAATGATAATAAATTATAATGGTAATAAAGTCATACACCAAAAACTTGGTGCAGATGATCATTAACTAGAGCATGTATATTTTTACCATGCGGTCAAATGTTCGTTTGCTCTACATTCGACGCGACAGTTGGTGTACTCTAATCGGAAAGGGAATCGTCAGTGTAAACACAATTAACTATGCAATTATGACAACTTGCGTATCTTGGCATAGATATTTAGATATTGATGAGAAATTAGACTGGCTCCCGTCCATATGATATGAAGTATTATGAAATGAGTAATTCAACTAAAGAAAGTATAATTACTTTTTAGCTTATATTCCTCTCAATGGACGATTAGTGTCAGTTTTTGAGAATATGGGAGGTAATTTGAAATAGTGAAAAAATAAGTTGTGTACCTTACTTAATTTAACACTAACTGACAGCCTGGGGGCCAGGCTACTGGGAAATGTGTAGTTCGACGAATTATTAAAAGAAAAAAAAAAACAACAGAAAACTCGGTAAAGATGCACCCCTATGCAAGTAGATGGCTTTTCTTCGTTCAGTTTGCTGATATGTTCTGTTTGGTATTGTAAAAAGCGGACAATTTACCCACTTACGCGGAAGTTTAGGAGAAATAGGTGGGGACGGATGGAAGGACGGACGGAATTACGGACGGACGGACAGACGAAGCGGCGGCTATATGCTCTCCCTTCGGGGAGCATAAAAATTGTTTACTTAAACACTCTGCCTAAACATGAGTGTGAATTATGCTTGTTCAAGATTTGGTTCCATTTGCATGCGGGGATTTGGAATTCATTCCCTTCCAACAAAAAGGTAGTTTTCTGAAACCATTCCTAAGTGGCTGAATTAATAGTCATATCTGTAGCATGATAAAAGCTGAAGTTACAACATTTTACAATTAATTCTTTATCTAGTTACAAATTTACAAGTTGCAAAACATATTTTTGAAAGAATTCAAAATAGGCGGGGGAGGCAGGGAGGGGGGATCCAGTCCCCAACCATGAATCTGTACATTCCCACAGGCAAAGAAAAGACCAAGAGCTTTATGTTGTTATAATTTTTTTCATTAGGCAACTTTTAAATAGACTTTCCAATGAACAAACTCCTAACTTCATCTTATGAAATAATGGAATAATTGGAGCTATTTGAATAAAATTTTGGATTAATTTGGATCAAATTCAGTTACTTTGAATTATCTTAGTGTTTGAATTGCTATAGAAGAGTACAGAGCAATAAATGTGCAATGGTTTGACTAGGATGTCATTTTTATGAAGTAGTTTTACTGTTGGTCTTACTTTGGTAGTTGGTCTATCAATAAAGGCACCTCTTCGTATCAAATCTTTCAGAATATTTATGGAGTTAAGGGTAGCCGCCCATTGTATCGCCATCCATCCATCCTAGAGTTAGACAATAAAGGAAAAAGCTAGGGTAAAACTTAACTCTTGTTCTGCTAAGTGGAGCTGGTATAGTTCTGCAACATTTAAGGACTCATGTTCTTTCACAATGTAGACCGAGGTTTTCTAACGAAATCATTTGGAAACCTCGGTGAAAACTGTTAAAAGTTCATTACTCTGCAAGGTTACAGAACTATTACAGGTACACTACCTTAATTTGAATAGTGTTTCATACAAATTGCAAATGTTTGGACCATTGCGACTGTTCTTGCTTATCATTTTCCTACTATTACCACAAAACTGAAAATAAAGGCTAAGATCAGACAGTACGTTTGTGCAGGCTGATTTTAGCCTTCAAGGTCTATCAAAGCATTCAGTTCAGTAGATAATGCCATGAAAGGCAGGGTTTAAATCCTACATAACTACATTGCTTTTTTTTTACTCAAATGTTTAAGAATTAGATTTGTAACAAGGTATATTTTGGACCATTTTGTTACTCAGTTCTATTCATTTTCAAATAATGTTATTGTATGTAATACATTTGTGGTTTTTTTTTGTAACATTCCAGTCAGTTAGGTTCAAGATAAAATAACTAAGGTCAAAATAGACAGTACAGACTTAGATCAGACTGCACATCTGTGCAGGCTGATCTAAGTCTATAATGCCAGCTTATTCTCAAAAAACAGGAATATACTGTGAACAGCATGAGAAGGGTTAAGATATCAGAGGTAAACAAGATGTGTTTGTGAAACACGAATGCCCCCGGAACAGCATTTTTTTTTAAAGTTTGACCTTGACAGATGACCTTGACCTTGTCACATTACCTTGACCTTGTCACATGACCTTGACTTTGGTGTACAGCTTTGTATGTCAAATACTTTTAAAGAAAAGGCAAAAGTTAAGTTTTCGGGTTAAGTTTTTGGACAGACAGACAGACAGACGGACATGAGTAAAACAATATGTCCCCGATCTCTAGATACGGGGGCATAAAAACAAGAGCACTGTCTATGGGTGCCTACGCTCGGCTGCTAAGTGCTGGATGTTGGATACAAATATTAGCTGAAAAATGGGCACAATATGCTAAATATGAATCTATAGTTATTCTCCTTAATAGCATAGGATGTTCTTTTAAAGAAAAACATATAGGTTAAGTTTCAAGTGAAAGTCTGGTAGATAAAAATATCACAAAATGTCAAATTTTTTGCACCACCACAACAATGATAACACCAAGGCTCTAGCAATGCCTCAGGTTTTCTCCCAAATCAGCGAAGTTTAAGATTGGACAACATTATACTAAATTTTTTGTTTGTTTGAATGGGTTTAATGCTGCTTTCAACAATTTCGCAGTTATATTGCAGCGGCCGGAACACCTAACAATGGATTCCTGGTATTTCTTTCACCTGTACTACCATTACATCCTTTCCTAGCCTCTGACTGCTATCTCACATAGGTTTACGATTATCTACCCATTGGTGAGAGACAAATGTCAGAAAGGATATTTGCCGCCACCGGGGACCGAACCCCAACTTTCAGATTGGAAGTCTTATGCCTAACCATATACTTAAAGTAAAACCATATGTTGTGGTTACCAATTTGATTTGCCTCAATGACAAAGTTCCATTAATGTACAATGCTCAAGGAAACGTGAATGAAGGTCTTATAAATATAAGGAAAATATCTAAACATGCAAATTAATTTATCCTATTAATCTTTTATTCTGAATAAATTGAAAATAATAACCTGATCGAGAGCATTCACATCTGCCCCTGATTCTAGAAGTATTGTAACAACTTTCTCTCGACCTCTCCATAACGCAACATGAAGGGGAGTCTGGCCTGCCTGTAATACAATTTTTAACACTTTTAAAAGACACATTTACATCTGCTGTAACAGTCAGATCATTTACATTTTCAAGGAAAAGAATTAAATTTACAAGTCATATTATTTTATTAGACCTTAAGTGTAATAATGTATCTCTAGCATTGAGAATGGTCTCCCATGAGGTACACCATAGCTTTGATAATAACGGCTAATAGAAGCATTGTAATATGACCTACTTCAGGGGAGTGAAATAAACCTGCTGAATATTTTTGAAGTCATTATGATATATGCAAACAGCATCATATGTTTCGTGGAATAACTTGAAATCATTTCTATATATATCATTCCCAAGATTTATTAAAAAAAATCAGGTCATATTATAAATAGAATATCAAATTTGTGCTCATAAAATACCAAATTTATTAAACTTGTAATCTTTAAATAAAGCCTTGTTTTATCTGTTTATAGATGACTTGTTTGATAAAGTTGGTACTCAATGACCATTCATTAAATATCCTCTATGCTATTTGCTCTTACAAAGTAACTACTAAGAGACCTAAACAATACAATCTGGACAAGCCCCAAATTACAATCAAAGAAGTTCAAAACTGAGCAAAGCAAAGCTGAAAAAAAAATATCATGGGTTAAACTAATATGGCATAGTATTAAAAGTCTTGACAGACCAACATGCTAATCACATTGTCAAAGATGATCTTCTCTGACGCAGGTCCTAGGCATTGTGTTCAAACATGAATAGCTTCGAAGGAAGGGTAGGGTTTTTTTGTAACATTGTCCTACTTATTTTACAAACAAAATTCATTTTTATAACATTCAAAGAAATATACACACTTTCATTCCAAGATGGTTGACTCCTTTAATTTAGGTTTCCCAGATAAGAAATGGAAACAAGATGTGTTTCTTAACCAATAATGCTTCCCCCTCCCAAACTACCATTTTTCAGAATCAGCACTTTATCACACCATGAATTAAATTCTGTAATAAACAGCAAATCTAAATACAATTCTGAAATCAAAAGCACTCTGAATTTCAATAAGAAATTTAATTCACCACATATTTGACCTTGAAAAGTAACCTTGACCTTGACTCATGATCTTGAAGTTAGATCCAACAGAATGGTCTTGTCACCAGCAAAATATACACTTGTGAAATTTGAACTCTACCACTAACCAATCAAGTCATGGCAACATGTAAAAGTTTTCAGGGCAGACTAAGGAGAAAATGGAGTCAGACAAAAAGACATGACAAAACAATACCCCAATCTAACCATTAGGGGTGGGAATGAATATTTGAATATTCTTTTTCCCGCATATATTCGCATACCATTTTCAAATACTAATATTTGTTAATATGAGACTGAATTTGCCTTTAATTTCTGGAAATAGAAGTAAAAGAAGTGGAAAGTAATTTCTCGATATTGAAACCATTTTCTCACATTTATCTTCAATCGTATGTATATAAGTGTCAAGAAGGTACAAGGAAAATCAATGATTATGACGGGTTGCAAATCTTCTTATCAGCAGTCTGTCAGTGAAACAACGATCAATGTATAAATGTGTTAATATTACACCTTTGGAGAGTTGAAACCTATTTGCAAATTTTCGAATACATCGAAACAATTGATGTTACGCTAGGACAAAACTTATTTGAAAACCAACGGCCTCATGGCGTTTGTTATAATGTTTTTTCTCTTGACTCAATCTAAAAGAAAAGTAAATTAATGTCTTTTCACTGGCAATAAGTCAAGAGCACAACCATGAATGATTTTCAATATTTGTCGATGGGCGACCGATTTGTCTTTTCTACACATAATATGTTCATAAAAGTAACATCCCAGTTATGACGCTTTGATTGTCCATGGAGTTTTCGATTGGCCATGGAGTGTTCGACATATTTTTCGGAATGGGGTATATCTTACATTTTGTTTCCAGTGCATCAGTTCTAGCATACAACATTTTAGAATACATCACCAAAATGTGTAAAAAAATGTAAAGTCTCTGGAAAAGAATTCCAAAATATATGTTATATATTGACACCAAAACATCGCAATCAAAGCTTAAATCACTATGTTTCATGCACTTTTGATCGCACATTTTACACTGTACTAATTTACATCGTCACATGATAAGGTAATATAAGATAAAAACAAGACAAATATATCAAATTCTTATGGATGTGATTGGATTATCCAAATAAATTCACCATTTCACAGGGTGTGAGTAAAGCAAGGCAACTCTACTTGGAGATTCAATGCATCTCAGATTGTGCCTTCAGAATTAAGTAATTTTTAAAATCCTTTCTGTTAAGCATTTTTTATCATAATCTATTATGCAAATTAAAGTCAGGGAATCTGATTTAAGTTAAATTGAATCTCTTTTCTTATTATTAATCACAAGAATAGTAATCGGATATAACCCAGTCTTGAATATTCAATTTTGAATGGAACAAAACCGAATATTCGAATATACATTTAAACTTCGGTCTGTCGAACAGGGGTAGTCTCGAACACTAGGGAAATACGAACAAGGATCTCAGTCCCGGCAGAAATCACTCATAATTCATAGTGTTGGACCTTGTACAAAAGGCCGGTCAAACTCTCGAACTATTCTTCAGTCCGGAAGTTTAAAATGCTTTATATCTAACCTGGAAAAATTCGAACATAGGGTCTATCGCTAATAACAAGATGTCATATTAAGGTGATTTTCACACTTTTCAACGTGTAATCCCTTGACACCTATTGTCAATAACGCACCGTGTGCCATAATTATCCATTCCGTAAAAAATACACTTTTATTTAATTGAATTAACTGATTGATTGGCCATCTGCTGTATACATTCATTACTATATATTGTCTCTTATTGATATTTTGGCGACTATTTAACTTAGCGATGTCAAAAAACATACAGATACGTAACGTCTGCTTGAAAGTATGACAAGAAGGGTCCGAACGATTAACTCATGTAGCATTTTGGGGTTTAAATTTAGATGGATCTATTTTTTCTCAAAAACTGACGTAAATTTATATACTCGAAAACGTTTAATGTTCAACATTTGAATGGTGTTTCAATTTGACTTTAATTATTTTTTTCTCTTGCAATTGAGGCCGCTTACGTAACAGGAATAGCAATACGGTAGCGGCTTTTTTGTAAACAAAGGGAATGCAAATCCTATGGATCAATCGTTAACCTAAATAAAAAAGTGAATTAAAAAGTAAAATTGAAGAATAAAATAAGTATACATATATTCGGATACAATGTATTACCGGATATGGCGCATTCCCATCTTCTGGTACCTTTATAGTTTTTTGGATTGGTCGAACAACCGATCTCTCGAACAAATTATCAAGTCCCAAAGGTGTTCGATTCGAGCTACCAAAGTTTAACTGTATTTGAATATTCAAAACAAATGTTTGAATATGAATTTTGCTATTTGTTCCCATCCTTACTAACCATACATAAAAAAGCTGACCCTTATCAGCTGAACTTAAATTTTGTTTTGAGAAAGTGCCAATTTCCGAACATATCAAGTTATCTGTGTTAAGGTTTTCCATTTTCCATCTACTATTAAGTAGACAGTAATAAACAATATCAGCATTACCTGCCCTGGAGGCATTATTGAACTTAGTCCTTCTTGAGTACAAGCGGTATTTTCAAGCAGACTGTTTATTAAGAAATAATTAAGCTTTCCTAAATGCTTTGCTAAATTGGTGATTCTTTCAGACTTTTACTGAAGACAAATTAAGGATTTTATTTGAAAATGAGTGAACTAACCATAGATGTGCTGTATGGACTCCCAGGTTTACTCTCAACCTTCCCATTAACATCAGCACCGTGTGTCAACAGTAACGTAACAATATCAGCATTACCTGCCCTGGAGGCAATGTGTAAGGCTGTCCTACCATTCTACAAACAAAAATTTCATATGTTGATATATATAATACATACTTAGTGTTTTGTATTAAAAAAAATATCTAGCGAGGATGGGAGAATTGATAATTGTCGAGGCTATGCCGAGAGAATTCTCAATTCTCACAACCGAGTAAGATATTTGTTTCATACAATACAATAAGTATGTATTATATTTATCTTATAACCTCTATTTGCCTTGTTTTTGTTGATGTTTCTAACTATGTTTGTAACTATCAATGTTCTAAAAATAACTATGTGATATCATAAAAAATATCATATGGGATGTTATCACACGGATATTTGTAAAGTTATATAAGATAAAGAGGATTTAATCATTTGTTTCAGCTTTGGTAGTTCATGAAAGAAAATTGTAACAATAGGCCCAAGATGGCCTGAATAACTCCACTGGCTTCAACATCTCAAGATTTGAAAAAAGAGATATTCCAAAAAGAAATCAATTTCAGAACATGGTCACTTACAGAAGTTTTATCAAAAATGGCCCAATGGTTTGGGAGGAGATTTAAAGTGAAATTAAGCCCTGCCCTGCCACGCCTATATTTGATGGTCAATCAAAATTTCTTTAACGACTAAGATACATTGTCCTCAAAGGAACCTTAATTCCAAGTTTCAATGATATAAGTCAAATTATTAGGTAGTAAAAGATAAGAATTTAGGGTGGAAATAAGCCCTACCATGCCCATAATGACAGTTAAATAAAAATTTCTTGAACATAACATTATAATTAAAGGGTCACCTAAGGAAAAATCATGCCATTTTTTTTGAAATCTGATCAATGGTTTGGGAACAGATTTTTAACAATTTTAAAGTGAAAAGCCTGCCACCCCAAAACTTTCGGGGTCAATCAAAAATCCTTGAACAATATCAAAAAAGGGTCATCAAAGGAACATTCATACCAGGTTTCATTGAAATCAGCCCAATGGTTTGGGTAAAGAAGATTGTTGAAGATTTATCGTCAAAATAAGCAACGCCCGTATTTGGGGGGGGGGGGGGGGGCAAGCAAAATTTCTTGATCAATCTTATTAAAGGGTCACTCTAGGAACATTTGTGCCAAGTTTCATTGCAATCAGCCCAATATTTTTGGGGAAGAAGATTTTTAGGGATTTTAAAGTGAAAAAGGGACCCGCCCTGCCATGCCTATATTCAGGGTAAATCAAAATTACTTAAACAACTTTGAAAGAGGGTCACCCAAGGAACATTTCTGGCAAGTTTGGTTAATATTGGCCCATTCATGATTGGTTTGGGAGAAAATTTTTAAAGAAAAGTTAATGAACGCATACACACACAGATGCATGACAGACACAATGCCATGACATGAGCTTTCTGGCCAAACGCTCTGGTCTTCAGCCATTGGAGCTAAATATTAAATTTACAGAATACTGTACAGAACTACAGTGGGGCTCATGTTTGACCCTTAAACCAGTGTTTTGACCCTCAAATTTTTTAAATATCTATTTTTGACCCTTTAAATTTTCTGAGTGGGGTCATTTTGACTCACTGGTGAGAAAACTCCAAAGGTTAAAACTTGGTTTTATTCTTTACATTTTCAATCATGCATCTTACATACTTTTTTAAAATTCAACAAATTAATTGTTTGGGGCTTTTTTGTTCTTTTTCAAATCTTTACAAGAAAGAATCATTCACACTTAAATCTGCTAAATTCTACTCACAATTTGCTCTTTCTGTTGTTTGCCAAGTATGGTTTCTTAAACATTATGCAAATATTTTTATTTTCAATACAGGGCAGATTCTATACCTTGTTACATGCATTTACATCTGCATTGGCTTTCAGAAGTATTTCAACAAACTGAACTTTGCCCATCTGGGTCGCTTCATGTAGCAAAGAACTTTCAAACTGAAAAACAAGGCAGGACAATGTTACAAGATATGCATGCCACACTGCTTGATGTCAAAATATGAAAAACAACAAAGGGAAATAACTCAAAAGCTAATCTAGGTAGGGTTATGGTTCTTGTGAACTGTACTGCATAAATATGAGAGGAATATTACTGCTATATAATTTAAGGTAGTGAACCCGTAATAGATCTGCAATGTTTCTGAAGTAATGAACTTTAACAGTGTTAACCCAGGTTTCCAAATGATTTTCATTTGGAAACCTTGGTCAACATTGTGAAAGTTCATGAGTCCCAAGATATTGTGGATCTATTACTGTTCCACTACCTTAAGACAATCATGTAAAAGGTGAGCTTTGCTCTGGACAAAGAAGTGGACTCCACTCACCAAGCAGACACATAATATGTCAGTCTTTTGCCCGGCTTGTACAAAGTACGCACATACAATCATTTACTTGCTAAGAAAGATTCTTTGATTGAATGTAGTTTTACGCCATTTTCAACATTTTTTCAGTTATATCGCGGCAGCTGGAGTACCTAACAATGTATTCCTGGCATTTCTCTCACCAGTACTACCATCACATCCTTTCCTAGCCTCCCGCTGCTACCTCACATAGGTCTACAATTATCAACCCATTGGTGAGAGACAATTAGTCAAAAAGAATGAGTGCTGCGGTCAGGGATCTAAACCGCCGGGACCTCAAGATTGACATTCCGAGGCGCTACTAACTGGGCTATGACGGTGACTGCGAATTATAAATTAAGTGTGGGTAAACTACACCTTTCTGTAAATAGAAATAAATACAAGAGGCCGACAAGAAATTGATTTATTAGTTAACAAAATTGACTAAACAAAAATGTTTTGAGCAAAAATCCATGCAGCCCTGTCTTCCATGTTTTTAGATCATTTAGAACCATTTCCAATAGGAAACTTCCTTATGTTTCTACAATCATCATGTGAAAGTTTCAAGTAAATCCAATTATGTTTGTCGACTGATTATCCTGTTAATGAGATTTGCATGGTTTGGCCTATTCATTATCAATATACACTTTTTTAATATTTAAAGGCCTCCTTTCGATGGTGGTTTACTCCTTGATCTATTGGCTCCGAGCCTCCTAATTTCAAAACCAGAGGGCCATTTTTCAGCCATGCAACTTCTCATATTTAATTTTGACATATGGATCCAAAATATATGGGTTTGAATATCTTGATTCCACCATGAATTTCTCTATAAATTTTTTAAAATTGGAAAAAGCACACATTCTTATTTGCTGTTTGGTGAACTTGGTCATTGGTTATCCAATATCTGTAATAATTAATAGTAGAATAATGCAATTCTAAATCCAAATATTGGGAAATACAAACAAGATTTCATATCAAATTTTAAATAATATGTTAAATCATAAACTCCACGGTTCAAAAGGCTTTCAGAAATAAAATCCATTCTTGACTATTTAGAGCTCCTTTATTACCTGTATTATGTGCACTTTATGTTCAAATCCCACAAAACTGTCATAAAATTGTAAAACAAACACTCATTGATCAACACTTTCATAACAAGAATATTCAAATCAATTCAACAAAAAACAAGGGTAAAACATGTCAATTTTGTGAAAATTCCCTAGAATTTTAACCATATCTCCATAAAGTAAATCATAGGCACACAATCATGTAGATGGAACCGTTTAACCCTATTAGAGCAACAAATATGCAATTAAGGCCAGTGCAGTTATGAAATAGGATCTGGGCCCAAGGTTATAAAACTTTTCTCAAACTGAACTGAGAATTTTCTCAAGAATTTTCTCAAATTTTATTCTCAATGAATAACATGGAAGGAAATATTGACACAATTTTAAGAACAATGAGTGATTTCACAGGATAGTTTGTAACCAAATCAAAGAATGGCAACTAGCACATAATTATAGATAATAGACTGGTCAGCTTGTGTATAGCACCAATTGGCTATGACTAGATGCGATAACATACCCCCCAGGGGTGTGGAATTCCCATGCCCGACTTGTCCGACCTGGGCTTTTGTACTTGCGGACAAGTAAATTTTTCTAAGCCATTTGTCCAAGGACAAGTAAATACCAGGGCAAATCTTGGAATGTTACTTGAAAGCATTAAGAGAGAAATCATCCTAATGTTCATATTATAGGGTAGAAACATTGTTTTTAATGAAGAAAATGCTGGATACCAGCATTTTCTTCATCAAAAGGAAATGTTTTTTTCATTTTTTTCTATTTACCCTGTAGCGGACAAGTTCATTTTGATCCTGGACGAGTAGGAAATCCGCATTTCCTTGTCCAGGGACAAGTGGAAAAAACTTGTATTTTCACAGCTCTGCCCCCATCCCTTTAGATAGCCTGATGTGGGATGGGCTTGTCATCAAAATATCAGAGAGAGAGGGCTACATTATTGCAGCTAAAATGTTAGAGAGAGAGGGCTACATTATTGCAGCTAGGCTATGACATAAGCAATATATGGGCTGCAAAAACAAAACACAAAATGGTAGGACAAACATGTCAAATTGTGTTTCCTTTATGATATTGAAAATAAGATCTTATAGAATACTTAAAATCGGCATCTTCTTAATAAGGCCCATATTAATAGGGGGAGTTTTAATTTCACTATTTTTTAAACAAGTTTTGCTTCTAATCTATCCCATCTGTTATACTCTATAAAGGTAGGAAGGTCAATATGTCTCCTTCCTTTCGGAATCGACATGCACATGCAAAGGTTGCATTTAAATTTAGTAACATTATACCTAACTGATCTCTGCTTTGCGATACCAAACTAGGTACCTACCTTTAACTCTTGATTGATACTTAGAACAGTACCTGAATTAAGTATGATGTATTGACAATAAGAAACATGTAAGTCCTATCACAATTTTGAAATTACCCCATGAACCAAACTGAAATGTACATATTATGATCAACCCCATGTAAAATGATGAAAACATAACTGGGTGAATAAAGGTTAATTCATTTTATACTTTGCTTTGCTTAGCAACTCAAATGAAATTTTAACAAACCAAGTGACATGTTCTCTTACTTCACCCACATTTTCAGGCTCTGAATCCCTACCACGCTCGTATTTATAGGCCAATTAAATTTTTTCAAAAACAGTTTTTGAAAAGGGTCACCCAATGAAGATTCTGGCAAAATTTCATCATAATTGTTCCAGAGGTTTCAGAGAAGAAAAAATTTAAAATGTTGACAAAAGACAATGAATGTGGCACGACACACACAGTACAAGACTAAAAGTGTTCTTTAAAGACACCCCTTGTGCGTGCTGTGCTCGGGTGAGCTAAAAATACTTCCAAAGTTATTTCCCTTGATCACACAATTTTATAGCTTCTATGATATTGAATACGCATGCCAAATTACAGAAAAATATTTTCAATAACAACAGTGATAAATCAACAAGGTTAATGTTTGTCATGCCAACTCCAATGCCATTGACACCAAGGTGATGGCAATAGCTTAGCTTTTTTGTTTCAAAACAGTAAAGTAAATATATTAATTTATATATTTTGAGAAGCCATTGTTGTAAATGAAGAAAATGCTATATCCCAGTATTTTCTTCCTTTCAACACTATTTTCTAGTCTGTCATATAAACATTAGGATGATTTATCTTTTAGATCTATTTTGTGACATTCTAAAATATGCCATGATACAGTATTTACTTGTGATGTTCAAGTAGGCCACATCGGGCAGACAAGTTTCACATCCCCAGGAGTTGACAAGGACTAGAGTTTGACCCTTTAACCAGGGTTTTGACCCCCCAAAATCCCATTCTGACCATCAAAAATTTCTTGTAGCTCTAGGTCATTTTGATCCACTGAATTTCCAGTGGTGCAACCTATGCAATATAAAAGATTACATAGATCAATTGTTTTCTTCATACCATTACAAAAGATCCATCCATATAAATGAATCAACATAAACAATTAAAGGTGTCTACACTTTATTTCTTATGTTATTTCAGTTACACAGATTACGTTAAAGACTGATAAGTTTTCATTTTTTCACTCTTTTTTTACCCCTTTAAAACCAGTTTTGACCCCAAGAATTTTATGTTCAGGGGGTCAGTGATAGCCGAATTTCAAAAGCAAGCTCAATCCCTATTGACACTAACTATTCATCAATGTGGTCCTGCCAGAATCCCCACTTGTAACCGAAAGGATCCCTCCAGGTAATCAGAGAAACCTTCCTAAAAGTACAAATGGACAAGACGATTCAAATGAGTACTCACAATTATGAATTTGTGAAAGAGTTGTTGTTTTATCTTAATTTGAAATCCAAAGTACAGTAAAACTTGCGTTAAGCAACCACTAAGGGGACCATTAAAAAAAAGCGGTCGCTTATGGAAATGGTCGCTTAATACAATAATCAATGATAAAAAGACGTATTTTTTTATAGAATATACAGATTGTAACACAATTCTGACCGAATCTTAGAATGTTCGAACCCATAAGAATCGTCTCAATGAGACGATTCTTAGGGATTCTAACGTCGTAAGATTAAACAAAATCATTTTTTGTTAAAGAATGTCAACTTTTTCGGAAATTTTACTTATGGCGAAGGGACTTTTTACGATGGTCGCTTAATAAAAGTGATTGCTTAATAGACATGGTCGCCCGAGCAAGATTGACTGTATCCCCTCTATCTGTAGCTCTGTCTAAAGCTTGATTATAGCTGTTGTTATGAGGTTTTAGAATTTAACTCACAAAATGATTCTTGGAGAAAAATAGATATCTAATTCCAGGCAAGAAAAAGTACATTTTTTCTGGACATGACCCTATTACAGCCAGGAAAATTGATTTATTAGAAGAAAAAGGCAATTTAAGGGGAAAAATTCTCTGAGGAGAAGGTGCCTGAAAACAGTCCCAGTTTCGTAGTGAAACAGCAGCACCGCCTACGGGTGCCTACTGTTAAGTTTGATGGTGAAAAAAATTCTAAGTCAAAAAAGGGGTATTATTTGCACAAAATGCATCTAGAATGATCCCCCTTGATGGCATAGGTTGCTCTTTTGATGATGAACATGTGTGCCAAATTTCAAGTGAATGCATTCAGTAGAATCAGATAAGTCACAAAATGTCTAAGTTTTCGCAGAACAACAACAATGACCACGATGACACTAAGGCTATAGTAAAACCTCGGGTTTTCTCGGAAAACAGCCACATTAAAAGTTGATGCTAGAACCTACCCAATGCTTTGCATTTACATCAACACCACCCTTTATTAATCGTCTAAAAGCTGTTATATCCTCCTTGATTAAAGCATCTTTCACTCTCTTCACCAAATCTCTTTCTGCTAGGTCTGTTATCCTTCCATTTTTCTCCTTTATCTGTTTTGATGCTCCTCCCCACATATCTGACAATCATTTGTGATCTGTAACGAGAAAAAGGACCATCTGGGTAGTGCATAAAGATTTGACCTTAGTCAGACTGCAGGGATAACACAAACTGACTAGGGTTGAAACTTTTCCAACTTTGCTTGTTTTATCTTATAACTATACAAATATCCATGTGATAACATCCCGTATGATATTTTTTATGATATCACATAGTTATTTTTAGAAAAATGAAATTATGCGATTATTTTTAGAAACTTGCATTTCAGTTAGAAACATCGATGAAAAGAAGACAAATAGAGGTTATAAGATAAATATAATA
Organism: Fragum whitleyi; assembly: GCA_948146395.1. Lineage (NCBI taxonomy): Eukaryota > Metazoa > Mollusca > Bivalvia > Cardiida > Cardiidae > Fragum > Fragum whitleyi. Next base: position 3,600,010 of record OX411558.1, read on the forward strand.
CGTACTTAGTGTATTGTATGAAAAAATATCTAACTCGGTTGTGAGAATTGGTAATTGTCTCGGCAGAGCCTCGACAATGATCAATTCTCTTAACCTAATTAGATATTTTTTTCTTTTACAAAACACTATTAAAGTACGTATTATATATTTATGAATCTAAAATCATCAATCTACGTTCCTGTAAAAGAATTGTTCGAATACAATCTCTGTTTGACCATTACTGGAGCCATGGCTTTTTCAATTGTTCATTTTTCAGATTTCCCAGATGGTGCCTTTTTGCTTGATGGGTCAAATTTAAGAAATAAGCTGGGTTTTAAAGGATGCAGGATTTCACAAATAAATAACCAGGACCCTCAAATCTATCTAATGAAAGTCCCATATATCTTCTTGGAATCAACTTCAGAAAAGATTTGAAGACTGTTTCAAACAGAGGAAAAAAGCTCTAAATACACAGGAAACAAAATCATTGTTCTAAATTTGTTTCTTAGAGAGTGATTTTTACGCCTCTTTCAACAAGTTTTCCATTATATTTCAGCCAGTGGAGCACTTAACACTTGATTCCTGGTATTTCTCATACCATTACTACCATCACAACCTTTCCTAGCTTCCAGCTGCTATCTCACAGGTAACCTATCAACTTGGCCTGTTAAGAAGTCTCCTGTTGAAAACTAGGCCTGTGTATAACTCGTACCGTCAACTCGGCCTGTATATAGGCTATATAGTATACATAATTATAAAGAGGTAAGGGTACACTTTTTAGAGAGTTAAACAAAGTGTTAAATAAATTTAAAGGAGGTGTGACATTTGAATAAAATCATTGATAAGTAGCTATTATACTTCGTAAATATAATCAAATCATTTTTGCAAGTGGAGACAATTCAGTAACTGTCAGTTTATAAAAAGAGCCAGTCTGTGCCATTTCTGACACATGTGTGAGTTGCAAACATGGAGCAGCCTGGACAAAAAGATTGGCTGTCTATCAAACATCTAGACGATGGGCCCGTTTTACTAAACTTCTTACAGAAAAAAAGAATAGTTAGTCAAAATCACAGAACATACCTGGTGTTTTCATTCATTGTAAGATTCTGCCTTGCAATATCTCATTGGAATTGTCTTTTGAAGATAAAGCATGGCAGAATTCCATATATAGCAACTACTGTAGTAGGAACTTTAATTTTTGACTTACGCAAAAATTGTTTGGAAAATGTTTAATAAAACAGGCATCTGATCTCTTTGCAAAGTGCAAAGTGAAAACTCTGGTCAGACTTTTAAGATGCACAGGCTGACTAGAGTATGGGCTAGGCACACATTTCAAACTGTTGGAAATGTCACAGCATGCCCACTGGGTTATCACTTTGGAGGTACATGTACTCTCCAAAATTGAGAATAAAAAGAAAAATCTAAGGGTACAACGAACACTTTACTATCAGAACTTTAAGGGTACACCATATAAATTTTATCAAAGTTACTCTATTATATTACTTGTTAGAGTAAAACTAATTTCAGGCCCGAAAGATCTACAACTGTTTTGCTGTAAAAAGCATCTAAACTGAATTCAGTCATGGAATAACCATTAGTCAAAAAGTACTCTAAGTAAATGCACATGCTACATAATTTGCAGTTACTAACCATTTAAGTTGCAATTGCAAATTTATTTGTAATTAGAATTCTTGCAAATTAATTCATTAAAATGAAGAAATCAATTTCTTCCAATTAAAAAAAAGTAGTTTTCAGTTAACCCTTTGCTTTTTAATCCCTGCTTTTTACATTTCTGTGATTTTATGATTGAGAAAACATTGTGACAAGCAATTTCTTCTTTTTCCACACTATTTTCTACCCTACTGAATGGTTATTTTTTTTCAAATTAAATCCACTTTAAATTTTCGTCTGCAAAACCTTTGAATTTGGAAAGGTCAAAAATTTTGTAAAACAGGAAAGGGTTAAAACATAAAATATTACTGGCACTGATACAAAATGAATGATCTGAGCTTTCAACTCACACTTTATGCTACTTAAGCCTGTAAAATACATGTTGTGACGAGTGGTTTACATGAGGTCAAAGGTTGGTAACAACGAGGTCATGACCCTGAAGTGTGGTGGTAAAAGTTGATAAGGGGCACCAGTCTATCCGGGTACTGGGAAGTCGAGTGGAAGCCGGCGAACTGGCAACATGACATGCGAAGGAAACCGGAATCACTCCCAACTACAACTATCAAGAACAGCCTTGTGAAGGACAGGTATCACCCTGGCCCAGTCTAGAAGCAATGAAACAGTAAAACACTCGGTAAATACTTTATTGGCGACGAGAAAAAACGAAAAAAGTTCTTTGGTTTCATTTTAACATCAGCTGATAATTTTGTCATGGGTTTTCGCGCCCATTTTCACTTACGATTTTTGGCACTTTTTGGCTTCTGAAAGCTTCTAGAACACTAAAACAAGGTTGTTCAAGTAACTTGAACCAATTTTCAAGTCAGTTTAGAAGGTTTTAATGGATTTTATCCTTTTAACCTTGAAACTAGTTGTAGTTGTCCACAGACAGGAACCGGCTTTTAACCGTTCCAATGCAAACTGAAGTCTGAAAATTAAAACTGACCAAAATTTCAGGCAAGGGTGATTTGTAAATTTTTATGCAGTTAGGTCATGCCCCACCCACTGTTTTAAGAAAGGCCCACCCTTATTTTTTCAGTTCACTTTCAGATTTGTATTCAAGTAAGTGCATACTTGGAAAATGAAGGGAAATTGAGTGAGGTTGTCATTTAGATAATTTTCTCAAGTCCCCCAAAGACTGCAAGTTTACACAGTTCTTAAATGTTATCTCAAGAAAAAGCTGAGAAAAGAATAAAGAAAATAAATTAGCAGTTTTTTTGGCTCTGGAGACTGAAATTTATTTAAAAAATATAGTTAAGTCGTTTTTAGTCATAAACCTTTTGTTTCGAAGGGGGAAAAAAGCATGCATTCTCCTGCTCCAATAATGACAGGTTTTTGAATAAATTGATAGCTGTTCAACCATGTGAATAAGCAAGCCTCTAATTCTTTTAATGAAATCTTGTAAATGAAACATTTCTGTAGACAGAAAGCTGCAAACACATTCTATGAAAGCCAGTTGGTCAAATGCAGCTCAAAAAGCAGTCATTTCAGCACTTACACTATGATATGTTGTCTTTTAGACACATTTAGACAGATCCTTGCGAGTCTTTTAGACAGCAAGCCATTTTGATTAAATAATGCCAGTATTGTTCTCCACGCCACTTGAAGATGGTTGACAAACAAGCATATCTTCATACTTAATACCATGCAACAGGAGTGTTCATGTCTTTTAGACAGAACATGCAGCAGCAAAGGAAGAAAATTCTAAGCTACCACAGGGATGTTTTCAGGCTTTTAGCTTGGGCATCAGCACAGAGTATTCTGTCTTTTAGATTGAAGAGGAATGTTTGCTGCTAAGTTTTAAAGTGCCTTCATTTACACGGTGAACTTAAGGTAAGATTTTATTGGTTCACAATGTAATTAAGAATTCTTAAAGTAAGAATTGCAACAGTTCAGCCAAGTTTTGGCTAGAGTTAAAGGTCATCTATTTTAGGTGTTCAGGCTGTTGTCTTTTAGACGCAGGAGAGACATAAGGAAAGATTGACAGTTTGTGATTGTAAAAGTAAGAATTTGAGTTTGAAGTTTTCAAGAGGCACTATTGTAAAGCATCACATATTTCCATCCAATTTAAATAAAAATGGGTAAAAATGTTATGTATTTTTGGCTAAGACTTTGAGAAATAAAGTTTAGGGAAAGTAAAGGCACTTCTAATTTCTGCAAGAATTCAAATTCAAGCAATTTCTCGTTCAAAATGGAACAAGGTAGTAAAGTTTTAAGACTAGTCTAGTCTAAATGTGACAAGCAAAGGCTAACTGAGGAGACAGATTGGTAATTTTGCCTGAGAATTGGCCAGCTCAGAGCATTATTACGAACCATTTCCCCTGTGCGATTAGAAAAAATACTACAGGAGATAAGAATTTAAGAGTTTCATCCTGTCCAATTTTGAGAAAGTTGGGGGGAAATTGGTAGTAAGATAAAAAGAAACCTCAAAATGGTTAGGGACAAAAGTTATAGTGAGCCTTTGGTAAGCAGTTCTTAACAGGAAGAAATGATGTTCCATAAAATCTTTACGAAATTATCTAGGATCAAGTTTCTGTTTTGGCTTTTAGCTGAATAGAACTTGAATGATCAGATAAATACATGTTGAAAGATCAGCTATGGGTATGGCTTTTAGCCTACATGTACTGATCAAATTTAAGAACAACTTTCTGCAATTTGCCTAAGTTATAGTGATGCAAAGCAATATGCATGAAGAGTGGCATTTAGGAGAAAATTCCGGAAGGGTAAGGACACAGAAATGGGAGTAATTGCTTATAGTAATTATCTCTCAAAAGCAACTATTACTTGCAACCGGTAGATCTATTAGTTCGGCACAATCCAGATAGATCTCTAGTATTTGACTGAAATACTTTAATGATCACTTCAGATAAGTCAGGTTTACTTGGTAAAGGGATCCATAAGGGTTTTAGGATCAAAACAATAAGGGTCAGTTGGTGTAAAGCATACATGTGATATTTCCATGGGCTCTCATAGGGAGATTAAGACCTTTTCGTAGGGAGATTGGGTCTCAAATAGGGAGATTTTGCGTAACGCCCATTGTGGCTAAAAAAGGGGGGGGGGGTTTCAATGCACATATACACTGAAAATTGATTATAATACCTTCCACAAGAGGTTGTTTTTTGTTACTGACAGAAGTTTATCATTTAAAGTATTTTGACAGAGGATAGTATTGCAATGCTACAGAATTCAGTCTCATAATTTAAGAGAAATAGATGTTACAAATTCATTTTTTATTTCTATGCAAAGTTCGGGATCCACAATAAAGGGGTCTTTTTAGTAGATAATCAGTAGAAAATAGTATCTTACCAAATTTAAAAGATGCAAGCCTTGCAATTTAGGATGAGGTTGTTAAGTTTTTCTTTATTTCTTTGAGTAATATTATTTCTTTGAGTAATATTTAAGCCCAAAACACAAGGTTTAATTTTATTGGAGAGAACTTCCAGTGGTTTGGTCGTAAAGAATTAGGTATTTATGCAATACAGCTTTTTGTCAAGTATGAAATTTTAGGACTTGTAATTGTAGACGTTTTATTGCATCATGGTTGCCATGGCAACCAGAGTTCTTCATGATTTACAATATTCTGTGAAATATTTTGAAAGGCTTAGTCCTAAGGATCATCTCTGTGTAGTTTGTGTATGAAATCCGATGACTAGATTAGGTGATTTTTAAACTTGTTAATGGATGGATGCATGGATGGACGAAGAGACAAATCAATTAATCGTAAATGGCACTAACTGCTATTGAACTACGCTATAAATAAATGTTTTTGATAGCAAAATGACGATAAAAGATGAAATTACGGACAGCATATTCCAAGTTCGCGAACGTTAGAGACAAACACGGTAAAAATTGGAATGTGAAGAGCTACCTCTCGGCAAATTAATCCATGTTGAATAGCTTTATGAGAAGCTATGTGTTAGCAGTAAAGATCGAGCCAGTCCACAACTTGTTAGAGACAAACACGGTAAAAATTGGAATGTGAAGAGCTACCTCTCGGCAAATTAATCCATGTTGAATAGCTTTATGAGAAGCTATGTGTTAGCAGTAAAGATCGAGCCAGTCCACAATTTTCTATTCTCAAATCTGCAACATTTGTGTTGACAAATGACTTGATTAGACCATTCGCTTCCAATTTCAAAGACGGTCGCAAATTTATGAATTGTGTGTTAACTCTTAAACGACCCCAGCAAGGAATTCCGGTGAAATCGCCGTGGCATTTAAGAAATGAATGTCCGATGTTGCTCTAATTTCAATATCAAAAATTAAATTTGAATGACAATTCGAGAACGCATGAGGCAGTTTTCACTTTTGATTTTTTTGATAGATTGACCATAAAACATACGTAGATTTACCGAATATATATCTGCGTCAAAATTAAAGCATGACCGCTTCTTGTTTTACCCAAGAATGCGTTACGACACGAGGGTTTTTCTGCGATGCCGCCTTATATTACCAAGGTCACGTGACGCGTCGCTATGCATATCATGTTCGACCTTTTCCTTCATGACGCTTATCGCGTACAGTGGAAATTTTTAGCGTCTTTTTGGAATAGGATATTAAAATGCGGCGGAAAATTACTGTGTTTACAGCCATATTAATTTATCAAAATAGGTGATAAAAATCTAATCAGAACTTAACTCGCATCCACTCCATTTTTATGTTTTCAAGTAATATCGGGTCACGACGTTTCACCCGGATTAGACCTCGTTTCTAAGAAAGACCAATATTGCTGATCGTCATAATACATTTCGTATACAGTGTGAAGGGTGATAGATACAGTAGCACCCGTTTGTCGGCAATGGTTGATCTACCCGACGACGATAATCAATGACGCTTCCAGACAGATAAACAACACTTTACCCGATATTGGATTTCTCACTCGTCATTCGAGCATTCAGACCGGCGATTTTGCATTTTAGGCTCCCCAATTTTTTTTCAGGCTCAAATTTCTTCAGGTCGGGAGAAATGGCCTCCCGATCGGGAGAGCGGGAGGAAGGGTAAAATATCGGGAGAATACGCCGAGATCGGGAGATATCACATGTCTGGTAAAGGCTTAGCACACCTTTCACCAGTTAGGTTCAGACATGGAAGGCGGATGCACCTCAAAGATATCATTCTTTGGGGCTCCATGGTCTGAATATTGGATTGAGACTGGCATTAAGACAGATCTGCCAAAGGGAGGTTGGAAAAGCTGTGCAGGTAACATTGACAAAGGGAAGGTTTTTTCTTAGATTAAGCTTTTAGCTTTTTCTATGCCAGCTTAGGACTACTTTTATAAGTTTTTCTATGACAGTTTTATCTTAAGGTTATGTGGAGTCTTTCTCATGTATCTTCTGTCAGTTTTTCTTAGAATAGGCTTTAGCCTTTTCTCTGTCAGCTTAGGACAGACTTTAGTTAGTTTGTTCTATGTCAGTTTATCTTAAGGTCTTAAGGAATATTCTTCATATATCTTATGTCAGTAAGCCATTCTAACAGGACTCTGGGGGTATTCTGTAGCCCTTTCAGTTTTAAATATCTTTACGGACAGTATTTTGTCATTCTGAACTATTAGTTCTGCCAGTTTTAAGGCAAGGTTATGGCTGTGGGGAGTAGGTCTGGGTTCTGTTTGATATATAGTCATAAATATAGGCACAGGGTTCGGGTTGTGTGACCCCTAGTGACCCTGGCTCTGTTGGCCATTGTATATTTAGGGCGTAGGGGCTTAATTTATACCTTTGTTGATGGGACATAAAGGTTACTGCACAGGTAAGGGCTTACAATTCTCCAAGAGGGATAACTCAGGGTGGTAGTATCTAAGGTAACCAAGTATTGTGATCAGGTTAAGGCAAAGTAATAGTTGACAAAGGATTGAACTAGTCAATCAAAGGTGCCTTTTAGGCCCAAGTCCAGACAGACAGATCAGGGGAGAGCTTTTAGCTCATGACATTCCCCTCCATACAGGCTGGTATTGGCTTTTAGCCGTATCAGTATTTGGTACTGGCTTTTAGCCGTACCAGTATTACCCACAAGCAGTCAGGCCGACTTAGACAATAATGTTTGGTAAGTTACGCCCAGCTTTTAGCTGGTATATATTGTCTTTAAGAATGGTAACAGAGCTTTTAGCTCTTCACAGATACCAAACATTATGAGAGCTTTTAGCTCCAAAGTGTATGGCTTTTAGCCATTGGAATCCAGTACCCTGGATTAACCACACTTCTACAGAATTAAGTTCCCGCCCTGGAAAGTCAAGATGGAAACCGAGCCTTTTTAGAGAAAGTCGGGGGAATGTTGTGACGAGTGGTTTACATGAGGTCAAAGGTTGGTAACAACGAGGTCATGACCCTGAAGTGTGGTGGTAAAAGTTGATAAGGGGCACCAGTCTATCCGGGTACTGGGGAGTCGAGTGGAAGCCGGCGAACTGGCAATATGACATGCGAAGGAAACCGGAATCACTCCCAACTACAACTATCAAGAACAGCCTTGTGAAGGACAGATATCACCCTGGCCCAGTCTAGAAGCAATGAAACAGTAAAACACTCGGTAAATACTTTATATATTTTTAACTGGAAAATCAATGACATTAACAGTGTCTATTCTAGGAATCAAAAAATAATGTAGCCGGGTTGACTATAAGGAGTGTTTGTACTGCCTTGCCGTACAAGCTAGCTTTTATAGCGACGTGGTAGAGCACTTGCTTTGGGATGTAGAAGTCCCGGGTTCGAATCCCGACGGAGTCGAATATTTAATTGCTGTTTGGTTTTTGAGATCATTCGAGTTCAGACTGTTACCATACTGTTAAAATATGAAGAGCCATGGTATACAATATTTCATAATTATTATTTTTTTCTTTTGGTAACTTCTTTGATACTGTCACAAAAACTTTGTCAGCTGTCTATGAAAAAGTAAGGGTCCGAAGACCACTGGCACTGGCTTATAATTCTTGATCTAGAACAATAAAGTAGTCAATTAAACACATTCAAAAATGTTCATGAAATGAACATGAAAACGTTTAAATAACCTTTCGATCTCTCTATTTTTGTAAAGTAACTCAAGCTACATTATAAAATTCGTTATTTTCTCGAAGTCCCTTGTTGTTGTTGTTGTTTCTAATGAGGATGGTGGCAGTCCACTCTTTTCTTCAGGACGAGCTGCATGAAAACAGCCAAGTCTTGTGATAGCGTGTGGGTTGGTCCTATTTTGTGGTCACTGAAGCTCATTGTCACGATTTCATGGGAGTGAAAGAAAAATTAGGTAATAAGTTGATTGCATAATTTGAATAAAAATAAATCATTGAAGTCCGACATGGGACTCGAACCCACGACCCCTGAAACACTGGCACGGCGCTCTACCAACTGAGCTAACCGGGCACCTGGTCATGACTCTACCCAATATCGATCACTACACTCACCCCCCTTTTAACCAATTGGAGCTAGTCCCAAACCGTCTCCCAAATGGCCACTGAATCCAGCCGGTTACGTCAAAGTGCAACATGTCACTTGAAGCCTTGCCACGCCTATATTTTTAGGCAAAACCGAACTTATCGAAAATGTTATAGAGCGGCACATTCTGGCAAAGTTTCAGGCATTGAAATTGGTCCAGCGATTTAGGAGGAGGAGCCTTTCATAGATATCATAGTGAATGATGCCATGCCATACCACCTTACATTAAAATTAAGCGAACATTCTGGCAAGGTTTCATTGAATTGGCCAAGTGGGTGATTTTTGTGGCCTTGCCTAAAATGCTTTGTTGTACTCCAATTCAGGATCTTAAGTAACAATTACTTTCACGAAATTCCAGTGATCCGAAAAAATGATAATCATGGGCGTATCTAGGACTTTGAAATTTATACGCACTCAGTAGACGACAACCAAAGAATATATAGGATAAAGACGATATGTGAACTGTGACAAAAGATCAACCCCCTCCGTCCGCTCACTTTTTATGCCTTGAGCGTTGGTGAATAATCAAAACATCGTAGCTGTATTTTCGATGTAATGATCATTCATCACCTATTTTTTTCAAGAAAGGATTATTTCTTTTACGAACTTGCGTAAATTGCGTAATGGGAGTTACGCTCTTGATAATGGTTGGTTAGAATAAAGACGCTGCTAGAGCAATTTAAGTGCATGGAGTTTCTTTTGGATTAGGATTGTTCAAATAGAGATTATTTAAAAGTTCATTTTTTAACCGAATGAAAAATACTTTTGATGGTTTAAGTGAGATTCGATTTCGTTTAAATCTGGGTCTTTCTTCACGCACTTTTGATACAATGGCGATAAGTGCTTTAATTCTGTAAAACCTTAGACTAACGTTGGAACAAAATCTCAAGGAACTTAGATCTTATTCATTTTTTCGGAAAATAAACATGTATTCTTTGTACAAAAACGCTTGCGAACTTATGAAATTGTAATCCGTTTTGTACGAGTAAACGTGATAAACGATGGCTTTTTTTGCAAACGCTGTGCGAACGGTTTTATCCTTAACATAGGGCTCTGGTTTATACTGATTCTACTGTCGACTCATGTATGATAGTCGACAGTGGGACCAGTCTAGGCTCTGGTTATAATCGTTTGAATCTGTACATAACACGACTTCTGTGAATCAAACGATAGCGACAACATTTAGTGAAGTATCATCGGAATCGTATTCATGAGCTCATTATATGCATGCATAAACGGCCGATTAAAGCTAAATTAATCCAACAAGCGCTTTGTCCCAGTTTCGTAAAGCCTTTTTTTACAAATTGTGACCTTGACCTTTGACCTTCATGACCCCTAACAAATAGACACTTCCTTGGGTCATGGGCCACAACTGTATAAAGTTTCATGATCTTACAGTCCGGCAACGAGATATCTGCAGACGAACGGACGAATGAACGGACTGACGAATTGAAACCAATATCTACCTTTACTTTATAGGTGAGGGTATAATTAACTCTTGTTATGCTGAACCCGTTATATTCCTGCTTTGGCAGAAGCTATAGACAGACATCAGCCTGCACATATGTGAAGTCTGATGCTAGTCTACACCACCTGATTCTCACTTTCAAATCAGAATTGTCAATAGATTTAGGTTTTCAAGTAACAATTGACCTACAGTTGGTACTTTCAGTGCCTTTTACCCTTTGATTTTGATGAAAATTTTTAGCCAAAATTTATTCAGCATGACAAGGGTTAAAGTGAACCGGTTCCGGAGGCCCCATGAATGAACCGGGTTCTTCCCTGAAAGCGCGTCGTTTCGCACGTTACATAACAAAACCACAAACATTACATCTACAGATGAAGTTGCATAAACCAAAAATCAAAAAAAGATTTAAAATGGACATAATGTAATAAGTGTTTTACTGCAATTTGTGATCATATTAATATATGCTCAAAAGATCTCAAAAACGATTGGAAAGCCTAAAAGGGAAAAAATGTTTTCTTCATGCGTATTGGCTTAAAGCACCACCACTAGCCGAATTCCCTTGAAAATGGGTCAAAGTTATTGGTTTTGAATTCTTTACATAATTTCGAAAAATGCATTCTTGAAATAGCATTTTACTACGGATAAGATTTTATAAAATACAACGCATTTAATATACGCATTTGTAAAGTCTACTTAACTTTACGTATAGGATAGAAAACGAGTGCCGTGGTATATGGGAAATAGACACGAGCTTCAGCGAGTGTCTATTTTCCATATACCGTGGCACGAGATTTTCTATCTGACTTAGACCACGCTTTTCTAACATTGTCTGTATTTTTTACCCGAACATCTGGACATCGAAAACAAGTATAAATATCTGTGATATTACTGTTACTATGTGTAATTATGCCGAAACTATAGTTATGAATCTATTATCGTTACTCATTGCAGCTCTTTTGCATGTTTGCAACTGTAGAAAGTCTTTTAAAAAAAGCGATCATATATTATGCTCGACACCTTTTTAAAATGACACGGTACACAAAATCTGTCAGGATTCACGTGCACGACAAACCTTCATTGTATATCTGTAAATACAATGCTAGGCGTTGTTTCTGGGATTTATATTTCTCTGATTGTACGATTCGCTTCAAGCGTGGTCTAACTAAGGATATTTGCATTTGCAATGATCCCTCCTCGTGGATGTTTTCTTAAGCCGCTCAACAAATGGGAATGGCCGACGAAACTTGTTCCTTGTGAATATTGATGGACTTTACGTTATTGCTGAAAACGTTAGTCTATGTAAAAGTCAAGGGGACTATACACATATACTCTTCCAAAAATATACTACTCAAAAGTTCTAAGCGACCACCTTACCTTCCACGATTTTTCACACATTTCCGTTTTTATTTTGAAATGTGAACTTTGTCTCTCAAAAGAGTGGCCATTCAGTCATCATCCTATCCAATTGTTTTGTAAAATTATGCATCAGTAAGTCCTAAAGACGGAATTAAATGCATGTACCCTCAATTCAAAAGTCACAAAATTGACACTTTTAAGAGAAATGTTGATTTTTCGGTACTTGAAAAACGCAAAGCCTATCAGTCTTTTGTACTGATATCAGTGGCACAACGCCTGTGGACTACTGAAATTAAGAAGAAATTCCAAAACTTTCTACACAATCCTTGTCCTAACAAGAAAGGTAAAAAATACCCCACTCACCAATGTTAACTTTGAAATCGAGGGTACTTCTACTTTCGTTTGATTTTAAAACATTTCTTTCTGAATTATTTCACGTATTTTTCTCTTGTTGACTTCATAAATGATTTGGCTACATTATTCAAGCAAAAACGAGATGATACCATGCGGCATTTATAACATATTACCAGAAAAGGCTGGTGGCCGCTTAGGAGTTTTGAGGAGTATATTTTTGATGCCTATCAAAAATCGATTTTTGGTGAACGAACGTCGTTCACCAGTGTTATTGGTGGACGTTTACGTTCACCAGTGTTAATACCACGTTTGAACAATCCTGTCAGATGTTAATAGGTTTTCAAAATAGTAGTACTCATTAAGATTCAATTTACTCTTTTGGAAGAATTGTAACCGTCTGACAACTATGCATTTCAAAAATGGAGTGAAACAAGGAGTCTACGTAGCTTGTTGCAACCCCAAAAACATCTTTTTAGTGTGAAATCATATTCAATTCTGAGATCGGGTGAATTTTTTCCTTGCGTAGAACTACTTTTCTGACAGAGTGAGTAATTTGCCGCTTATTTCCCAATGGTCAATGGGAGGTCACTCATGAAATGAAATTACTGAAATGGCAACCTCCCCTGACACTACTAATGTATATAAAACAAAGGCAAATTAATGGAAATATCGGTATACACATGAATACGGATACAGTCTGAGCAGGTAAAGTAAAGCATTTAGGCCATGCGATAAAGGTTTATGCAAAGGGGTTTTACTTTACATTTCAACACACGAAAGCCAAACTCGAGACGAGTGTCTGCAATTTTTTACGCGTTCATATGAACACTTAACCTTTCTTTTTTTGAGAATGAAAATCGCGGAACAATCAATTAATATCCTTCTATAGAATTTTACCTCCACTGGCCGAAGGCCATTGGGCTGTTGTCATGGCGTTGTGTACGTCGTCCGTTCGTGCGTCCGGCCGTACACTTTTTCTTTAAAAATCTTCTCCTCAGAAACAACTGGATGAATTTCAACCAAACTTCACAGGAATGATCCTAGGGTGATCCTCTTTCAAAGTTGTTCAAGAAATTTAGATCCAATGACAAACATGGATTTAATGGGCGTGGCTTATTTCCAAATATGGATAAAAGTGGGTTTACTCAGATTCTAATTGAGTGATACCAATCAAATTTTACATGAATGATCCTTGGGTGGCCTTTTATCAGTCTATAAAAAATTATTGTGATCGGTTGAAAAAATATGTATTTTATGGGTGGAGGTCATTTTTCTATATGTTATTTAGTCGAAACTTTGAAAATCATTTTTCTCAGAATGTGACTGATGGTTTTCAACCAAATTTCACTCGAATGGTACTTTAGTGATCCTTTATCAGGCTACCAGAAATTATTGTGATCGGATGAAAAATAATTATTTTAATGGGCGGAGTTCATTTCTCTATATGTTATTTAGTGGGAACTATGAAAATCATTTTCTCAGAATGTAACTGATGGTTTTCAACCAAATTTCTCCGGAATGATCTTTTTGAGTAACCCTTTCTAAGTCTACCAAAAATTATTGTGATCGGATGAAAAATATGTATTTTATGGGCAGAGGTAATTTCTCAAAATGTTATTTTGTGTAATCTTTGAAAATCATTTTCTCGGAATGTTATGGGTGGATATCAATCAAACTTCATTGGTATGATCCTTGGGCGACCCCTTTATCATGTAGCTAAAATTATTATCATTGGATGAAATATATGTTTTTTTATTAGCGGAGGTCTTTTCTCTATATGTTATATAGTGGAAACTCTGAAAATCATTATCAACATCAGAAGATTCCAAAATATCTAAAAATCTAGTCAAAACTTTTCTTTTTCTTTTACAAGAATTTCAAGCCTGTGGAGCGACCCAAGCCATTCATAGCTTTCTAATTTAAGCAGATAACACCATAATTTTTAATAATGAGATTACGGAGAACTGATAAGCATTACAAAATAAGATTAATAACCTAGATCATCTAATTGTCATTTCTTTACTTTTATAACAAATGGATCGGCGAATCACTGTTTAAACTACACCGGGAATAATTCCGAAAGTTATCGAAACCTTGTAATTACAGGACTTTGTTGACGATCGACGATATATGTTGAGAAACGTATTTCTGAAGCAAGATGCGGTCAGGTCATTTTCCTTTCATCGTATATGTAAAGTTTCTATTTTCTTCACAAATGGAGGAATTACTCTAGTATGCCAACAGAAACGTCCACCATCAGTACATTCAGTGCTTTGATATACCATGTCAGGAAAATCCTGTTGGATGTTAATACATTTGAAATAAAGTAGCGCCTCTTAAAATTCAATTTAGTATCTTTCGGCATTTTTCCCCGCAAAATTACTTTTTATTTCTTTAATGGCGTGTTTCTAGTTTTCTTTATCAAGTGAAGATAATGAAAATTCGCCTTGATAAACAAAATATGATCTTGCAATGTTTATCAAGGGAATTTTTGATCGGCGTAAGCTTGTCGAGAGTTTAAAACAAAAACAAAGTTTGTGTCTAAACACCGAAGAGACAGATACTATGTTTTTGACCCAAGCCTTCGCTGGTGCAACTTGTAGTAATTAGCCGGAAATACGTGTTTATCTAGGTCGTGTCCTCTTGAACTTACATTCGGCAATACTCGGGCCATCTCCGACGGCTCCGAGTTAAATGTAGGTTACAGGAATCGGCCGAGTTGAGACGAATGACACATCAAGACACCTTGTGTCATTAGAACGCGGTTTTACATAACTTTTCAACTAGCGACAGTTAGTCTCGAGACGGGTTTTAAGAATGATTCGACATGTGTTTTACATGTACAACCTTTCTTGTATCTTTTATTTGGATAGGGGTGAACGTCGCTATTAAGGTTTTTCTGTAAAATTGCGTTGGCTGAAGTAAGGCTTATTCCCAGCGAATATTGCCGAATACCAAATGCGACAGGCACGGGAGATATTTCATTGGGGCCATTCTACTTTGCATTTTTTTATATTGTTTTACTCATGTCCGTCTGTCTGTCTGTCTATCCGTCTGTCAGTCCGTCTGTCTGTCCGTCCGTCCGTCTGTCCGTCCGTCTGTCCGAAAACTTAACCCGAAAACTTAACCTTTGCCTTTTCTCCAAAAGTATTTGACATACAAAGCTGTACACCAAAGTCAAGGTCATGTGACAAGGTCAATGTCATCTGTCAAGGTCATACTTTAAGAAAAATGCTGTTCCGGGGGCATTCGTGTTTCATTTCAATCTGTAAAACCATATCAATTCAAAATTTTATTTGAAAATTAAATAAATGATAGCTAAATATTCAACCCTAGATACCACTCCAATTGACGAGTAAATATTGCCGTGGTCAAGGGGGACCAGATCCGTCATGCACTTGTTTACAATTCGACAGGCGGGTTTAGTTGTTAAATCATTCGGAAAAGTCATTGCGTTTTTTACAGAAATCATAAAAATCTTAATCGATGAATAAAAACTGGTTCCATCCTTTCCAAAATACGTTTAGAATTGGTTAAGTACAGTTTAAGAAAAAACTAGCTCCGAGAAGAAAAGTCTAATATCAGCCGCAATACTGTAATAAGATATCTATAGTGAGTGATTTTACAAGCATCCAAACTCTTGAATGTAAACAATAGGTTCTCGTGCAAAAAATAAACCGACAATTGTAAGGATTCTCAATTCTTATTGGGAGGAAAGTCGGGAGGAAAAAAACAGGGTATTATACTTAAACTATTTGTTCATGCAATTATTACCTCCCTTTAAAAAATAAACTTCTTAAATAAGATTCTTATTCGCTTTTGACGTGGAAATTACGTTACAAAAATAATATTTATAAAGACTGTAAGTATGCAATTTACTATGAAGCAATTATTTAATATAAAACGTTATACTTTAATTTCTAAACCTTAAACAGAAATTATCTATGAATTATACTAGTAAGGCACTAGACCTCCTATAACCTGTACTCGAATCCCAACCCAGGCAGGAATTTTCAACTAGAAGTGAACTGGTAAGAAACCCAGAGGTAGCTTCGCGAGTATCGGTGCTTTACACTGGGCACAATAAAGAACCAAGGAGGTCTTTTCGTAGAAGAGCTAGGGGCGTATGAACCCGGATTTCCTCGAATCCGCTTCTTTCTCTCTCATGGTCCTTACCATATATGCCTAGAGCACGGAGGGACCTAAATCCTACAAACACACACTTTAACCTATACGACCAGCACGATTAGCTCAGTTGGTAGAACACCGGACTTCAAAACCATTGAAGTTCGACCGCGTGGGTTCGGTTCCCGGGCTGGAACACTAACAAAAACTACTTGTCTTTCGGATGAGACGTTAAACCGAGGCCCCGTGAGACGGTGCTTTACATCGAGCACGTTAATGAACCATGGCGGATCTAAGCAGTAGATTCGTCATGTATCCTTGCACTATCCCCCGTAACAACTAACCGTCTTCTGGGGGCGTCGCTCATTTGGGCATATGCTACGGTAGAGACGATAAATAAACGGAAATACACACTTTAACCTATACCTAAATATTTCTCATCCTGCAGTGTTATAAATTTGAATAACGACATAAGTGTCAACCACGGAAGTGGTTTTGGCTTCAGATATGATCAAAATGAATCTCTCAGGTTATGGTTCAAAATACTATTAATAAGTTAACAAATCATAACTTTAAACAATGAGTACAGTTCAGGACTGACTGATATTTATAGGTGTTTCTTTGGTTGGTACTCAAAGACCTTTTCATCCTCTGAGATTAGAAGAAACAGAGATAGATAAAAAAAAAGTAAAAACAAATACAACAAATTTACTTGAAATAAGCTTAAACATGATAACAATTACTTTTGTAAAAACAAACACCATTAGATATTGGTTGAAGACAGTTTTAGATAGGATTAAATCGTTCTCTCCATTTATGTTTAATCAATAAATGTACCTATTTCAAGTGTGTAAAAGAAATTTTCACAGAGTAACAACTCATATTCTAACAAATATTTTTCTAACAGGATTTTCCCCATCTTTCCCTTTCTTTGAATTTGCATTGAAATTTCCGAATAACGGAAATTTTGTCAAGACAATTCCCCCCCCCCCTTTTTTAAAATTATTTTTACATTCATAGTTTCCCTTTTGTAATTGAATTCAATATATAATTCTAGAATGCCATCAGGTTCGTTCACCATCAGTACTTTCAGTGCTTTGATTTTAAATGTGACAAAAACTTTAATGACTGTTGGGAGTATTTTGAACAGTAATTGTAACTTCAGGTGGCAATGGACAGCGGCCTCCCGAGTCTTATCGATAAATAACAAAAATTCATCGGGTAATTTCTTCAGAAAGCAGGTTCTTGTGGCATTTTACGCCCTTAATATTACCAAAATTTGTACATTTTTTCACTTTCGAAAGCATCTAATGCAAATGCAATTGATCAAAGAGAAATTTCCTTGGTACCAGCCATTGGGAACATGTATAAGGTCTATTAACATGTATGTTATTTATAGCCGTCAGCTAGTACTGAGTTTATTCTAGACCTAAAACGAATATAAACCAGAATACTCTAGCAGGAAAACGAGCATGGAAAGGTACCTTCAAATTTTGATATAAAGACTATACAATGTTAATCTACAACATATGTGAACAAGAAAAAAATCACTGGGCGGAAAAAATGACGCCCTGTGTCCATTGTTACCTTAAGAAATTCACGTGATTTGCAATGCAATACTGAATGGCATTTTTACATATCGACATTAACGTCAAATTACGCGAAAATTGTCCTTCTCAAACACCACGTGCATATTCAGATTCATTTTATATTCCTGTAAGTTCCTAGTTATGTTCTAAACGAAATGTCATTCCTTAAATGTTTTTGATATGAAACTTCTTTTCAGAGATTTGAAATGAAAAATGGTTACACGTACGGAGGAACAACGTCATAATGCTTAAGGTCGCCATAAGGCGGGCTTCATACGACAAGCCATTGTAAATGACTTTGTTTCGGGACCAACAATCTCCAACACCTGGCTTGCGTTCAGGATGAAAACGTCAGCGAAGCGCTTTCGAAATGAAACCTCGTGCACGTGCGAAGAGGGGTATCATCTGAAAGCGCTTGCGAAAAGTTTTTACATCCTCAACACAAGGCTGGCTTCACTTGAACGCGACACAATACTGTATCTATGGAGCCATATGAGCCTGGTGCGTAAAACTACGTTCATCAAGCATGGCGAATAATGTATGGATATTTGGGTTATTTCACTCTTATCGCACCTTCAAAGACAACATTAATTTTAAGATGGCGTAAAATCTCCGGACAGAAAGTGTGGAACCAGATCTGCAAGGCCAGGCATGCTACATCATCGATTTCATTTGACGTCACGTTTGTAAACCATAGACTGAAAATCGGTATTTCTGTTTAAATTCAGTAAAAAGGTGCACGAAGTTCACCTTCCTTGATTTATACTATATATGTACAAATATTTTGGTGGGAGTTAAAATACGTTTCGACATCAAAGAATCTTTTTAAGATAGTATATCATAAACTTCTAAATAACACTTCTTCTACTCCTATCATCTCCCTTCCAAAACTTTATTCGTTCGCGTTCATAATTCTTGTCATGCTTATTCCTCGTTATAGTTCATATGGCAGGGCTTGGTTTTGGCGTGACATAATTTGACGAGTTTACTTTTAAATATCTTGGTTCCTATTAAAAAGATAGTCGGTTATGACCGCTTACGCGGTGTATAAAACTGTATCTTAAAACCAAAATGATAAGCGTACTTAGCGAAACAGAACACATTTCATCGGTTACCAAATCAAAGCTGGAGTTGCGAGCGTTTAGTATCTCAACTACGATTTACGCTTAACCCTTTGCTGTTTAATCCCTGCTTTTTACGTGCCTGTAAATTTATGATTGAGAAAGCATTGTGAAAATAGAAGAAATTGCTTCTGACAAGCAATTTCTTCTTTTTCCACACTATTTTCTACCCTACTGAATATCTATTTTTCAAATTATATCCACTTTAAATTTTCGTCTGCAAAACCTTTGAATTTGGACAGGTCCAAAATTTTGTAAAACAGGAAAGGGTTAAAGGTAATAGTCCGTTTTATTGCTATATAAACCAGAAATTCGCCGAAATTCTCAGAAAGAATCGAGTTAACGAAACGCATTTTTCTTTGTTATATTATATTTTCCATCTAGATCTAATACCCTAAAGAATTTTGTTTTTCAGATTTTTTTGATATACAATGTATTAGATATATTACATCGTATATCTGTAAATAGATACATTTGTAAATGATATATTTTCCTATTAGCAAGGTCATCCGTCAAGATGTGGTGTCCGTGATCTAGAGGTAGAGCTCTACCTACATTTACAGATATACGATGGTAGTGTGTTGTGCACGTGGATCTCGGCAGAATCTCGAAAGAAAACGAGCATCTAATACGAGCGTTTTTTTTTCGAACAGACTTTCTACAGTGGCAAAAATGCAAAAGATAGAAAATAGTAACGAAAATAATTTAAGGTGGGACGTTGCAGTTTTGGGGAGACAACTCGCCTAGACAAAAATTGTGAGGGGGCCTTGTTAAAAGCAACATTATATGAAGTTGCACGTGCACAGTGGAAGGCTATTTTTCAAACAATCGTAATTTTGTCAACCGTCACGCAGGATTGTCCTAAATTCAAAATAAAAACGTTCGCGAAATATTTCAGAAACATCATACTGCTAAGAAAGGTCCACTTTCTAAACGTTTGCAAATGCTTTTTTGCATCCTGAACTGCAGGGTTTGGCAAGGGACAAAATGAAATCCGGATATGCGTTCAGAATAACGAATCACAAACGATCATCCGAGAAACGGTAGTCTGCATTACCGTGTAAAGTGTATCTAATGAGTGTTTCACTCTTGTGCTTCGTTATTCCAACGAAGTACGGGCGACGTTGATAGACCTATCACAAGCTCTGCATTCAGGATGACAAAACGGAGCAAACATTTTGCTATTTATACCCTGCATTGCTCGCATGTGCATGAGCTAAACGTTTGCTTCCCTTTGTTGTCCTGAACGCAGGGCTGTCACTCTCTCTTCATCACCGAAAGGGAATATGTGAGTTCGGGTTATATCGTTGTAAGTATAAAACTATCATATAATGGATGCTTATAAAAGGTAGTCATCTTTCAGTTACATGTATTTTAACATTGCTTGAAAAGGAGAAAAAATATGCTTTTTTATTTACGACTTCGATACGGGATGACGAATCATATCCCAAAATAATAAGATTTTGCCACTTGGATACGATTTCTCTCGTTTTCAGTTTACTTTTCTGCACTGTTAACTGTTTGTTCGTTTTTCTTTATTCTTTTTAGAAATATTCAAAATGATATGTTACTTTTGCCTGTAAAGATCCCATTCTTTACGTAAGTTACACGTTGTGAAAACGGAAAAGGAGATAACGTAGAAAAAGGACAATTTCAAATTATCAAAAATTAATTTCTTCTCTCTAAATTTCCATCTTTTTTTCATTTCCTTAATGTGTGTTTGTGAGAGAGCGAAAACGATAATATGATAACAATTATAAATAATCCATCAATAAGTTTGCCAATATTGAATATTTCAATAAGCAATGATTTCAAAAAGTTTTCGTATTATTCGAAGAGTGTATGTATTTGAGAGTTACTGCGTCTGCTCCTTGACCAAGAAGTCCCGATATCGGGTATAGATACCGGCGATTGCACTTTTTTCTTTATTTGGCCCTGAGACTGTTGAACTTTTCTGTTATCCACAGAATCGAGAGGAATCAATGTAAAATTGAGGAAATTGTTTCCAAACCATTGTAAAATATTTTAGGTTAAAATTATCAACGTAATCACAGAATTCTAAAAATCTTTAAAAATCAATCGAAAGTCATGTTGTTGTTTTTGCAAACGAGTAATAAATCATCTTATCTTCCGTAGCAGCTGAAATGACATATTATATCTATATATAATTGCCTCATATAGAAATTGAGTTTATAGGAGATTATTGATCAGGATAATGGCTGTGCATATGGCGGATCCAGAGGAAATGGAGTGTTCAGTCTTTCACTGGGTAATTCGGCAAAACTTTGGTAATGATATGAAATGACTACCCCTCCCCCTTAATTGTAGTTTAAACCTCGTTACAGAAATCATACCACTGCCGTAGGCGTTACCAAGTGTATCAAAATTACAAATGGTTTTTATTGTTGATTGGGAAATCAGGGGACGTAACAATGTCTGGACAAAATCAAATTGGAGTAGTAAATTACGGGAGGTACTGTATTTTAAACTTATGAAATTGACTAAAAGTGCCTGGATACATATACTTTTCTTTATTAATTTCAGTTGTTCAATAGTTGGGCTTATTTTCTATTAACATATTTCGAATTTATTCAATATGAGTGTTTGCTTTTTTTGCCTTCAAAAAAGAATTCACTTTTTTCTTTGGGGAGCATTTAAAACAAAATTTCCACTTGTCACTTATTTATGCCCTTACTAGAAAGGTTATTATACTTTCATGTTTTCCATATCTATGGCTATAAATATATGTTGATTTAGCACACCAGTATTGTGATTGGTCGGTGTAATAAGCAGTTTCCTTTGATATTTTCGAAAACATGGCCTCCTTAAGAAAAATGTAAATATTTTTAAAATATGCGTGGAAAGCTATGTTGATATTTTCAATATATCTGTGCATATGAATGCTCTAAAATATACATCTGTTTCGCGGATATCTGGATATCCCCTGAAACTGTAACGACCCTCCTTAACAAGTTATTTCAGCGTAATAACACATAACTACGGCGATAGAAGTCAGATAGAAAATCTCGTGCCATGGCGCATGAGAAATAGACTATCGCTGGCGCTCGTGTCTATTTCCCATATACTACGGCACGACATTTTCTATCCTATTCTTATACGTTCCGCACAATTCATCCCATCCCAAACCATACCTCGCATCACACCCACACGTGTATCTCTCTCTCTCTCTCTCTCTCTCTCTCTCACTATCCATCACACCCACTGCTTCACGTAACACTTACACGTATCACTCCTTCGCGAAACATGTCACTCTTATGCCTCACGCTCGGTCTTGTCACTCCTCTGCGTCACACTCGCACTTGTCACTCTCACGCGTCACGCCCGCGATTGTACCTCCTCCGAGTCTCGCCTGCACTTGTCACTCCTTCGCGTAACACTCGCACTTGTCACTCCTTCGCATAACACTTGCATTTGTCACTCTCTCGTGTCACGCCCGCACTTGTCATTCTCTCGCGTCTCGCCTGCACTTGTCATCCCGCGTAACACTCTCACTAGTCACTCTCTCGCGTCTCGCCTGCACTTGTCACTCCTTCGTGTCACGCCCGCACTTGTCACACCTTCGCGTCACCCCGCACTCATAACTCCTTCGCTTCACCCCGGCACTTTACGTTTCACGCGCACACATATCACTCCTTCTCGTAATGCCCGCACTTATCACTCCTTCGCGTCATGCCCGCACTTATCACTGCTGCGCGTCACGCACCAACTAATCATTCCGTGCGTCACATTCACAGGTATCATTTCACACCTTTTCTCTATCACATAACACCAATTATCAATCACAATTCTTTCTTCCCACTCTCTCCTCTTCCGATCGACCGGGTCTCTCAGAACATCCTCTCTCTTCTAATTTCCTGCCATCGTTCACACTCTTTCCTCGATCGACTTCTGAACTGTCATCCGTTTTCATACATCTAGCTAGCATAACACACATATTGTTTAATTGGAGAGAGGGATAGAGAGAGAAGGGAGAAAGATAGAGAAATGTCCGTAGGACACTTACTCCGAAAGCAGAGGAATGCCCTGTGGGCACTCACTCATTTGCAAATGCATTCGTTTTTGCATTAGGATTGGCTTTCCATCTGAAAAAGGCTCGTTTTTTATACAGAGATTATATTATTTTTTTCTGTTTTCTGGTGATGAATATTTTAGTAGAGTTCATTTAACTAGGGAAAGTTTTACATAGCTTGCTGGTGTGTTGATTTTATTCTTGAATTGATATCCTATAATCGTGACTACAGAAGTAAAAAGACAAGATCCAATTCAAAAGAATTGTGTTTTGTGAAAAAATGAATTACTCCTTTATCGAAATAGGTAAACCATAACGCTTCCGGTTAAGGGAGTTTAGAGATAAGAAGAAGTTATCAAATGCGTTATGTTGCTGCCCGGTTAGCTCAGTTGGTAGAACACTCGCCTTGTGACAGAGAGGTTACGGGTTCGAGTACCAATCTGACTCAATGCCTATCACATATTTTTTGACGCGAAAAGTTTTTTTTTTAACCAGGAGAGTAAACGGCGAATTAACGGTGAAGGCTTTGCACACAAATTTAATATTCTATTTATAATATAATCTGATTTTTGTGATCAAACGAAGTAAGTCCAGATATTTATGGATTCCAGGTATCCCCCGAAACGCATAACGCCGTTTGCCGTTAACACCCGTGTAAAATCAAACAAGAGATGTCCGGGGACAACGTAGCTCGCCGTAACTGCTGCTTGTCACAAACAGCACTTGACCAAAAATCTAAGTTCAGGGTAATTTTATTACGTTTAAGTCAGTTTTATTTAGAAGTTAGTAAAAAAAGATTTTTTTTTGTTTCAAGTACATGTACAATGTTAGGTAAAAAGAAAGCCTATAGCCTGATGAAGGTACAAATGGAATTTCATTGCATTACATAAAAGGTTGATCATCTAATCATCACATTTATAAAGTATAATTGTCCGAGCTGTGAGCATTCAAAAAAAAATGCAAGTTTAAAGCAATATGCTAAAGATTCAAAAGTCAAGGCCGGGTCACAAAGTCAAGGGATTTGGTCACAGGAAAAGCCTATCTCACCTGTTGAGTAAAAATATTAGGCATTATGGCCGTGGGTATAAGCACTCAGAAAATATAAGCAAGGTTAAAGTTTTTTTGTTAAAGTTTTTATAAGTAAAAAAAATCAAGGTCAAATTGACGATGGTTACTGGTGAAAGCCTATCACCTTCTAGAGTTTGTGTATGAGTTTATAAAGCCCCTAGGTAAAAGCACTCATAAAATATCAGCCAGGTTAAAAGTGTTGGTAAAAGATTTTGGTTAAGATTTTTCCTAAGTCAAAAAGAAAAAAGGTCAAGGTCTAGGCCAAAATGTCAAGGAGCTTAATCTCTGACGAAAGCCTATCACCTGGTGAATGTGTATATGAAGTAATGATGTCCCTATGTAAAATCATTCAAATAAAATAAGCAAGGTTAGAGTTTCTTCGGTTAAAGATTTTGGTTAAAGATTTTTTAAGTCCATTAGAGGTCATGGCCAGGGTCAAAATGTCAAGGCACTTGGTCTCTGATGAAAGCATATCACGTGGTGAGTGCATGTATGAAGCTATGATGTCCCTAGGTTAAAGCATTCAGAAAGTATATAAGCAAGGTTGATGTTTTTCTTTTTTTTTTTGTTTTTTTGGGGGGTTAAAGATTTTACTTAAAGTCCGTAAAAGGTCAAGGTCAAGGGAAAATCGTCAAGGCACTTGGTCTCTGATGAAAGCCTATCACCTGGTGAGTGTGTGTATGAAGTAATGATGTCCCTACATAAAGCATTCAGAAAATATTTCTGCATACAACAAAATCGAAACCTCTTAAAATATGAACGATTTTGCATGATTTTGATAAGAGATTTTTTTCAAAATTTTCAAATTTGAAATTATGTAGAGATTTGAAAATTTTACTCGAAATAATAAATTCGGTAAAAAAAATAGCATGTGGAGAAATTCGGTCCATTAGGATTTTACCTTGGCGCAAGCAGTTAGCTGCACTTTTTACTTCTGACACCATTGAAGTAACTATAGAGGCGGAAAAATTGTGCCCGACATGGGACTCAAACCCACGACCCCCGGAACACTAGCATGGCGCTCTACCAACTGAGCTAACCGGGCACCTGGTCATGAGTCTACCCCGGCAATATCGATCACGATATCAGTCATGTATATCCGGGATACAATAGGCCCTATTTGAACCTGCGTGAAAAATAAGATCTCAGCAAACTAGAGAAAGAACAAAAAGGCGGCTGCCAGGTTTTCAAGCAAAGATATAACAACCGTTCTTGAAAGCGTAGACAGCATACTACAGGATCTGGACTTGCAGTTCTTAGAAACTTGTAGAAAAATAGCAAGACTTAAAATGTTCCACAAGATCACAACCAACAACGTATTCATAGGCCAAAAAAGTTTCTTGAAAAACCAACACGAAACTCACGAAATACCTTACACCATTTCACACTGCAATTACCTCACCATGAAGGTATTCATTCTTTCCTAGGACAACTTAAGATTGGAACCAGCTGACTGACCCAAATATTCGGTCAGCAGGTTCCGTTGATGCCTTCAAGGCTCATCTTACCTCAAATTTTCTCTACCTCTGCCCTTTCTTTTAACTATTACTGTTCATATCATTTTATTCTTTGTTCTTAATCTAATCACTTTACAACCTTCTGGCAAAATAATCAGCCTGTTTATTGTGGCCAGTATCAGGAAGAAGAATGAGGTCAAAGTTCAAGGTCAGGCGTGGTCAAGGGCTCAAAATGACGCAGGAAAAAAAACGTGGTTTATGCAAATAACTTTTTAACATGCGACAGTTAGTCTCGAGACGGGTTTCAAGAATCTTTTGACACGTGTTTTAAATGTACAATCATTCTTATGCATTTTGTTTGAATAGGGATGAACACCACTATAAGCAATTCGCTGTAAAATCGAGGTGGATGAAGCACAGGTGATTTTTCATAATCCGAGTTTTGCCATACATGTTAGTATATAATAACCTATAAGACGAAATTTGGATTGTGAAGCAATACCCTGTGGAATGTGGCACCTAAACATGAATTGCTGATATTTCTTACACAAAATCTATTACTAGCCTACATCCTTTCCTAGCCTCCGCCTTCTACCCTATTAGTCTTACGATTATCCACTAATTGGTAGTCCTGAGAAACAGAATTTGAACTACTACTATTTGGACAACCCATTTGCTGTACAAAAAAACTACCTACATAAATCTTATTGTTTTTCTTTTATTCTTATTTACACAATGGCATCAGATAACCAGTCTTTTACAAAACTATGTATATTACCGAAGAAGGTCGAAACATTATAAATACAGCGTTTTGGTTAAAGACGAAACAGCGGTCTATGAATTAGGGGAGTAGTGGACCCAATTCAGGTCATTTCTTGGCAGTTCCCGTTTCATTGTCAAACTGCAGAGAGACTGCTGTTTGATATTGTAAAATATGGTTCCGCGTGCTAAAATTGATTTACCTTTCTGGCTGCTTTTTTCGAGTTAAGAAAGAGATGATGTAACGACATTAAAGAAGCACAATGCTGCCTCTGGGAGCATATGATAATTAGTTATTGAAAAAAAATTCAAATATGCAGCAAATAATATCGAATTCCGTTTATATTATGAACCGAAAAGTAGATTAAAACAACAAAAACGAAACCAAAACAAATTCACTTTATGTTTCCTGTTAAGTGATCTTCCTTTTTTTCTTTTTCATTGTAACTTTTGAGAACAAATTCAACATGCAAAACAAACTTGAATTTACAGTGAGAATTGCTGAAATTTTGTCGAGACTTTTTCTCTTAATTCTTTTTACATATAAAATTTCTCTTTCCTCATCGAATTCAATACATGTATATTATTCTAGATCACCATCAGTACTTTCAGTGCCTTGATTTATATTGGGAGTAAATCGTTCCTCCGGAATCATTGGATAATGATGGGGTTTAGGTACACGGTGATTCGCCGTAAATGAATTGAGAGATTAGACGTTTTGCAGAGCAGAATAAAATATCTGGGATATATCAGACGATATCTGGAACAAGCATACATGCTTTAGTACTTTCCAGTGGATTATCAAGAAATAACGGTAGATTATCATTTGATAAACTCACCGCCTAAACAGTGAAATTATCAAAATCGTTGTCATCCATTCGCCATATCTTCCGTTATCTAAGTAGAGCAATCTGATTAAGGTAATCTCTACGAAACCACTACGCTAACACTCCTTTAGGCAATGGCGTAGCGGTAGGTTATAGAATGGATCTGATTTTTATCAGGGCCCGAGGTTATAAAACTTTTATCAGGCTCAATATTCAATATTTCTAAAATTTCAATTTGAGATTAAAGCCGTAATTCTGTTTTATCACTCAGTTTAATGTATTAACATAGAAGATTATATTAATAAGTTGTTATAAATAACAACTTATTAATATTATCTTTTATTTTCATACATTTATTTCAATCTTAAATTTGAGAAAATTGAGCCTGAGCCTGAGAAAAGATTCATAACCTCGGGCCCAGATTGGTAAGTAGGGACGAAAATATGGACGTCTTTATGAACATTGCATAGCAATCACATGCCAAATTACTCGTTTTTAGAAAAGTTATCCTCAATATTTCACATTTTGCCTCGTATATACGTTAAAGAAAAAGGATATTCGTTGTTTTCGATTAAAATCGATTTATTTTTCATTCATTGAACAAGAAAAGCTATATTTCACGACAAAGTATAGATTTTGTTGTTCACCTAATAGAATACATAACAAGACAATTCACATGAGTACCAACAATATAGGATTTGCACAAGTATAGTAGAGATATTCTAATTTGAAATTCCATCTGTAGCTCTGATAATCCAATCGAGTTCAAAGGGGGTAATCTCAAAGGCAAGTTTGTCGCTTTTATGATGTTCCTAGCAATGAATGTGAAATAGATTTAGCAGTGGTCAAACTGGTTGCCCAACAGGCACAAAATTTTCAGGTCCATTTTTCCGAATCTGTTTTTCCGAATCTGATCAAATTGTTGTTACGGGACCCTTCTTTAAAAGTCTTTAAATCGAAAGAGAGGACCATAGAACACGTGTGCCTATTTTCTCGTGTATAATGCAACCATATGGGTAGATCAAGGGCAAAATAATAGATTGGCCCAAATGGCCCTCACTGAAACATTACCTATGCAATTTTAGATCTTTTGAAACTTTGCCATTAGCAGTTTTTTCTATTCAATTTGTTCTTTGTTCTTTCCTTCATGTTTAATGAAAAATGAAATTTATATGCGAACCATACCACCGGATATTTGCTCTGAATGTAGATGAACATAGCCCGACAGGCAGTATGACCAGAGGTAGAATTTGTAGTTGATGAAAGTCTTATGATATTTAGCAACTCGGGACCATTTCTACATCTCAATTTGAGGCCAAACTGCACTCTATTATCTTTATACCCGAAATTAATGTTATTTGCAAATTTTTCTGGTAATTAACCGAGCACATTTTCAAAAGCTGTTTTTTTATGTTTCAAATGCCTTTACCAACATCGTGTGTAGAAAAAAATGAAACTATAAATAATTGAACAAAATTCTCTTTCAATTGATATTGGTGTCTTTCTATAATACACAAAAGGCAGGATTTTCATTAATCCATATGTTTATCAACTAGAAAATGGATTAAGAAAAAAGGCTAAACAGTTGTTAAGGGATTAAGTCCCCTTCTCTTTTTATCTTAGTCTGTCAAAAGTGAAGTTATCACACAGGAAAAACATTAAATGTAAGTAAATTAAATTTTATCTACTACAAACGGTGTTTTTGTTGTTGTTAGATAATGCATTAAAATTGAATTGTTCATTTATGTACAAGTTCGGCTTTTAAAAACTAAAACAGATTTGCTGCAGACTCTTGATGTTAAGTGTTCATAGTTATCATACTTTATCGACAAAGCGAAAGAAATAAGAAGAAATGTAACAAAACTTCACCACGATTAAAAGAATATTGTTATGTCAATTGATAATTTTAATAAAGTGCATGACGATTTTAAATGTTTTGTTTCAAATATACTGAACAACACAATTAACGCATCACCTTTCAATGAAAATTTCGCCTCGAAATCGATTGAATTACTGATGTCATTATTATATAGATATCGACCGGCTACTTTCTTGAGCAAAGACAGGAATAAGGTTTACATGTTTCTGCCCGAGCAACAGATCCAATGCATCAGACGAATTTTAAGTTGGTCGAGTAATAGAGCATTTGATGGGGACATCGAAATACCATGTAGACATTTATCGATCCAAGCAAAGTTTTCGAGTTCGACAGTAGATTCTAGCTCGACAGTAGCGTAATATTGAATTTAGGTACATTATTTTGCCATGGTCATATTGAACTGATCCATTAACATGATTAAAATCAAGGACACTTCCATGCGCTGTAAGTGATCACAATCAAACCATTGTAGGGTTAAAGCGTCTATTATAACAACTAACGATGCTTTACTTTAGAGGCTGACAGGATGGGGAGACTTTTACAGGTATTCGTGGATTAGTGATGACAGGGAACAACGTAGATGAAATTTCTGTGCCGAGTATCGAACCTTCATTATTGCATAAAATGTCGTTATAGGCATACGTTAACGGACAAAGCCCGGGGGTCAACGAGAGAAAAGTTCTTTTTCTAACATTTATATAGAGCATAGATAATGAAGCTGATCGTATTCCCGCTGTAAATTATGTGACGTCATAAATCTACCAAGAACGTCGGTATCCACAAAAGTGACCATTCTATGTATAATGCAATTTTACCGGCACATAAGTGGGTTTAGGGCTAGTTTTAAATTGTCCCTATGAATCATTTAGCAAACTCTATTTGAATACATTAAGGGACATAAAAATGCTAGAAATACAAAATCATTTTTCGTACGCAAGAAAGAATCAAAATAAGACTCTGTGTAAAAAAGACTTGTGTGTAAGCAAGCTCTGAATGAAATTAGCATAAGATATTATCTCTTGATAGAGGAATTACGTCATGAGCAACGTAATTGCTGTTTTGCAACGTCATTAGCAGTGCACGACGGAATTTCATTCCAGTTATAATTTTAACTTCAGAGACGATTGACTGTCAAACAGAAAGCTAGAAAAACGCGTTTAATTTTTTTTCGCCGTCATTTATTCCATGTACATCGCCGGAAGTAGGGAGTTCATAGCTGTTACAACATTTTGAGCCTGTGCGTGACATTTACAACAATTTCATGTTTGAGTGATGAACTGACATGGAATAGTCTGGATAATGACGCGATATATGATTTTTTTTCATTGGTAGAGAACAGCGTCTAAATGTCCGCAATCATCTATTCAACGCATAGTGAACTTGACTCTGATCAGACTACAACTGCACAGTCTGATCCGAGTCTTAACGTTGCGCATAAATGAAATTGTTGGGAATGCCTAACACAGGCTCATTTATCAAAATTTCATAGCGCGAGGTAATAAAATATTTGTTCTTACTTTAACGAAAACAAGAGGACAGTGATGGTCCTAGATCGCTCACCTGAATCTCTTTGACCCCTGGGACATCACACCAATTCCTAAAGAGGTAGACGTCATAAAGGAGATAATTTCTACATTGTGGCTAAGTTTCATGAAGATTGGGCAATATTTGTGGCCCCAAGAGTGTAAAATGAAAAGTGTCATTAAGGTCCCTTTTCCTGTGATATGACACAGATCCTTCCCATTTTCAATAGGATTCATCCTTGTGACCTGACAAACATTCTGAGCAAGTTTCATGATGATTAGATCATATTTGTGGCATCTAGGGTGTAAACAAGAAAATTGTTATTAAGGCCCCTTTTCCCGTGATATGGCATGGATCCTTCCCATTTTCAAAAGGATTCATCCTAGTAATCTGACAAAATTTCTGACCAAGTTTCATGATGATTGGACAAAATTTGTGGCCTCTAGAGTGTATAAAAGAAAATTGTCTTTTAGGCCCCTTTTCCCATGATATGGTATGGATCCTTCCCATTTTCATTGGGTTCATCCTTGTGGCCTGGAAAACATTCTGATCAAGTTTCATGATGATTGGACCATATTTGTGGTCCCTAGAGTGTTAACAAGAAAATTGTCTTTTATCCCCCATTTCCCGTGATATAGCATGGATTCTTCCCATTTTCAAAAGGATTCTGACCAAGTTTCATGATGATTGGATCATATTTGTCGCCTCCAGAGTGTAAACAAGAAAGTTGTCTTTTATGTCCCTTTTCCCGTGATATGACGCTGATCCTTTCCATTTTCAATAGGGTTAATCCTTGTGACCAGTAGAGCATTCTGGTAGAGTTTCATGATGATTGGTCCCTTTTTTTGGCCTCTAGTGTGTAAACACTTAAGTTGTTGACGTCTGACGACGGATGACGCACGACGGACGACAGACATCCAATGATCACAAAAGCTCACCTTAAGCACGATGTGCTCAGGTGAGCTAAAAATAGTCTTCTACAAAAAACTGTTTTAGCGTTTGCGTTTAGCGTTTCACATTAAGAACATGCGTATTCTTCGTAATGGTAGTAATGCCCTTTGTAACGTATCAACATAAGACACTAGTTAACACTATCGTGGGGTAGCAGAAAGTATAGTAATCCAGCCTATTTATTTCCAGTCTATTTTTACGGAAAACAAGACTGGTTTACTGAAAATTTATCTATTTCTTTCGGGCAGATATCAAGGGAAAGTTCGATAAACTGTGGACCATTTTACGCCAGTTCCAATGCCTGAGTTTCCGGTAAAACAGACAAACATGAGTTCGGAAGAAGATGTCATAGAAGATAAAATGGAAGTAGAAGAGGACCTTGACGAGTAGGCACTGTTTTAGAATAAGAAACAATTACTCTTTAACTAAGGCACATTTTTGCTTCCGTTATACCCTAGCTGATTGCGTTCGATACTCGTTTTTCGAAGTTACAAAATCAGATTTCTAGAAGATTCTATGGGAAATTTATACTTTCATTTTCAATAATTCTTCTAGGAATTACCCCTTCCTTATATTCTAATGAATTTAGAAGACTCATTTGAATTACTCATACATGTGATCAAATCAAACTGGAAGTGAGGGGCTAGAGACTGATCAGTAAGACCACCCCATGCTGCAGAAATTCAACATTTTTTTTGTTAAACATGTACTATGGCACTTTGATTTGAACTGCTTCGATAGCTCAGTGATTAGAGCATCTGTTTCCTGATCCGAAGATCAGGGGTTTGAGTCCTGGTGGCAGCGAGATGTTTCCTTTGGCAAGACACTTAATAGTCATTGCCTCAGTCAACCCAGCTGTAACTGGGTAGCAGTGGATGAAAACCCTTCCAATAATCATAGAGTTCATAGAGTAATGAGGCCTCCATGCAAAGCATAAGCTCGTTGAGCTTCTTTGGCCCTTTTCTTGTTGTTTTCCCTGACTTTGTGTTCCAGTTCCTCATTCCGTATGTCCATTGTCTAGCAACATCAGTGTGACACACTGATAACTCATGTTTCAGTTTAGCGGAACTGACATTATTTACACTAGCATATTTCATGTTTTTCGCACTAAATGTTTTGTTGTGACCGTCACTAATTTGCCTAGTGTTACAAAAGCGTGACTTTCATTTTGGTCATTTTTTAAAAAATATTCATCATGGTTAAAAAACAAATTATTTCTCTATTTACGTATTGTATTTGGTAAAAAATACTTAGCTATATACATGTCGCCAATACTTTGTCTTCGGGAGTTTAGCCCTGCCTAATTTAACGCAGATATTTAGTTAATTAATCCATTGGTCGTTTGGTACATTGACTAATTTACTAGTTTATTAATTTTATTATTGTTATAAATTCTGTTATTTACATACTTTGTTAAGACTATGTTATAGTCTATTTATAACAATCCGCGTCAAATTTGTTTCTTGGGTGCCACATCTTATTTAACCTATTTTTGAAGGAGTTTACAGATGGAGCTATTACGATTTCATTAGATAAATTGTTCCATAAATTAATAACTCTATTGCTAAAAAAATGTTTTTTTATTTCAGATTTAAATCTTTTTTTATACAACTTCAGGCTATTGCCTCTGGTATTTCTTGAATTACTGAAATTAAATAATTGCCTTGTTGTGACATCAATTCCATTGATCAATTTGAAAGTTTCAATTAGATCGGCTCTGTCCCTTCGATATTCCAGTGTAGGGAGGCCTAAGCTTTTTAGCCTATCACTATAACTTAAGTGTTTTATAGATTTGACTAGTCTGGTGGCCCTCCTCTGGACGTTTTCAATAGAAATTTTGTCTTTTTTAAGTGAAGGTGACCATATTACTGATGCGTACTCCACATGTGGTCTCACCATAGACTTATATAAATTTAGGAACATTTCTGAATTCATAAAAGTGAAAGATTTACTGATGATCCCTAGGTTTCTGTTAGCTATACTGATTTTATTGCTTATGTGTTGTTGAAAGTTTAGTTTATGGTCAAAGGTTACACCTAAATCTTTTTCGTTATCAACTGACTGTATTTTTATGCTCCCCGAAGGGAGAGCATATAGCCGCCGCTTCGTCTGTCCGTCCGTCCGTCCGTACGTCCGTAATTCCGTCCGTCCGTCCGTTCCTCCGTCCGTCCGTCCGTCCCCACCTATTTCTCCATAACCCTTGGG
The DNA here is from genome assembly GCA_948146395.1 of Fragum whitleyi. Lineage (NCBI taxonomy): Eukaryota > Metazoa > Mollusca > Bivalvia > Cardiida > Cardiidae > Fragum > Fragum whitleyi. The sequence continues at coordinate 3,633,788 of OX411558.1, forward strand.
CCAAATCAAATGAAACTTACCATGTGAACTCCCTATGATATAGTGATGATGCATCTGTGACGGTTTTTGGATTTGAGGCCTCGTCACGGGAAAAGGGGACTTAAGGTAAAAAACAGTTTTTCCCAAATTTCTCCTAGTCTAACAGTCAGATTTTAGTGAAATTTCATATTTGAGTAGCAAATCAGATGCCCTTTACTATAAACAATTTGAAATTAACGTAAGAAAAAATATATCATGGAAAAAGGGGGCTAAATGTTTGTTACCTTTACGTAAGCATGTAACATAGTTATTCCGTCCGTCCGTCCGTCCCCACCTATTTCTCCATAACCCTTGGGCCAAATCAAATGAAACTTACCATGTGAACTTCTTATGATATAGTGTTGATGCGTCTGTGACAGTTTTTGGATTTGAGGCCTCGTTACAGGAAAAGGGGACTTAAGGTAAAAAACAGTTTTTCCCAAGTTTCTCCTAGTCTAACCGTCAGAATTTAGTGAAATTTCATATTTGAGTAGCAAATCAGATGCCCTTTACCATAAACAATTTGAAATTAACGTAAAAAAACCTATATCATGGAAAAAGGGGGCTTAATGTTTGTTACCTTTACGCTAGCGCGTAAAATACAGTTATTCTTTCATTTCTGCTAGTCTTATGCTCAGAATTTGATGAATTTCACATTTCAGAGGCAAATCAGATGCCAATTACCATAAACTATTTGAAATTTGTGTCTGAAAATATGTCATGCAAAAAGGGGGTTTAATGTTTGTTACCTTTATGTTTGCTGTATAAGATAACACCTTATTTAATCTTTGCAATCTATGCAATCTGACCACAGAGCATATCTCCTAAAGTATAATAGCTATCAACTTGAAATTTTATGGGTGGATAGATCTCATGGAGGAGAAGTGCACTGCACAAGAACTACAACTCTTGCTTGCATCATTTTGGAGTTATTGCCCTTTGTTATTATTGATACTTAGATTTTGTCTGGAGCATATCTCCTAAAGTATAACAGCTATCAACTTGAAATTTTATGGGTGGATAGATCTCATGGAGGGGAAGTGCTATGCACAAGAACTACAATTCTTGCTTGCATCATTTTGGAGTTATTGCACTTTGTTATTTTTGATACTTAGATTATGTCTGGAGCATATCTCCTAAAGTATAATAGCTATCAACTTGAAATTTTATGGGTAGATAGATCTCATAGAGGAGAAGTGCAGTGTACAAGAACTGCAACTCTTGCTTGCATAATTGCGGAGTTATTGCCCTTTGTTATTTTTGATACTTAGATTTTGTCTGGAGCATATCTCCTGAAGTATAATAGCTATCAACTTGAATTTTTATGGGTGGATAGATCTCATGGAGGAGAAGTGCAATACACCAGAACTACAACTCTTGCTTGCATAATTTTGGAGTTATTGCCCTTTGTTATTTTTATTACTTAAATTTTATTGGAGGCAAATGTTTGACAGTACAAAAGAATCTTTTATCTATTAGGCTTCAGTTTACCATCAAGCTTTCTTGGCGGGGAATGTCCATGTCTAACATAGCTCTTGCTTTTGTGACAATGCCTTATTCGGGGAGCATAATCCGTCTCCGACGGCTCTTGATGTAATAGTGCCATGCTTGTCTTTAACAAAGTATTCGTCTGCAGCAATCCCTCCAATACGGAGTGTTTTACACTTCTGGGGGTTGAACATCATCTCCCATGTGTTATTCCAATCGCATGCTTTAAATATACTATCTTGGAGGCTGTTTCCATCACCATGGTTACTTATTTCTGTGTAAAGTTTTGTATCATCTGCAAACAATTTCAGAGGGCAATCTATTTCATCAGGCAGGTCATTAATGAACATAAGAAAAAGGATTGGGCCCAAAACGCTTCCCTGAGGGACACCGCTTGTAACATCTCTCCAGGTACTTAATTCGCCGTTGATGGACACTCTTTGTTTTCTGCATCGCAAAAAGTCTGCAATCCAGTAGTAAATATTGTTCCTTATTCCTAGATGCCAAATTTTTGCCAATAATCTTTGGTGAGGGACCTTGTCGAATGCAGCTTTGAAATCCAAATAAATTATGTCCACGTCTTGTTTGTTTTCTATGGAGCTGGTCCAGTCTTCAAGACATTCAAGGAGTTGTGTTATGCATGATCTGCCTTTTCGAAATCCATGTTGGTCCGTGTTTATTAAGTTGTTTCTTTCTAGGTGAGATACTATGTGATTTCTTATTATTTTTTCGAGGATGCGACAGCAAATTGAGGTTACACTAATTGGTCTGTAGTTTTCGCTCTTCAATTTTGGTCCTTTCTTGTATATAGGCGTAACATTTGCCGTTTTCCACTGGTCAGGTAATTTTCCTTCTTGCAGGGATTTGTTGTATATCGCCAAAAGCTGTTTAGAAAGTGATGTTTTTGTTGCCAGTATGAACGCTGGGTGAATCCCATCGGGACCTTGTGATTTTGTTGGGTTTAATTCATTTATGACCTTTATTAGATCCGCCTCTGTCACTGTAATATCTGCTAACTCATTTTCACACATTTTTTTGGCTTGGGTATAGGACAAGTTTCTTCTGTGAAGACGGAGACAAACTGTTTGTTGAATTCGTCTGCTATTAGTTTGTCGTCAGTACATATTTTATCTTGGATTTCAAGGGCATTTACTCCGATAGATGATTTTGTATTCTTTCTAACATATTTCCAGAAGAGTTTTGGGTCTTGCTTTATCTTTCTAGCAATTGATTTTTCAAAATCGTATTTGTTTTTATGTAGTAACTTGGTGACTTTGTTCCTGGCTGTCTTATAGTCTTCGTACGTTTTCAGGTTTTTACTGTTGACATATCTATACCATTTCTTCCTCTTGTCTTTGATGGCACTCTTGGTTTCCTTATTGATGCTGAGGCTCTGGTTCCCTGGAGACTTTTTAAACTTTGGAATGTTTTTTTCTATAATATTGATGATTTTATATTCAAAGTCATTCCAGATTTCCTGAGTACCAGTATCAGGGCCATTGTACCATGTTGTTTGATTTATAAGGTTGTTTATTTCTTGCCAATTTGCTTTGTTGTAGTTGTATTTCTGAGTAGTGACTTCTTCTTTATTTTGGCCGCACACAAGTTTGAAGATTAATACAATATGGTCGCTTTTACCTAGGCTTGGGTGAAATTCTATGTCTTCGACATCATTTTCGTTGTTTGTAAACACAAGATCTAGCAATGTTGGATTATTGTTATGTCTGTATCTTGTTGGTTCTGTAATGTGTTGAAAGAGGTAATTGTCTCTTATGCATTCCACAAATTTGTATTCAAAATGGTTCTCATTTGTTGTTGTTGTTAGATTGTGCCAATTTATGTTTTTCATGTTGAAATCTCCCAGGATAAGGATTTGAGTCGTACAAGATGATATTTGTTTGTTAAGCATTTTTACCATTTTCTCACTATTATCCCTGGAACAGTTGGGGCTCCTGTATATACATGCAATTTTCACTTTCTCTTTTTTAGGAAGGGTTACTTCAAGCCAAATTACCTCCTGAAATTCAGAGTCACAGTTCAACTGTACTCCTTTTAAATTTTGATGAATGAATACCATGATGCCTCTACCATTTTCCCCATTATAAAGGGAATCGAATCCATTTATTTTGTATACAGATGATGGGTTTACAGACTGTTGTATTTTAAGATTCATTTCTGTTATTGCTACTATATGTACATTGTTCATCTCAACCTGTATTATCAACTCTTCAAACTTGTTTGCCGTCATACAGTCTGCATTTGTATATAAAATTTTGATACCATTATTATTGTTTTTGATATTGCTGGATTTTAAAGTGTTACTTGTTTCAAGATCATTTTCTTTTGACGACTTCTCTGTATTATAAAAGTTTCCCTTATGTGGGTTAAAACACAACTTATTCACAATTCCCCATAATTGTTGGTTGTTGAGAACTGCTTCTGCTCCTTGTCATTGGTGTAGTTACTTCTGTCCTAATTCCACCTATGATGGTCCGTTCATGTGTGCTTGTCTCCATGAAGGAGGTCTCTGGTCCTCTACCAGTCAAAGTAGTGCACATGAATGGGTCGTTACCTCTTGTGACTGTTTACCTGGGGAAAGGATAGTTTGTTCATGGATATTACTGGTTGGTGGGTTTACTAGGATATTGTTTGAGATTTGTGTATTGTTTGTATTTTGTTTGTTTGTTGTTTGTTTTGTCTTTTTTCATTCCGTAATTTTCTTTGTTCCGGTGTCAGGTCCTTGACGATAACAACATTTTCGTGTTCATGTTTGGCCAGCTCTTTGATTTTCCTAGAATTTTCCAACAGTATTTTTCTTTGTTTTCTTTCCTTAAGTATCATTTTTAAGGGTCTAATTGGAGTTGTTCCTTTTTTACCTAGCCTGTATGATGTTTCTATTTGTAATTTTTCCACCCCTATGATACTCGCAATCTCTGTGATACTTTGCTCGTCATGATATTTATTTTCTAGGTTGTTGGCACTTGTACCTTTTGGTAGATTGAATATTACTATGTTTAATTCTCTTCTTCTCCTGTCTTCTATTTCATTGGTTTTTTCAGTGACAATTTCATGTATTCTGGAGTCGATTCCACTTTGAATTCTTTGTTCGAATATATGTAGCTCATTTTCAACTGTTCTAGCAGTATCAATTTGTATGTGTTCCACTCTATTTTCTAAAGCACAAATTCTCTTTTCTTGTTCGTGTCGGATTTCTTTCAGTTGTCTGTCAATATTATCGAGTGTTGGCCTTGTTTTTTTGCAGCTCTTACAAGTATAATGGAAGTCATCCAAACCGCCTAAAATAATAAAAAAAAAAGAATTCCACTGCCTCTCAAATTTATCATATAAAATTGATAACATCTAGAGTCACCTGCCAGAAATACCCAAAAGGGGAGTTAGGCAGTATGTATAGATAGATAATATTTTCACAGTACATACTAGTGAATTGTGAACAGGCTCTATATAAAAAAACAAATAAAGAATGAATATATTATTTTTTGCAAACTTGTTCCCTAATCTGTCCAGCTGAAAATGCTAGGATGTCATATTTTCACTGTAGTTTACAAAATCTATCGCTGAAAGAATTAAGTATGGTTCTAACATTGGATTTTCACATTCTGTACATTTCTTGGTGTCTTTGGGTTCTGTTTCAGTCAAAGTTGCGTTGTGTTAACATTTTTCAAACAAGAAATTGGAAACAATTTTGAAAAAGGGGAAGCCAAATAATGGAGCATAATGCCAATTTTGAATGCATTAATATTTCCATTAATTTCATACAAAAAATTGAGATACTGTTGATTATCTTGATTCGGTAGATTTGTGTAGGTTTTGTTCACAAAAGTTGCGTTAATTCGCAATCAAAAGACCAAGTGGTACCTAAAAATTTGATTGCCACGAAAAAATGACGTCCACAAAAATACAGAGTTTGAGTATACTAGGATGTAGCCTGGTACCCCACTGTATTGAACTACTTGGCATTCAGTGATATAAATGCAATAATATTAAATAATCAATCTTCCCTAAATTCAAAAAAAAAAAAAAAAAACACATCTTAATATGTTTTAACTTCCCCTAAAGCATAAAATGGTACTGGTTGGAGACCAATTTTTGCGGGATATCAGTTCTCACCAACTGACCATTTTCACAGTAATCATGGAAAATTCATTAACAACAAAATTTTAAATTATCTTCTGAAAAGAAGAATTTGTTGTCAGCATAGGAGGGTTTCCATTCCGTCTTTACGGTGCACTGGGGAAGTTGGTGAGAATTGGTACTCGGGTGGAATTTGGTCTCTAACCAGTAGTAAATAAGACAGTTATTTGGCACAAAAATGCCAATAGTAGGCAACCACATCAAATTCAGTGAATTGTTAAATCACTATTGTATCAATGAATTATGGGACATGATGTTGAAACTTACGATATGAAGTCTCATTAGTACCAAGATGATTGAATTTGAATAGAATGCCATGTTATTTAGGGATAATGTTTGTTCTTTATTGGAAAACAGCAATTTTCTATCAATTAACTACCACTAGTTCTGAAATTTCAACAAGAACTATTTTACCATGCTGTTAAGAGATGAAGGAAAGAATGTAGCACCATTCTAATAATTCTTGACATCTAAGTTATTATAAGCTTCTGGTGGCCTAGTCATTATGTTAACACTGGAAAGGTGATGAAAATATCCAAAAATCTGTTTATAGATCAATACAGTAGATAGATCAGTACAATAAGGTTTGAATATAAAAATCCTGGCTCCACCTGGCCACAAAGTCCTTGTATGTTGTCAATTATTATGGGTTTGCTTCAGTTGTCATTTTAGAGAAATTATATGAATAGTACAATCATATCAAAAGGTTTTGCACCATTGTATATCCTATTTTTAGCTCCACTGGCTGAAAGCCACTGGGGCTATTGTCATGGCGTTGTGTCCGTCGTGCGTCCGTCCGTCTGTGCGTGCGTCCGGTCGTAAACTTTTCTTTAAAAATCTTCTCCTCAGAATCTACTGGATGGATTTCAACCAAACTTCACAGGAATGATCCTTGGGTGACCCTCTTTCAAAGTTGTTCAAGAAATTTTGATCCAATGAAAAACATGGATTTAGTGGGCGTGGCTAACTACCAAATATGGTAAAAAGTGAGTTTTCTCAGATTCTAATCAATGGATACCAATTAAATTTTACATGAATGATCCTTGGGTGACCCTTTATCAGTCTACAAAAAATCATTGTGATCAGATGGAAAATATGCATTTTATGGGCAGAGGTCGTTTCTCTATATGTTATATAGTGGAAACTTTGAAAATCATTTTTTAGAAACTAACAAATGGATATCAACCAAATTTCACCGGAATGATCCTTGAGTGACCCTTTATCAGTCTACAAAAAATCATTGTGATCGGATGGAAAATATGCATTCTATGGGCGGAGGTCATTTCTCTATATGTTATATAGTGGAAACTTTGAAAATTATTTACTCAGAATGTAATTGATGGATATCAACCAAATTTCACTTGAATGATCCTTGAGTGACCCTTATCAGTCTACAAAAAATTATTGTGATCAGATGAAAAATATGCATTTTTCAAGCAGATGTTATTTCTCTATATGTTATTTAGAGGAAAAATTGCAAATCATTTTCTCAGAATCTAATTTTTGGATATCAACCAAATTTCACTTGAATGATCCTTGAGTGACCCTTTATTAGTGTACCAAAATTTATTTTGATTGGATAAAAAATATGCATTTTATGGGTGGAGGTCATTTCTCAATATGTTGAATAGTGGAAACTATGAAAAATCATTTTCTCAGAATGTAACTGATGGATATCAATCAAACATTTTTGGTATGATCGTTGGGTGATGCCATTATCATGCAGCCAAAAATTATTTTGATTTGATGAAAAATATGTCTTTTAAGAGCGGAGGTCATTTCTCTATCTGTTATATTGTTGAAACTTTGAAAATCGTTTTCAAAATCAGTAGAACCCCAAATATCTGAAAATCTAGTCAAACGTTTATTTGCTTTTACAAGAATTTCAAGCCTGTGGAGCGACTCAAGCCATTCATGGCTTTCTAGTTTTTGCATTCCAAGAACTTGAAAAAATTAATAGTTAAAATAATTTTGGCCAATTCTTTAATATAAATTTCAAATTTAGCATGATAAGGGGGCGTGGGATTGGGAACGGGTAGGAAACTAGGCTAAAGGGGAAAAATGTGTTGATTTCTCAAAAATTGGAATAAATTATAATAAATTATAATCAATTTGTTTTTGGCAAAAACTTACATTTATGTATAACTTATCATCAAAATAAAGGTTTCTTTGCCTATTTTGTTATTTGAAATGAAATTGAACTAAGAAACAACATGTTTATCTCTTCTTTTTCACTTCCCAAAAATTCCCAATTTACTAAAGTTTAGGATCTTGCCAAACTGATTTGGCAAGATCCTCAACTTTGGCAAATTGGGAATTTTTTTCCGGATTTGGGGAAAAAAATGGCTCTTTTTTGCATTGAGATCAGGTCCATTTATGGGACCCAAACAAAGAAGGAGAAAAACTCTGTAATGGAATTTTAATGCCCAATCTTTTGTTTTATCTTTGTTCATTTATCTGCCTTAAATTTTAACCTCTCTGCAAAAACATAAACTATGAACGAAACATTTCCCTTTAACTTCAACACTATTAAAGTTGTAATGCTTATATTTGGCATGAATGTTCCGCTCATCAGTACACATTCAAGGTCAATATCAGTTATCAAGACCCAATCTCTAAAATATGAAAATTCCAGGAACATAATATACCATTACATCTTGGTCCATTGCTGTTTTACAGGCCTCTTGTAATCCGGACTCCTGAAGAGATGAAGCAAGCTGGAAATGAATACTACAAACAGAAAAATTATACAGAGGCTCTGTCCTGTTATACACAAGCTATAAGTGAGTAACAAGTGGTCAAAACTAACTTTATTTCAACTGGGTTTCACGGGAATTTGCCATTGTTATTGTGGGGATCCCTCCTGGTAATCAGGGATCTCTTTTTTATCAAACAGTCAGAATTTTAAAGAAATAGGATACAAAACAAATGATTATGATATATTGTTATAATTTTCTAAGCGAACAAGGTTCGACACTAAGGGGAGTCTAAGAGTCTGATACTCCTTCTTTACCAGTTTGGACTCCTTCCAATTGTAAGTAAGGAGTCCGATGGACTCCAAGGTTCATTTGAAAACTTTTTGAAAAACAAATGGACAGAGCAGTATCCTTTCTAACACTTGCTAAAACCGTAAATCTTTTCAATACAAAAGTTGACAAAGAAAATATTTGCTTGCATCCTGTAGTGTTTTGAGAAAAACAAGCAATTTCTTCTTTTCCACAGTGTTCTCCCATTCAGACTCCTGACTTAGAGCTTCCACTCCTTGATTTCATATGTTAGGAGTCCAATCAACTCCTTAATCTCAGGATTTAGTGTCAACCCCTGGCGAAGGGTCTATAACATCACATTGTTCCTTTCATTTGTAAGTGCTAGCAACTTAAAACATTATTCATTTATAGATCACAGCGCATAGAAGTGTCATGTACAAAAAAAGTAACTTCAGCTTGTCTTATTCTTGAGTTATTTCCCTTTCGTGTTTTTACATTATATTTTTGTTCAAATTATCTCTTTTAAATGGTAGCCAGCTTTCCAGAACCAAACATTCTAAAGGGAAACAAGCACTCAGTGATTATTCTCTCTTTTAAAAAGTGTGAGAAAATTTGTTTAAAACAGAAAAAAAAAAGCCATTAAAATTCGTGGAGAACAGGAGAAGTTACTTTCAAAATCAATTTCCCCTTTTATCTAAATGTTTTCTATACTTACTTTTCCTTAAAAAAAGAGATATTTTCTAATCAAAGATGTTATTTTTATTTCAAAGAAAGATCAATGAACCTAAAATAAGATTTTTATGTCCCGTATCAAGAGATTGGGTGCATTTTGTTTTACCCATGTTCGTCTGTCTGTCCGTCCGTCCGTCTGTCAGAAATCTTAACCTTTGCCTTTTCTCCAAAAGTATTTGACATACAAAGCTGTACACCAAAGTCAAGGTCATGTGACAAGGTCAAGGTCATGTGACAAGGTCAAGGTCAAACTTTAAAAAAAAATGCTGTTCCGGGGGCATTCGTGTTTCACAAACACATCTTGTTATATCAAGCTGGATAAGTGATATTCAGCCACCAACATGTCCAAGGACAAGCGAGAAAATTTTGTATATCTATACCCCTGGCTGAAATTCACAATTTTTTTACCATGAGAATTGTCTCTTTTCCCAGACTTATGTCCAAACTGTGCTGCATATTATGGTAACAGATCAGCTTGCTACATGATGTTGAACAAGTTTGTTGAAGCTTTGGAGGACGCTCGCATGTCAACACGACTTGATGAAAACTTTGTAAAAGTAAGCACTGATAAATTTATAAAGTGGTAGACTTTGATGACCAGAAATTCTCTAATGTTTTTTTGTAGTTTATTGAGAAAAAACAGAAAATTTCACTTGATAATCTGACAGCCTAACCATTGAAATTTACCAAATAACTATACCCTGCTATACCCTGCTTTTGTTTATTTCTCTCTGATGTTTAATAAGCTATCCAAATAAATAAATGACATCTTTAAGTTGAATAGCAATCACATGCAAAATGATGAGTTACAGCAATCACATGCAAAATGATGATGCCCAAAATTTTCATGTTTTGTCTCACTTGTGCAGATTGAATAATTGTTTCTCTTTCAAGTAAGATTGATAAATATTTCATTTTATGAACAACAAAAACAACTGGCTTTACCACTGATGAAAATAATACTTTTGTTGTTCACTTAATGAAAGTTATATTGATCTAATTTGAAGACTGTTTTAAAACTCTTTTTTTCTTTCTGAAGTTGATATCTGTCAGGCCTTGTATGAGTGTTTGAGATTTGGGAGTCATTGACTCCTTGACTATGAAATTCTATGGGGTCAAATCTTAATTCATAGAGGTCAAAATGACGAGATAGCAAATCATAAGTAGAATTTTGCATTTAAGAGTCACTTTAACTGTTTCTTGAAATGAAATGAAATAAGTTATTAATTTGTAGACCCTAAGATAGTAATATGTGAAAATTTTAGGTATAAAACCATGTTTTGACCCTTAGTAATTGCTTTCGAAGGGGTCAAAATGACCCCCTTGCGAGAAATTTCTAGGGGGTCAAATGATCTTTTTCAGATTTTTGGCAGTCAAAACCCTGGTCTAAGGGTCAAACACGAGCCCTGAACAAACCAGTGTTTTGTTCACCTTTATAAAGAGAAAAGCTCATATTTTACATAAAAAACCTAGTTTATATCTAAAAAGAAATAGTGTTTATTGAAAGGGAACCCTACATTAACAATAACAACAATTGAATCAATGGAACCTAGTTTTATTGATGTAACATTTAAACCATGCTCATGTTAAGTTCAAATTTTAAGCACAGGCTGAAATGTCAATCAGGATATATGATAAAGTGTCATGGTCTTAATTTCAGGGTTATTTACGTGAAGGAAAATGTCACATAGCACTGGGTGACCCTACAGCAGCTGTACGATGTTATAATACAGTGTTATCTCTAGAGAAAAATAACTCACAGGCAAAATCAGAGGTAAGGCAACATGTTAAAGTTAAAACATAAGTTATCCATTTTAGGCTCCTTCTGTATCAGGGGCACAAGTGTTCTTTATACACATCTTGTTTCACCTGAATACATATCTAAGTTTCTAACAAGCTTTCAGGTTTAATATGTCGGATTGATTTGAATTTTATTTGACCTATGAAGAAGGAAATATAAAACACTAAAAAAAGCTGAAAAATTATTTCTTGTTTACTTTGCCTGATAAGTAGAATCTGAGAGTAAAATATTACTTGCCATTTAATTTTACTTGCCATTCAAGATTACTGATCAAGCTACAATGGTTATATTTTACACAAAGGTTAAGGTCATGGAGACAAGTTCCAACTCGGGGAAAATTGAGGTAAATTTGCAATTTCAGAGATGAAAATGTTATATCAGAGTACCTTATTTAATAAAAATAAAACGTTTTGTATATGCTAATGCATAAATATAATATGACTGAGTGTTTTGTATTTGAAAAAATATCTAACGAGGCTGGGGGAATTGATAATCGTCGAGGGTCTGCAGAGACAATTATCGATTCCTACAACCGAGTTAGATATTTTTTCATATTCACCAAGTATGTATTATATTTCCCTCACAACATTTATTTGCCTTGTTTTCGTGGATGTTTCTTACAGAAATGCAAATTCTAAAGATATCAGCATTATGTCATTGTTCTAAAAATATTCATATGATGTCATGAAAGATATCATATGGGATGTTATCGCACAGATATTTGTAATGTTATAAGATAAATGCTAACAATTATTTGTTATATTTTCTTCAGCTGGAACTCGCTCAGACAGTTAAAAAATACGAGGAGATGGCAGAACAGGACTTTTCTAAGGGAGATTATAGAAGGGTAAGTCTGTCATGTATAGACCAGCCCTGTGTTCAGGTTGATTAAACAGTGAAAACTTTTTGCAAATTATACCCCACTTTGCAGACACACTTTGCAGTTTGCACTGTTTTATAATCTTGAATGCAGGGTGTGAAGACTATTATCAACGACCATTTGGAGTTCAGTTTTGGAACAGAAAAGAATTGAAAACTGTTTTAATTTGAAACAGTCTTTAATTCTTTCCTTAAGTTGAGTCCCAAGTTGTTAAATATTTGGTTTATCTTTTATCAAAGAATATTAAATCAGATGGAAGCTTCCTTGTCAATTTAAGTATAAGAGAACAAGGTGATTAAACATGTCGATGTACACATTAGAGCTATGGACTGCAAGACATGTAGAAAGGTTCCTAAACCCTTATCATGTTGACTACTGAAAGCACTGGGTGCACTAATTGTGAGTCTGTACTTGCATGTATTTTGAAAAAGTAACTTTTAGCTCGGCTGTTTTCGGAGAAAACCTGAGGTATTGCCATAGCCGTGGTGTCTTAGTTGGCGTAGTTTATGTCACTGTCGTCATGCAAAAAACTTTAACATTTTGTGATATATCTGGCTCTACTGAAGGCATTCACTTGAGGCTTGGCACACATGTTCACCATCAAAAGAGCATTCTATACTATCAAGGGTAATAACTTTGGATGCATTTTGTTCAAATAATGCCCCTTTCCCGAATTAAATTTTCCACCATCTAGCTAGCACTCAACAGCCGAGTGTAAGCGTCCGTAGGGGGTGCTCTTCTTAAACTTTGCTCCTAAATATGGAAATCAATGGGAAAAGAGTAAGATCATATTTGTCATATTGTTTAACGACGTGTCTTGCAAAAGCCTGAATCTCGTAAGCTTTGAAATATGAGCCTGTGTTTGAAGATTCCAAAAATTTCACAAGTGCACAAAAGTTTAGACTCGATTAGCATCTGCACAGTCTGATCATAATCTCTACTAGGTGCTCAATAGCTAGCTAAGGATCTATAGTCTTTGTTCACAATTTCAGAACATTGTTACTAGTCATAGGAAGATAAATTGACAATTGGTTTTGGCTTCCGATTGAATTTACTAAGAAATGACATTTATCAACTAATCTGTTCCTAACACATAAATAAAAACCAATTTATATACACTACTCAAAAGTTCTAAGGGGCCACCTCACCTTTCTCCATTTTTCACACATTTTCCGCTTTTATCTTGAAATGTGAACTTTGTCTTTCGAAGGAGTGGCCATTCTGTTATCATCCTGTCCAATTGTTTTGTAAAATTATGCATCAGTAACTCCTAAAGACGGAATTAAATGCATGTACCTTTAATTTCAAAAGTCACAAAATTGACACTTTTACGAGAAATTTAAATTTTCGATACTTGAAAAACACAACGCCTATCAATCTTTTGTACTAATATCAGTGGTACAACGCCTGTGGACTTCTAAATTTGATAAGAAATGCCAAAACGATCTAGACATTCTTTATCCTAACAAGAAATGTCAAAAATACCCCACCCACCAATGTTAACTTTGAAATCGAGGGTACTCCTACTTTCGTTTAATTTTAAAACATTTCTTGTTGAATTATTTCACTGTGTTTTCTCTTTTTGAATTCATAAATGTTTTTGCTTCATTATTCAAGCAAAAACAAGTTGAAACCATGTGGCGTTTATAACATATGACCAAAAAGGCAAGTGGCCGCTTAGGAGTTTTGAGGAGTGTATTGTTTTTGAAACTGACATCATTTAAATGGCTCGGCATAAATCAGTTGTAACTGCCTGTATGTTCATCAGCAGTAAAAACTGTTTCATGCTGAGCCATGAATTTGGTAGCAAAACATGCAGAAAGAGTCTTACTGTCATGAGTTTTTACAAATTATCACATTTTATTCTTCAAAGGATTATGCTTGGAAAGCTTTATTAGTTAGTTGATTTACTCTTCAAATTAAAAATTAAAAAACAATTCTCGATAGTAAACTAAAAACTATGCACCAACACCAGTTTCTACCACGGTTTTGAGGGACATAGGTTTTGCAAGTCTGAGACACACAAATAGATAGGAAGGAGACTCAGAAAAGTTTGATGTAAGTCCTATGGACCCTAGGGGGATCAACTTCAGAAAAGAATTGAAGAGAGTTAAAACATTCCTGATTTTGTGCCCCAAATATTTATGCATTATATGCTTAAAGAAATAGTCTTCATCTAAAGCAGGGACCTTCATCTAAAGTAGGTCAGTCAGTTGGTCTGTCTGTAGTTTTTGTGTGTGGGTGATATCTCAAAAAGTATGCAAGCTAGAATCATGAAACTTCACTGGTGGATAGATCTCAATGAGGAAAAATGCAGTGCTTAAAAATCATAACTCTACTTATCATATTTTCTTTTTATTGCTCTTTGTCAAAGAAAAGGTCATCAACCTGTTCTTATGGGGGCATAAATGTTTTATAAATATCTTTTTATCTATATATCATGCACATATGCAATTCTTTGGAATGTATAGCACAAGCTTAAATGTATCAGGTGACTATGGTAAATTAGTCATATTGTGCTAAAGACTATTTGACTTCTGTAAAGACCAAAGTTTTCATCAATAACACAAAATTACGTTGGCAAAAATGTTTTGTATTTGGCAATATCTTGATTTAAGCTTAATACCATTCCAAAAATTAATTTTTGAGAAAAGAATGATTTTAGAATTATGATTTTGTCTATCTAGTTAATGTTTATTATTTCGAATTATCCGCTCTTAAAGTGAAGAAGGCTGTTTGATGGCAAGAAATAGTAAACATATCGTAAAAACATATGGTTTTATATTTAACCTTTGACACAACAAATGACTATAATTTCTTATTTGGACATGCTTATTAGCATATTGATGATCTCGTCAGTTTGATCTTAAATCTCATGTCAATTGGTTTTTGTACTAAGACAGGATAAACTCATTCTAATATCCCCCACAGGTAAATTACAGAGACCAAATTTATTTTGTTATAAAAATGGACTTGAAACCAAAATGGCTCACTAAAAATTGTTCAATTTTGACTGGACCCCTATGCAAATTAGATACAATTCGCTCTTATATTTATTATAGAAACAGTAAGGTATGAAAGGCTGGGAGTAAATTTGAAGACGGACAAGCAAAATAATTATTTTACTTTCAAAAATTATGACAAACATAATCCTTCATGGTATTAGTTCCAAAAAAATGATATGGCTATCTAAAACTAGTCTTCACCAATTCATATTTGAGAGTTTTGGTTAAATGTTGGTCCATCTAGACTATACTATATTCAGGCTCTGTTCTGTGTTGACAAATGTTGACCAATGTTTGTTACTACATTTTCAGGCTCTGCTCTGTGTTGACCAATGTTGACCAATGTTTCTTACTACCTTCAGGCTCTGTTCTATGTTGAACAATGTTTGTTACTATACTTTCAGGCTCTGTTCTGTGTTGACCAATGTTTGTTACTATACTTTCAGGCTCTGTTCTGTGTTGACCAATGTTGACCAATGTTTGTTACTATATTTTCAGGCTCTATTCTGTGTTGACCAATGTTGACCATTGCTTGTTACTATATTTTCAGGCTCTGTTCTGTGTTGACCAATGTTTACAGAAATCCACAACCTGTATGAAATATAAAATCAAGAAGAGTGAAGCTTTAACATTGCTAGGTCGACATCAAGAAGCGCAGGAATTAGCGAAGTAAGATATTTTAGTCCCTTTTCCATTTCAATATTTTTGACTTGTCCAACTTGTATAGAGTTGCAAAATGCAAATAGTATAGAGTTTTAAAATACAAACTGTATAGTATTGCAAAATACAAATTGTATCAAGTTGCAAAATTAAATAAAGTTGCAAAATACAATAAAAAATGGGTTTAATTGGAAAGGAAACTACCCTGTGTACTGTCTGAAAAGTTCAAATTACTTGTCTTTTTCATAAAAATGTTCTCAAGTATTAAATCTTATTTAATATAGTATAGCTAAAATACAATTCGGTGAAATATATGTCTATAATTAGAGTATTTGTGTGACATTTCTAACAACTTTGCATGTGTGCAAAGCAAAGTATCTGGCCAAAGGCTCTACTATGCGCTCTGAAGAAAGATATGGTCTAAACCCCCCTTCAGGTGTTAAGTGATAGTTAGTCCCCTACCGGTGTTCACACCGGAGGGGACTATAGGTTTGCCCTCCGTCTGTCCATCCGTCTGTCCGTCCGTCTGTCTGTCTGTCCGTCTGTCCGCCTGTCCGCTCAAATCTTGATCCCGCAATAACTTAATAACTAAGCAAGTGTTTTTGATGAAAGTTGGTATATGACTAGATGGCAATGTGTAGATTATGCACATCACTTTATTTTTGTTTTTCGACTTAAATTGAGGTTGCTATGGTTACAGAAATAGTAAAAATATGGCCAAAAATGGGATCCTGCGATAAGATAATAACTAAGCAAGCTAGTTTGATGAGACTTGGTATATGACTTTATGGCAATGTGTAGATTATGCACATCATTTTATTTTTGTTTTTAGACTAAAATTGTTGTTGCTATGGTTACGGAAATAGTGAAAATATGGCAAAAAATATTGGATCCTGCGATAAGTTAATAAGTAAGCAAGCTAATTTGATGAGACTTGGTATATGACTAGATGGCAATGTGTAGATTATGCACATCATTTTATCTTTGTTCTTTGACAAAAAGTGCGGTTGCTATGGTAACGGATATAGTGAAAATATGGCAAAAAATGGATCCTGCAATAACTTAATAACTAAGCAAGCTAACTTGATGAAACCTGTTTTAAAATGAAAAAAAATTATAAGCCATGTTAGTCAGGGTGGTGATGCAGCAGTATTAATCACCTCCAGTGAAAGTTCTCATTTCTTACCAACAAGACTGAAGAAAAACATCTTGGATCAGACAAGGTAACTGTTATTGATACTATTTCTTGCATCTGTCTATTGCTTGCATGAATTGTATAGTGGGCACAGCAGAGACAACAACTCATGTAAGTCTTGTTTAACCCTTCTCAAAACAAGACCTGGTTTTAACGTCCCTGATAGAATTGGCGTGGGAAAACATTGAGACAAACAAAGCAGGTAGGGGACTTATGTCCATGTCCATCATGGCTCTTGTTATTACTGCTTTGTGTGATTGTATCGGATGCTCATTGATAGTGTCTTGTAAACACATCAAATTTTAGAATTGTCACGCACAGACTCATTCACCATTTAACTAGAAGTAAGATAATCTATCAATTTATTTCAGTGACATAATACAGCGGGATGGTATGAATGCGGATGCTATATTTGTGCGGGGTCTGTGTTTATATTATCAAGATAATGTAGATAAAGCATTTCAACATTTCCAACAAGTTTTACGCCTCGCTCCTGATCACACAAAAGCAAAAGAAGTTTACAGAGTAAGTTTAGATAAAGAGCTGAAAATGCTTGAAATGTTCTGTTTTTATGGTCATGGATAAAGATAATAGATGGAAATTGGAGTTTAAGTCTAGCTTCTACAAAACTCGGACCAAAGGACAAACTATTTGATGGCTCAGCACAAAATGGTTGTTGCTGCCTATATGTTAAGACTGTTTTTTGTCCGGAGCATATCTCAAAAATTATGCAAGCTAGAATCATGAAATTTTGCAGGTGGAAAGATCTCATTGAGAAGTGCAGTACACAAGAAACATAACTCAACTCATATTTTGTGAGTTATTGCCCTTTGTTGATCGACAAAGAATAGGCTATTGACCTGCTTTTATGGGGGTATTAATGTTTTACAAACATCTCTTATTAAATTTTTGTTTTGTCAAACACTCTATCTCAGGTCTTCTCATAATAACTCAGTAAAAAGCAGGCAGTGAAGGCAACATGTGACTGCATGTGTAAGTAGGCTCATTTTAGTCTATACTTTTGGCAGGAGTATGTTGTGAATGGCATGAGGAGGCTTAAGTCACTATGAAAGCTCATGCCGCCGTGTGAAGAATCAGAGCTAAGATCAGCCTGTCATTGAATTCCCTAACCTTTTGCTGTTTAATCCCTGCTTTTTACGTGTCTGTGATTTTATGATTGAGAAAACATTGTGAAACAAGAAGAAATTGCTTCTGACAAGCAATTTCTTCTTTTTCCACACTATTTTCTACCTTACTGAATAGTTATTTTTCAAATTAAATCCACTTTAAATTTTCGTCTGCAAAACCTTTGAATTAGGACAGGCCCAAAATTTTGTAAAACAGGAAAGTCTTAATTGCTTAAATAATTTACAGAACAACTAGAAAATGAGATTGCTATTCATTTTTTCAGAAAGCAAAGCAGTTGATAGCTAAGAAGGAGGAGGGTAACAAAGAATTTCGCTCAGGGAACATGGAAGCGGCTTACAGATTATATACAGAGGCTTTAGAGATAGATCCGAATAATAAATTTACAAATTCGAAATTATATTGTAACAGAGCCACCGTATGTTCTAAGGTATGTTGGTTCTGCTATAAAGTTTGTTTGAATTGGGTTTTCCCATCTCTTCCAAAATCTTTCAGTTATATTGCTGCAGCTTGAGCACCTAAGAATGGATTCCTGATATTGTATATGTAAAACTTGTGACGTTTTGTGGTATCTCTGGTTCTACCTAAGGTATTAAGATGAAACTTCTTGCACATGTTCGCTTTCAAAAAAGCAACATAAACCTTTTTTCTTTAATGCTTTACGGTGGTTTATCGAGAAATAACGGTAGATTATCACTTGATAAACTCACCGCAAAAGCAGTGAAATTATCAAAAACCTATACCCTGCTTTTGTGCATTTCATCCTATCTGACGTCATCTATGCGGGGCAAAATAAGTGACGTCACAATGAACGTTGCAGAGCAATCTCGCGCAAAATGACGCGCTTTACGAAAATATGTCCAAGAAATTTCACATTTTGTCTCATTTTTGCATTAAAGAAATAGAATAATCGTTTGTTTTTCGAGTAAGATCAATTAATATTTCATTTCGTGAAAAAACAAAAGCTATATTTTCACTCGTGGCTCCGCTATCCACTAACCAGCACTTAACAGCTGAGCTGCTAGAAGGTCATGTTAAAAGAGATATTTCCTCCATGAAGAGTAAATATAGATGTTTTGTGCTGTCAATCTGGTGGTATGGTTGGGCAAGATTATGATAAACAGTTGCTACTGCATTAGTTGCCCAAATGTCCAAACATTTTACACTTATATCAGAGTAAAATTAAGTGGGACTTTCTTTTGAAAAAAAAAAAAAAAAAAAACATAGCCTTTGATTTCTATTTTAAGCCATGTGTTTGTGACTCCCCAAATAACTATTGAGAGATAGGTATTTCCAATATGAGGTTTCTGCAAAATTGGATATGAATAAATGTTTGATGTGTTTCTATTTTCAGTTAGGTAAAAATGATGAGTCAATATCAGATTGTACAAAAGCTATAGAATTAGATGATACATATTTAAAAGCATATATGCGAAGAGCCAAAGGGTATGTATTTATGAAACAAAACATCATCAGTGTTATAGTCATATGGTGATAAAACCGTGATATAGATGATAGGTTGATGCTTTCAATTATGAAAAGAAATATTCACTCACTTTGGATGGTGAGTTGTTAATTGTACTATGGACCTCTAACATTGCTTGGAACATTGGTCAATATATGACAGGACGTAAGGTCACCTATCATCCGCTTCCTTTTCCAGAGCATAACTCTGTCATCCCATACCTGATTGACACGATACTTGACAGTTATGCTCCTCACATGAATATGGAGTGCAGTGTACAAGACATGTAACTCCTGTAGCTTGATTCTAGGGTTATTCTTTCCCTTTGATTTTCTTTTACTTGGTTATCCAGCACTGTAAACGGAGTATCTTGTGACAATCTATGGACAACTTATTTGTTGATGTTTAGCTTTAACAGAAAACCAAGCCATTGTTATGGCCTCAGCATGCTAAGCATTGCTGTTTGTATTGGTATTGCCATTGTTGCTATGACAATCTTAAAGGTAGTAGACCTGTAATAGTTCCATAACATTTCCAAAGGACTGAACTTTCACAATGTTAACTGAGGTTTCCTTATCATTTTCATTAGGAAACCACTGTCAACTTCGTGAAAGCTCATGAGTTCCAAAATGTTGCAAAACTATAACAGTTCAACTACCTTAATGTTGTTCATTTTTCTTATCAATTAGTTGATGTGTTGGGACTCCATATTCAGTGTCTATTCTAGTATTTGAAAAGTAGGGGGGTATTTTGATGAAAATCGTCAACATACCAAAAAAAGATGTAAACTTTTACAATGTCTCTAAGTAAAAAATTCTCCCGACACCTTCCAAAACAGGGAGGGGGGGGGTCAAAAGTATGTGCTAAAATGCACAATCCCCCCTTGTAGAATAGACACTGGGTATTGATGTTCACTACCTCTAGGACAAATTATACTACAAAGTTTGCAATTTAAGGTGCAGTTTTGTTGCCAGGAAACTATTAAAAGTTGGTGTGTGTCTATGCCTTAGTTGGTGTTTTAGCATAAGTCCTATATTTGTCAATGGATTTCAAAATAGCTAGGCACAATTGTTTTTTATGATGACAAGATGTGCCATTTAAAACTAAATTTCATATAGCTTGAAGGAAGTTCTCAAATGTACACACCTTAATTTGTCAAGATTTTGTTTAGGATATTTTGATTTCATTGTGACATTAATGTTGTAAACAGTATTTCTGTAATCCGTTTAATTTGAAAGATCTAGGAAACAATAATTTCTGTAATTTGTTTCAGTTATATGGATATAGAAAAGTATGAAGAAGCAGTAAGGGATTATGAAAAGATTTGTCAGTTGGACAAAACTAGAGGTATAGCGTGGTTTAATTGACCTGAATCTGACCCCTGCTATTTTGATAAATAAAAATCTGATTATTTCTACTCGACTTTGCATGTGCTCTCGTATGAATGAATAACAAACGGTATTGAATGTAATCTATATTTTGTTAATTGATAAAATATGTCAGTAATTCTTATGCAAGCATTTTTACCAAAAAGGTCAAATTCGGGTCAAATAAATCAAGGTACAGGACTATATTTATTTTCCTAGCTACCCTTGTCTTCCGTAGAAAACAGCCATCAGAATTATCCTTGTCTTACACACATATAAGATGACATTCTAAATGGGGTTATCACACCTATCATTAAGGTAGTGGACCTGTAATAGTTCCGCAACGTTTCGGAAGAAATGAACTTTTACAGTGTTAACCGAGGTTTCCTAATGATTTTCATTAGGAAACCTCTGTCAACATTGTGAAAGTTCATGTATGCCGAAATGTTGCGGATCTATTACGGTTCCACTGCCTTAAAAGCATGTTAAAATTTAACTCAAAAGTGCATTCCAAAAATGGGGTTTTGAACTAGTATTTTTGCTAGAAAAGAATCTGTTACTTGATTTTGTGTGAGACAATCAGATTTAACCTTGTGCAGTCTTATCCTATTCCAAATCAGTTTATTTTGCCCCTGTATCGAGAGATCGGGGGCATATTGTTTTACTCATGTCTGTCTGTCCGTCCGTCTGTCCGAAAACTTAACCAAACTTAACCTTTGCCTTATCGAAAGATCGCTGTTACGGGGGCATTAGTGTTTCACAAACACATCTTGTTTTCTTTCATTAATTCAGAGAAGTTTAAGAACTTTGTTTTCAACATAAATTATGACAATTCAATTTCAGCTTGTCTTTAACTTTGCTTTCTGGTAATATGTTTCGCTTGTATTTCACTTCCAGAAAATAAGAGGTTGTTACAAGAAGCCAAGCTTGAATTAAAGAAAAGCAAAAGAAAAGACTATTATAAAATACTGGGTGTAAATAAAACGGCGACAGATGATGAGATCAAAAAGGCGTACAGGAAGAGAGCATTGATACATCATCCTGGTTTGTGATATTAGATTTATCTTCCCTGAGTCTGATATTCATGAAAGTATGTTTACTACATGTTTCGCAGAGAATTTTTCTGATAGTTTTGATCAATTCTCGTTGCTAGTAAAATATTCCTGATTAAAATAATGGAACAAGCTTACTGACTTTGTTAACAAAATTGTTGTCACTTCTTTTTGCAAATAACTTAAAAATACATCTTATTGTTACATTATTTGTATAATTCAACAGGTCAATTAGCCTATATGTTACCTGTCTGTTCTAGTTTTGATTTGAATGAAAAATGTAGATCACAGAGACTGCATCCTCTGTAAAAAGGATCCAGCCCTTTGTTCAGGATGACAAAACTGTGCAAACTGTTTGCAAATTATACCCAGCTTTGCTAATGCATGCAAGTGCAAACCGGGGTATAATTTGCAAACAGTCTGCACAGTTTTGTTAGCCTGAATGCTGGATATGTGAATTCCAAAATGGGAAAGTATTGAAAAGGTTATTAGCTCTAAAATAGGCACACATTTGTCTTTTTACTTTTTTGTAGGTAGTACAGTCAGTTTTAACTAATCCAAGTTTTTAAAAATATGATTGTTTGGAAAACATTATGGAAAATGGAGAAATTATATGTACATGTATAGTATCAAACAATTTCTACATCTGGTAAACTGTTTTTATACCCTTGACTAACTCAAATCTATACGATTCTGTCAAGTTTGAATTTTTATTTTTGGAACTTCTATTACATAGGACTCGTCTAAATTTTTAATGTAAATTTATGGGTAAACTAGATCACAATGTTTTTATATTTTTTTGTAGATCGTCACTCGCATGATACAGACGAGAAAAAGAAAGAAGAAGAAATGAAGTTTAAAGAGGTGGGAGAGGCGTACGCTGTGTTATCAGACCAAAATAAGCGTAATCGTTATGACAACGGTCACGACATTGATGATTTAGATGGTCATGGTGGGTTTGGTGGTGAGTAGTTAAAGACAGAATTACAATTGGTTTTAAATGAATTTATCAAGTGTGTGACATTTCCAACAATTTGACATTTGAGTAGCAAAAATTGAGCAGCCTAGAGATATTGCGATTAAAGATTTTCTGTTTTTCTTAAGATACTTTGAGACCTTATCTATCAATACAGCACAAAGTAAAAAACCTTGACAGAAAGTGTGATGCTCAGGCTGGCTAGAGCCTTTGCTTAGTGCACATTTGAAATTTTTGGAAATGTCATGCACAGGCTCAAGGTCCCGGATTGGGTCCCTGATAGGGGTACTCATTCTTTCCCACTATTTGTCTCTCACTGATAGGTTGATAATCATAGACTTATGTGAAATAGCAGCTAGAAGCTAGGAAAGGATGTGATGTTTGAACTGGTGAGAGAATTACCAGGAATCCATTGTTAGTTGCTCCAGCTGCAGCTATAATTGAAAAGATGTTGAAAGCGGTGTTAAACTCCATTCAAACAATCAATCATGCACAGGCTTAATTACTATATCAGAGAACCAGATAGATATATAGGCACTTACAATAGTTCTGCGCTGACCCCCTTGATTTGTCACCCCAAGTGTTATGGTCACCAGTTACATACTACACACCAAGTAATAGGTTATTAATCAATTGTTTTATCACCATTGGAAAATGAAAATGAAGCCCATTACTGAAATAACCTTTACTTTATTTTCAGAAATGGACCCCAATGTTATATTCCAGTCTTTCTTCGGTGGTGGTGGCCAACACTTCAGTTTTGGTGGAGCCCAAGGCGGTTTTCCTGGTGGTTTCTCCTTCCAGTTTGGATAATGAAGGATCATTCTTTAGGAACCTGCATTTTTATGTTATAGATTATTGTGTCAACTTAGTGGTCCGGAGCTGTTGTAAGAATTGTTGGTTGGCAACTAAATTCGGCCATTATGCAAAAAGGGAGTATCTGAGAAGTGGGATAAAGTACTGATACTGATGAGACCTGCATCAGGTGGCCATAGTAGAATCTTCTCACTTTGTATACTCCCACAGTATGATCACTTTTGGTGAATTTTGGAACTGATTAATCGATTAAAGAAATTTCTTAGTCGATTATGGCAATCTGATGCCAAAACCAACTGATAATTGATTATAATCTACCAATCTGCCCAGCACTATAGGTGTATTTTAAAAACTGAGCTCTGAGCTAGACATTGAGTCCATTACCATAGGTATATGAGTAAACCTTGAGATCTAAGACGAGCACTAAGTTTCATTTGAAAGTAATTTGTATCTTTTTATACGCCCGTCGAAGACGGGACGTATTATGGGATCACCCGTGATGTCCGGCGTCCGGCGTCCGGTGTCCGGGCGTCCGGGCGTCCGGCGGCGTCCACTTCTTTGTCCGGAGCATAACTCTGTCACTTGAAGTCCGATGGACTTCAAACTTGGCAATTATATTCTTCTCATCATTGCGGAGTGCAGTGCACAAGAACCATAACTCTACCTGGCCTATTTTTTGAGTTATTGCCCTTTGTTGTTTTTCAGACTTGAATCTTGTCCGGAGTATATCTCTAAAAGTATAATAGCTAGGATCATGAAACTTCATGGGTGTATAGATCTCACCAAGGGGGAGTGCAGTGTACAAGAACCATAACTCTACCTGGCCTATTTTTTGAGTTATTGCCCTTTGTTGTTTTTCTGACTTGAATCTTGTCCGGAGTATATCTCTAAAAGTATAATAGCTAGGATAATGAAACTTCATGGGTGTATAGATCTCATCAAGGGGGAGTGCAGTGCACAAGAACCACAACTCTACCTGGCCTATTTTTTGAGTTATTGCCCTTTGTTGTTTTTCAGACTTGAATCTTGTCCGGAGTATATCTCTTAAAGTATAAAAGCTAGGATCATGAAACTTCATAGGTGTATAGATCTCATCATTGCGGAGTGCAGTGCACAAGAACCATAACTCTACCTGGCCTATTTTTTGAGTTATTGCCCTTTGTTGTTTTTCTGTCTTGAATCTTGTCCGGAGTATATCTCTAAAAGTATAATAGCTAGGATCATGAAACTTCATGGGTGTATAGATCTCATCAAGGGGGAGTGCAGTGCACAAGAACCACAACTCTACCTGGCCTATTTTTTGAGTTATTGCCCTTTGGTGTTTTTTAGACTTGAATCTTGTCCGGAGTATATCTCTTAAAGTATAAAAGCTAGGATCATGAAACTTCATAGGTGTATAGATCTCATCATTGCGGAGTGCAGTGCACAAGAACCATAACTCTACCTGGCCTATTTTTTGAGTTATTGCCCTTTGTTGTTTTTCTGACTTGAATCTTGTCCGGAGTATATCTCTAAAAGTATAATAGCTAGGATCATGAAACTTCATGGGTGTATAGATCTCACCAAGGGGGAGTGCAGTGCACAAGAACCATAACTCTACCTGGGCTATTTTTTGAGTTATTGCCCTTTGTTGTTTTTCTGACTTGAATCTTGTCCGGAGTATATCTCTTAAAGTATAATAGCTAGGATCATGAAACTTCATGGGTGTATAGATCTCACCAAGGGGGAGTGCAGTGTACAAGAACCATAATTCTACCTGGCCTATTTTTTTTAGTTATTTCCCATTGTTGTTTTTCAGACTAGAATCTTGTCCGGAGTATATCTCTAAAAGTATAATAGCTAGGATCATGAAACTTTATGGGTGCAAAAATTATTCATTCAAAATATCCTCAGTTCTATTCAAACCCCCAGTTAATACTAAGCAGTGTGACGGGCGTATCTTGTGACAATTTGGCACCTTGTTTATATCTGTTTTATCTATTTTGAAAGAAAAGCACGGGAATTTAACGTTAAAAGTAGATTTCAAGGCTCACCGCTCAAAATCTACCTATAGTAGATGGGTGGTGTCCACTTCTTTGTCCCAAGCATAACTCTTTCACCTTATGTCCTATTGACTTGAAACTTCGTAGTTATGTACCTCTCATGATTGCAGAGTGCTGTGCACAAGAACCGTAACTCTACCTAGCTTATTTCTTTAGTTATTTCCCTTTATTGTTTTTTCATAATTGTGGATCAATCACTGTAATAGGCACATCTTGTGACAATTTGTCGCCTTGTTGTCTTTTTTTATGCATCTAGAATGATCAATCTACCTTCACTTATAAGTGAACCTATGCTCTACTCTATTTGTAAAACTCATTGATTAATATAAATTGTAAGAACTTGTTTTCCAATCTATGTAAAATGAATAGGTTTTAACAAACCTGTGCAATTATCAACTGATAATCCACCAAGAAGATAAAACATAACTGATTGTATGCTGACTGTTAAATGCGTCATAATTATGCTGTATATTGGTGTGATTGTGAAATGAAATAATACATGTTGAACAGAGCTACAGTTAGAGGGAGTATTTTTAGATTTCAAATTAACTTATTTCAACAATTTTTGCACAAATCCTAATCAATGAGACAATTCAGATGAGCACCCACAACATAGAGTTTCAATGAAAAATGAAGATTTTTAACTGGCAATACCCCTTTTTATCTGTACCTTATTGTAATACTAAGTGATACTGAATGACGTTTATGGCAAAATTGCATTAGAATAAAAGTGGTGAAAGCTTTTGATGCACAATTGTGTGAGTCTGAAAACATTTTCAAACTTAAGTGTTTTAAAAAATGTAAATCAGATGGTAAAGACTAATATCGGACTGGACATATATGCATTGACTTAAAACTTGGCAGTAATGTTCCTTTCATGAGTATGGAGTGATGAGCAAAAGGACTGTAACTCTACTTTAGTTATTTCTCTTTGTTGTCATTCATACAGCAGTATAGCGGGCATATCTTGTGACATTTTGCCACCTTGTTTCACATTTTAGCCTGTGGGTTACATTTCAACATTTTTTTACTAGTGTG
Source organism: Fragum whitleyi (assembly GCA_948146395.1). NCBI lineage: Eukaryota > Metazoa > Mollusca > Bivalvia > Cardiida > Cardiidae > Fragum > Fragum whitleyi. The sequence goes on from OX411558.1 coordinate 3,660,608, forward strand.
CCGAGAATGGACTGAGCAGCCTGCACAGTCAAACAACACTTTAGAAATAAGCCTGTGTGTGACATTTCCAACAATTTGACTTGTGTGTGAACATCTCACATTTAGCAGCCTTGACTACCACATAGTGTAATAACAAGGTTGTATGATTGTCTTAAGATATTTTGGGACCCTATCTATCCGCAAACTGAAGTTTCTGGTCAGGCTTTGCAGATGCACAGACTGGCCAGAATCTTTGATTTGCGCAAAATTGTTGGAAATGTCATGCATTGGCTCAAATATTCAGGTTTTTGAACAAATTACAGGGGTCTGTTTTACTAGACCTCTTAGGAAAAAATTAATGGTATGTCAATTTCACGAATCCTACAGGATGTTTCATTCATTGTGAGATTCTGGCTTGCAATATCTCATTGATTTCTTCTATAGAAGATGATTCAAATGAGACAAAACATGGCAGAATTCCATATTTAGTCACTACTATAGAAGCAACTTTAATTTTTGACTTGCTCAAAAATGGTGGTTAGATGCTAAGTGAAACCGTCTCCAGATCCACAGTTATCTAGGAACTGTCTAGTGAAGACTCTGATCAGACTGTGAGGGTGCAAAGAGAATAATATGTTTGTGTTTTGAATATTATTTCGTCGTTTGGTCATGACAAGGCTTTGCCGAGTCATTATAATTTCTCGAAGCTGAGCCCAGAAAACATTGATATAAAAGGCATTCACATATGATTCTATTATTCATGTAATTATTTTTAAGGCCTGATATAGGGATAATTCACATTTTTGAGGGCATTAACATTTGCAGAGACCTAAGAAATGGTTCAACACTTGGGCGTTAAAGCATTTTGAGGGTCTCTGCAAATGTGAACGCCCCAGAAAACGTGAATTGACACTATTATTGCATAAAAATAAAGACTATATTATTTATTCAAAAAGAGGTTGCAAAAAAATTCATAGGAACCCTTTTAAACCATCTAATGTGCCAGAAAATTGTGTTATGCGGTATTGTCACTCTTGTTAATACTGACGTTGCTAAATTTAAAATGTCACAAAATTTATGCAGGAAAAGGATCAAAGTTTTTATTTATGCTCTTTATTAATGTTACACAAAGAAACTGATAAAGTGTATAGTCCCTGACTTAGGATATTTTAAGAGAAAAAAGCTTGGCGTTATTGTAACGTAATTTTACTTATATATCAACGCTTCTTCTTATTAACGCCTGAGTTTTGTCTGTTAATGTATGCCTATAATGGCCCGAAAACGCACATTTTTACAAAAAATATTGTTAAACCTTTAAAATCAATGAAATTCAGGTGAACATTTATCGGGTAAAAAATCGATAATATCAAATTGTTTGTAGCAACAGACTTCCTATTATCATTTTGTGATATCAGGCAGGTGATATCAGGTCAATACAGGCTTCAACGCATGATAAATGATTTTATAATGATAACATGTGAACACTTTGAAATGTCAGGAAATATATCTTGAAGCTCCTTTTATCACAGAGAATTTAGGATTTATTTTTGTGAAAGTTTGTTGCCTTTTACATGATAATGAAAAGAGAGATAATTGTATTTATTTGATGTCAACGTTTTGGTTGGCAGGAAATGTGAATTGTCATGGTTATAAATAAACATAGTGATGTTAAAGTAGAAGTGTTATCATTTGTAGTGCAGCTGCTTTCCAAGAAAATCAAGGGTGTTGATATACATGTATCTTTGGTGTTGTTTAGGGTCTTAACCCATGTCATGCTGAAAAATTTTTGGCTAAAAATTTTCACCAAAATCAAAGGGCAAAAAGCACTGAAAGTTCCAACTGTAGGTCAATTTTTATTAGCTCACCTGAGCACATCTTGCTCAAGTTGAGCTTTTGTGATCATTGAATGTCCGTTGTCCGTCGTGCGGTGTGGGTCGTCAGTCGTGCATTGTCATGCGTCAACAATTTTAGTGTTTACACTCTAGAGGCCACAAATATGATCCAATCTTCATGAAACTTGGTCAGAATGTTGGTCAGGTTGCAAGGATGAAGCCTATTGAAAATGGGAAGGATCCATGCCAAATCACGGGAAAAGGGGCCTTTTGACCATTTTTTCTTGTTTACACTCTAGAGACCACAAAATTGGTCCAATCTTCATGAAACTTGGTCTGAATGTTGGCTAGGTCACAAGGATGAACCCTATTGAAAAAGGGAAGGATCCATGACATATCACATGAAAAGGGGCCTTAATGATATTTTTCTTGTTAACACTCTAGAGGTCGTAAATATGGCCCAATCGTAATGAAATTGGTCAGAAAATTGGGCAAGTCACAAGGATGATCCCTATTGAAAATGGGAAGGATCCATGCTATATCAAGGGAAAAGGAGCCTTATTGACAATTTTCTTGTTTACACACTAGAGGCCACAAACATGGCCCAATCTTCACGAAACTTGGTCAGAATGTTGGCTAAGTCACCAGGATGATCCCTTTCGAAAATTGGAAGGATCCATGCCATATCACAGGAAAAGGGGCCTTATGACCGATTTTCTTGTTAACACTCTAGAGGTCATAAATGTGGCCCAATCATCATGAAACCTGGTCAGAATGTTGGGCAAGTCACAAGAATGAATCCTTTCGAGAATGGAAAGGATCCATGCTATACTAAGGGAAAAGGGGCCTTAATGATAATTTTCTTGTAAATGCTCTAGAAGCCACAAATATGGCCCAATCTTCATGAAACTTGGTCATAATTTTGGCAAGGTCACAAGGATAAAATTTATTTAAAATGGGAAGGATCCATGCCAAATCACGGGAAAAGAGGCTTTAATGACAATTTTATTGTTTACTTGCTAGAGGCCAATCTTCATGAAACTTGGTCAGAATGTTGGTCAGATCATAAGGATGAACCCTATTGAAAATGGGAAAGATCCATGTTATATCACAGGAAAAGGGGTCTTTATGATAATTTTTTTATTGTAACTCTAGAGGCCTAAAATTTGGTCTAAACTTCATGAAACTTGGTTTTTTGTAGAAATTATCTCCTCTATGACATCTGCCTATTTAATTGATGAGACGCCCCAGGGGTCAAAGAGACTCGGGGAGCGATCTAGGACCATCTTGGTCCTCTTATATGAAAATCTTAATATATTGACAATTCTGGTTGTAAATGTGCAGGCTGATATTTGTCTATACCTCCTGCCAAAGCAGGAATATTCAGGGTTGAGCATGGCAAGGGTTAAAACATGTTGTGTAGCACTCTTGTTATTTACCCTTTCCGGCGTACAGATTGCTTATTTGCGAACATTACCCCAGATTGGCTTAAGTTTATCGAGCAATAAATTTAGAAAACAGACATTGTAGGCAATACCAATCCTTTCAAGGGAGACAACTTTGTACACTTCCTACCAATTTCGCCACTTTTTGTTGGCTCTGCTGTTAACGGAGAAAAAAGCCTTGAGATATTCCTTAAACCCTAATTTCATCTTCGTCTTGTGGAAACTTATGACATTTTATGATATCTCTTTGTATTACTAAGTACAAATTTACTCGAATAATGTTACACATGTTCACTTTCACAAATGCAACTTATTCTGTCAAAAGCAACACTGGAGAGATTTTTCGACTTCGATTATTTTACCGACAATCCAGTACCAAATATGTTTTAAGGTAGTGGACCCGTAATAGTTTCGCAATGTCCCAAAAGTAATGGAACTTAAACAGTGTTAACCGAGGTTTCCTAATGATTTTCACCAGGAAACCTCGGTCAACATTGTGAAAGATCATGTTCCGAAATGTTGCGGAGCTTTTACGGGCCACTTCCTTAATCCAAATTCCAGCGGCCTGCATCATTGCGCAGTCGACAGCGCATCGGCCTGTCAATCTATAGATCCCGGGTTTTATCCCCGACGGGGGCTATCATTCTTTCCGACTATTTGTCTACCACCAATGGGTTTGTAGACCTACGTGGGATAGCAGCTGGAGGCGAGGAAAGGATGTGATGGTTGTACTGGCGTGAGTAATACCAGGAATCCTTTGTTAGGCGCTCCGGCCGCCGCGATATCACTGAAAAAGTGCTAAAAGTGGCGTAAAACCCAACCCAAACAATTTGACTTCAGTTAAGCGACAATGGTGCAGCTGGATCCATGTAGGATCCATTCATGAGAGAATATCACCTGGCTGTGGTGATATATTAATTTATCTTATAACTATACAAATATCCGTGTGATAACATCCCGTATTATATTTTTTATGTTATCACATAGTTATTTTTAGAACAAAGATATAATGCGGTTATTTTTAGAAACTTGCATTTCATTTAGAAACAGAATAGCAACTGTAGGCTAGGAAAGGGATGTGGTGGTAGTACTGGTGTGAGAAATACCAGGAATCCATCGTTAGGTGCTCCAGTCGTCGCGATATAACTGAGAGATTGTTGAAAGCGACGTAAAACCCCAATTCAAACAAAATCATTTAGAAACATCGACGAAAACAAGACAAATAGAGGTTATAAGATAAATATAATACATACTAAGTGTATTGTATGAAAAAATATCTAACTCGGTTGTGAGAACAAATAATTGTCTCGGCATAGCCTCGCCAATTATCGATTCTCCCAACCTCGTTAGATATTTTTTTCCTAATAAACACTAAGTACGTATTATATATATCCTTAACTCTTCAGGTAGTGAACCCGTTATAGTCTCGCAACGTTTCGGAGGTCATAACTTTGAACAGTGTTAACCGAGGTTTCCTTGTGACTTCATAAAGAAACCTCTCTTAACATTGTTAAAGATCATCAACTACACTATGTAGTGGAACTATTATGGGTCCGCTACTTTAATCGGTTAAGAAACGTAAATGTAAATGAGATTGGCATGTGGCTTAGAAAAGATGTGGTGGTGAGAGAACATACATGGAATATATAGTTAGGTGTTCCAGAAGCCGCTCCTGTGTTTCGTGTGAATCGTTATCCAGAGTTGACGATTCACTGTTAGTTGACTTTCCCAACCACACATATTCCTAATCTTAACTTTTAAATAGCCGGCGGTAACGTAACGCGTTTGACTCTTAATCGTTCGAGCCTCGTTTAAACTAATCCCTTCAATGTTTTCCAATCATCAATGCAAATCTTTTGGACTTTTCATAATTTGATGACAAAACGCAGAAAAATGCGATTTCTTATCAAATTATAAAATATCCAGTTTGAACCGTTCGTTGATTCCGTTATCGTAACGTCATCTGTATTCATGTTTGTGACGTCACAAACCCCCGAGCAACATGACGCGCTTTCATATCTGCGACCTTTTTATTCCCGAGGTCTATTCCGCAGAAAAGCCGTGGGTTCCCGATTGACTTAGAAAAAGACTGTGAATAAGACTATAAAAGAGGCATTTCGCTGATGACTGACTCAAAATAGCGTTACATATCTTAAAAATAAATAAATTATGTCATGCTGTATAAACAAAAGACAAATAACGTATTATTCAACTTGAAAAGGTTTGACAAATGATCCTCATTTGCATATTAATTATTACAAATGAAAAACACTTATATTAATTTCGATTTCGCTCACCTAAACATTTAGCTCTAAGAAAATTTATTCCTCGAGATCTCCCTGTCAGTAGTAACATCTCTTTAATGCAAAAACCTTACTACAGCTTTATTACAGCAGAAGTACAGTTATAAATTGAATGATTTTGGAATTAGATTGAATAAGTGTGTGGTGAAATTTAAGGGAGGTAATCCCATATCGCTTATTTCGTTCCATTTGAACTACATTAGAGATAAATATTACCTCCCTTACTTTTCTGTTTGTGTGTCCTCGTGTACCAATACAACATTTTATTTCTCACCTAAATAATTTAGACCAATGACATCGCTTATTTTGCATCACGTGAGAGTTAAATATCTAGATCCATATTGTACAACCAGAACGAGGCTACTGTGCAATACGGATTTTATTCCATAACGAGACAACCTATAATGTACGATGAAAGTGAGGCAAGCCATATTGTACGATGAAAGGCTGCAGTCCCGAATATAGATATCACCACTTTTCGCAGCCTTTTCAATGTATCCAACCCTCTGTTCAGAGGTATTCAAATAAGTTAGATCTTGAGAAGATTCTTGATTTCTTCATTAATTACATTGTTTATCATTTGTTCACATGAAAATGTATATTTCAAGCGACGATGGATAGTCAACCTGTTTTATGTTAATTACATATTATAATCAGTAAGCACTTATACACATGAAATAAGCATTTCACGTGGAATTCTATTTTTAGAACAAATGTTTGTTTCAATTTCTACATGTTCATAGTGACTTGCATTTGACGCCCTTAACCGGATCATTTTGGATCTATTCCCTTTGTCTCTCTCAAATGTCGCGAATCGTTAATTGTAACACTTTCAGGGTATGGTGTGAAATAAAGATGTCATTTAACATGATCGAGTACAATACTGAATTCATTGGATTCGTACCCTGCAGAACCAGTCTATATTTTGACTCGGCTATCGCCTCGTCAAATATAGACTGGTTCTGCAGGGTACTCATCCAATAGAATTCAGTATTGTACACGATCATGTTAAATAATCTCTTATTAAAAGTCCACGCCAGCCAACAAAATCGTAAAATAATTTGGTCGATTTGAATTAAATGTTGATCGTCTTCAAAGATTTCGAATTGTTTTCAAAATGGTTTTGGAGAGTTTTTTTTATCTGTTTGTATTAGAGTTTGGAAGGAATTAATACGGCGCTGAGTGAATGATTTTGAAATATTTCGAACGAAATGATAGTTAATTTTAGGATGTTTTAATTGTAACCGGATCTTAGAATTAACCCGAACATTGCTTTTATCAATCGGGTAATTTGGGGCGTTTTTGAAAGGTTTGAATGAGTGTTCGGAATGAACTAATGGATCACTGAGCGAACGATATAGGATGGTTTTGATTGGAATAAGAGTCAATTTCACGATATTCTTAACTTTGAAAATTTTAAACATTTTTAGCAGCCCCTTAGCTGTTAGTTTCCGTACCTTTTTGCTCATCTGCAAACATTTGGGGTAGCGTCGCGCACATTTGAGGTTTGTTTTTGAAATGTCACACACAAAGTAAAACACAGTACATTCACTTGACTTGCGAGCGATGTATGGCCAGCCGATCCTCTTTTGGTAATGTATCAACCAGTGATTATTGCAGTAACAGGGGATAATGGAAAGAAGGCCTACTAAAAGTTTGTTTATGTTTGTTTGTATCACGGTAGTTTTATCTGAAGGTAGGTTCTGGATTCATTTTGTCTTTCGTGTGGTGTTAGAGAAAATAAAGGTCGTATATCGCTTTGTTTTCATTAACCCTTTCCTGTTTTACAAAATTTTTTACCTGTCCAAATTCAAAGGTTTTGCAGACAAAAGTCAAAATTGGATTTAAATTAAAAAATAACCAATCAGTAGGGTAGAAAATATAGTGGAAAAAGAAGAAATTGCTTGTCAGAAGCAATTTCTTCTTTTTTCACAATGTTTCTCAATCAAAAAATCACAGGCACGTAAAAAGCAGGGATTAAACAGCAAAGGGTTAAATGGCACTATTAACAGTTTAGAATTATACCATAAAAATGCAACAATAATTACAAAAACAACAAAATGGCATATTCCTTTCTTTAAGAACGTTCTCGTCTGAATATTCACATGAAACAGTGAATATGTTGCAATCAATGATGGACACACCGCCTAATAACCGTATTTAATAGCAGTTTTTATTAAATGTCAAATTGTATGCTTCCAAAAAATGAAACCGTTGCTATCTTTCTCTAATGCTAAAGTCACATAAAAATCGACTACGCCGACACCCCTGCAATTACTCTTTTTATGATAGGCTGAATTAGTATATCGTCGATTTTCTACCAAAACCTCGTAACTACAGCTTTAAACAAGCTGTAGTTACGAGATTTTAGCAGAACGCCGACGATATCAGGACAAAATATTTATTCAGCATTCACTTAAAACCCGGCCGACAAGCAGTTGTCTTGTTAATTGACCAGTGTCGATCCAGATACAGTTAGTTACATCGTGAAATTGACACTCGCCTCAATCAAAACCATTCTAAATCGCTCACTCAGCGCTCCATTCATTTATTCATTTCAAACACTCACTCAAACCATTCAAAAACGCTCAAACCCATTGAAAAATATAAATCAACAACCTCATACAAAATAAACTTGGATTGAGAAAAATCGCGATTTCACTAACATAATTCAAATTGTAAGTGTCTATAAGGTTCTTGAAAAAATATGAAGCTATCTAAAGAACTTGTATGCATATTTGATTAAAGGGAGGTAATCAATATCGCTAATTTTGTTCATCCTGAACAAAATTTGCGACATTGGATTACCTCCCATTAAATTGACTCAAAACTCGCTCCACACACTCATTCAATTTCATTCTTTTACCATTCCAGGCGCATTCACCTTGTCAATTTCACGATGTTGTTAACTGTTTCATGGTCGATTAAACACAGCGTGCTGACGATACGCCGACGTGATGTCGACAAGTCAGCGAAACGCCGGCGATGTTTCACCGACTGTTCGCCCATTACAAACGGAAGTGAGAGGGTCAGAAAAAAAATCGTCTGCGTCGTGAACGACATCGGAGCGTTTGAATGGTTTTGATTTAAATGTTATCATCTAGGCGTAAAAATAGCTGTTTAGAATGGTTTCCATTGTCCAAACGGTCAAAAACATCACAAAATTGACAATTATTCTGCTTACACCCATTCTTAATCGCCCAGTCAGCGCTCCATTCATTCACTCCAAACACTCACTCAAATCGATCAAAAACGCTCCGAAATCTTTAGAAAAGATTTCGAAATAGGCAAATAAGATCAACAATTAGTTCAAATCGATCAAATTATTCTTTAACTTTATTGAATCGTGTGGATTTTAATGTGTCTGATTGGTCCACGAAGACACACACACACAGAAAAGTACCCTTTTTTATTAAAGGGGGGGGGGGTATAAATATCGCTAATTTTGTTCATCCTGTCCACCCCACGCATTCAATTTCATTCCAAAATAATTCTTATATCATTCACCTTGTCAATTTCACGATATTGTTAACTGTAATTGTATTTACCATAAACTTTTTCAGACATAAGATGCAAAGATCCAAAAGATATTCTTTTCGTTATTGACGGATCAAACAGCATCAGTGACGCCGAATTTATTCGAGTAAAAAATTTTGTCTCGAACTTGATCGGCCATCTTGAGATTGGACCAAACCTCGTACATGTTGGAATCATCGTGTACAGTTCTGAGATAGGGGATATCATCGGGTGCGTATTATATCCTGCCTTCAATCAATCGGGAACCTTCGGCGATTCTACAAAATAGACATCGGAAATAGTAAGGGCGCAACCACGAAAGCGCGCCGTTTCGTAAGTGTTTTTTTATGACGTCACAATCATAACTGAAGATGAGGATGCGATAAACGAACCTGGACATTTTATAATTTGAAAACACAACGACATGTTTTACTATGTTTTATTTTCAAATCAAAATATGCCCCCCCCCCCTCCAAAAAAGTTATTATGAAATACCGATTATTAAACTTCGTCTTGTTTTGTATAAACATATAAAAACGAGACTTTGTCGAGTTTTAACCTGTTTTGGATGACAAGTTTAATGAAATGATCACAAATTTGATAATTCATTTTTTATATGTCCCGAAATAGGCAGTAAATCACCAAAAATGTTGAAAGTCGTCTTAGAAGTTTTAACGCGAAATGTAAATGTAGCATGTTTCTTTGGCCATGAAGAATTCCAGATTGATATTTGTCAGCATTCAAACTTGTTTCACAGGAAAAAGAGTTTTATAGTAATCAAGTTCCATTGAATCACTTGGCTGATATATGTGTAAAGTTGCTAAAAATTCAAAGCATTTTCATAGGGTTGCACAGCAAGAATGTACATTTAATACCTCGTGAAATTGACACTCATTCCGATTAAAAGCATTCTAAATCATTAAATCAGCGCTCCAATCACTTATTCCAAACATTCACCCAAATCGACAAAAACGCTCCAAAATCATTCGAAAACATTTCAAATAGTGCAATAGAATTTATATTTAATTCAAATCAATCAAATTATACCTCTATTTTAATTGCTTGTGTGGATTTTAAAGTGGCTATGTGGTCCATGAAGAAAAATAAACAGAAAATTACGTATATTCTATTAAAGGGAGGTAAACAAATATAGCTAATTTTGTTCATCTTGAACCAATTAGCCATATTGGTTACCTCCCTTTAATTTCACTCAACACTCGCTTCGCACACTCATTCAACAGCATTCCGAAATCATTCCAAAATTGTTCACCTTGTCAATTTCACAATGTTGGTAACTGTATGTGTTATGACACAGTCCTATATTGACAGAGTTCCCGATTATGGTTAAAACATAAATGACTACAGTTAGTTACATTATAAAATTGATATTCATCTCAATCAAAACCATTCTAAATCGCTAAATCAATGTTCAATTCATTCATTTCAAACACTAACTCAAACCATTCACAAACGCTTCAAATCAATAAAAATAATTAGATCAACAACTACATTCAAAATAAAAATTGGTAGAAAAAATCCAAGAGTTCACTGATATAATTGAATTTTGAAAGCGTATTATGCGTTAAATTGTCACTTAATGAAGACATAGACAGCTACTCAAATAATATGTATGCACATTTTATAACAGAGGGGGGGGGGGGGGTTGTTAAAAGATTTCACTTATTTTGTTCATCTTGAACAAAATTAGGGAAATGGATTACCCTTCTTTAATTTCACTCAAAATTCGCTCCACACACTCATTCAATTTCTTTCCAAAATCATCCCAGAATCGTTCATCTTGTCAATTTCACAATGTCATTATTTGTATTATATCTTGACCAAGGTACTTTCCAAATTTTCTCTTTCTTTAAAATTGTTATATTGTATTAGGTAACAATTATGATTTTGTTGAAAAATGGACATTAAATTGTCATTTTTAGCTCCACTGGCCAAAGGCCACTGGGTCTATTGTCATTGCGCTGTGTCCGTCGTGCGTCCGTGCGTCCGGTCGTAAACTTTCTCTTTAAAAATCTTCTCCGTAGAAACTACTAGACGAGTTTCAACCAAACTTCACAGGAACGTTCCTTTGGTGACCCACTTTCAAAGTTGTTCATGAAAATTTGGTCCAATGAAAAACATGGATTTAATTGGCTAATTTCCAAATATGGTAAAAAGTGAGTTTTCTCAGATTGTATTCGATGGATACCAATTAAAATTTACGTGAATGATCCTTGGGTGACCCTTTATCAGTCTACAAAAATTATTGTGATCGGATGAAATGGATGTCTCTTTGTTATTCTTCCAAAAATTATTGTGATCGTATGAAAAATATGTATTTTCTGGGCGGAGATCATTTCTCTATATGTTTTTTAGTGGAAACTTTCAAAATCATTTCCTCAGAATGTAAGTTATGGATATCAACAAAATTTTACTGGAATGATCATTGATTGACCCTTTACCAGTCTACCGAAAACTATTGTGATCGGATGAAAAATATGTTTTTTATGGGCAAGTTTTGAATGGATTTAAAGTGAAGTAAGCAAATATCGCAAATTTCATTAAACTGGACGAAATTAGCGATATCTATCACTTTCCTTTATCACAATCTACGTGTTTTATAATCTCTTCGTACCACTTTGACACTTTAAATCCACAACAGTCAATAAAAACATGGAAAGATTCGATCGCTTAAAATGAAACGTCGATCTTTTTGAACGATTTCTGTTTCTGTAATTTTGGAGTGTTTTTGAATGATTTGAGTGGATGAAAGGAATGAAGGAATGGAGCACTAAGCGAAAGATTGAGAATGGTTTTGTTATATGTAGATTGCAATTTCGAGATGTTACTAAACGAGTCTGTGCGACGGTAGTCAAAGGACGTAATCAGTCACCAACAAATAGGGTGATGAAAAATAGCCTAAGCCAGTGTCGGTGTAATGGGCAATTCAGAAATCGGTTCGACACCCTGATTCCTCGGATACTTCGTTACTTTTCAAAATCATGGGAATCGACCAGCGGAAATATATGACGTCATAACGCTAAAAGGTAATATACGGTGGCGATCGGGTACCTTCTCTGGAAAAGACTTTCTAGCTTACGGAAAAGTAAGAGCGATGTTCCGAATGATACGGTGGTCCCGAAATGTTACGATGCGTCGTTTGGAAAAAGCCTAAATCGGCCGATTAAAAAGTCACCATACAGTTCCAATCTTTCCCCTTTCTTTCAGATTATTTCCACCAAAACCGAAACGTATTCTACAAGTTCTTACCAAAAATTTGGAGCATCCACGTTTGGGTACCGACACTGCAGCTGCGATCGAAAAGGCTCGAGCTATTTTCCGTCAACAGGGACGATCCGTAGCTACGAAGTTCATGGTGATATTGACGGATGGGCGATCAATATGTCCAAGAAAGACTATTTCACAAGTAAACCTCTTCGTTAAATTGAAAATTATTTTTAGTAATTTTACAGGCTTTTTTGCAGACCGAGTTTTATTTAGACGAAGATAGTATTTGTCGATTACACTGATGTATGAAACTGAAAACCCAATTCAATTACCCGGTATGAATACGTGCAACGGGTTGGTTCGTAAATTTGATTAGGCTTTTAGCCTTATACCTCCATGAAATCAACAAATACTTTCTTCATATCTTACATTTTAATTTCATTAAGCAAAAATGTAAGATTTATTCATATAACAATAGAATTAAGAGAACTAAGAAATACTAACCGCGGAATCTTACAGAATGACTATGTACTCAAAAATGTCTCCACTGCGACCAATTTTCCAGCCAATCAGAATGCGCGAATCTTGGTGATCACCACTGGAATTGTATTATTGTATTATAGAACTTGCATACATATTTTGTTAAAGGGAGGTAATGCATATCGCTAATTTTGTTCATCCTGAACAAAATTAGCCATATTGGATTACGCCCCTTTAATTTCACTCAAAACTCACTTGTCACGCTCATTCAATTTCATTCGAAAATCGTTCCGAAATCATCTTTTCAATTTCACGAAGTTTTTCACTGTCCCTCAAAATAATAAAAACATTTACACAAGAATCGTTTTGTTTTAAAACCGGCTCTTCATCCTCTAAGTTCTGAAGGACAATTTACGGACAGATGGTTGAAACCTATTTATTTTACATCGATTGGGAAACAAGTTCTTACAACTTAGATTAATCCCTCTCGATTCTGCTTCCTGGAAAATTCACTAGTACTCGCGCCGAATGTGTGGGCCAATGAAAGAACCAAGATCGATAGCCGCTCCCGAGAATCGAACTCAGGACCATTGAGTCAATTGGCCGACGCTCTACCTCTTGACCACGGACACCAGACAACGGACAGATGGCAGGGCGGACGGACGGACGGAATGAATGAAAGAATTAAAAGAGATAGCATGAATGATATAAAGATAGTCAAACATTTTCTAGGCAGGTAAAACAAAGATGTAAAAGTAGAATTGTATACGTGTTTGTTTTACCTGCCTAAAAACGTTTAGCTATCATTATATCATTCAAGCCATCTTTTTTCATTCTTTTTATTCATTCCGCCCGTCCATCCTTCCGTCCATCTTTTCGTAGATTATCTTGCAGAACGTAGAGGATAGATGTGAGATTCTTGTGTAAACTTCTTTTATTATCATTTTCAGGTACAGTTAAAAAACATCGTAGAATTGACGAGGTGAATGATATATGAACGATTTCGTAATGGAGATGAATGAATGCGAAAAGTAAGTTTTGTGTGAAATTAAAGGATGGTAATCCGACGAAGAAATATAGCAATATGTATTACTTCTCTTTAACAAAAATATACATACAAGTTCTATGAATCGCTTCCTTTTTCTTCAAGAACCAATCAGGCTTTTCTAATTCCAATTATGTCATTTTTTATACATTATTATACATTTTTAAATGATTTTTTTCATCGTTTTTTAATGTTTTGAGTGAGTCTTTGGAACGAATGAATTGGGCGCTGAGCGATTTAGAATGCTTATGATTGAGATGAATGCCAATTTTACCATATTACTATCAGAAATCTTCATTCGATACAAACCACGCCTTAATTGCTCTGCCATGATAAGCTTCGTCAATCGAAAGTGAAAAAGCATTTTCTTAGATAGTGATGAATTTTGACAAAGTTTTATTTAGAATGTTTTAATTATCGTTTCGTTTGTGGTCGCTCACTCACGACGTGAATACTATTATTTACCAGCAATTGAGATCTCTCGGCGATTCTACGAAATAGACTTAAGAGATAATTAGGGTGCAAAAGCTTAAACTGGACACTGCGTTTTGTAAATAATAAATAATGTAATGTCCAAAAGATCTGCATAGACGAAATATTGAAGAAATGCCCCTTTTTCTTTATATTGACTGAAACAACGCCAGAATCCGAAACCGTCTAAGATCTAATGAAAATGTATTTTGTCTAATGTCTTATCAAAACTATAAATTTAACGAAACAATTTACAGGTTGATTTAGCCAGAAATGGGGCATACTATGTTCATGTGAGATTGTTCTGATATTTGACCTCTTGACCTTATTTTTGATCAAGTCTGACCCAATTTTGAACTCGACCGAGTTCACCAAGACAAACAAAATCTGACTTATTTCCAGGTTGATTGACACCTCGCCCCACCCCATAAAAGGTATCTAGCGTGCCTACATGATTTTTCTAAGATTTGCCATCGTGCACTTGTTTTGGCCCTACTTGACCCAATAACAAACTTGAGCGAGATTTAAAAAAAATACAGCCAATTTGACTAATTTTCCGTTTGATTGAACGAAAAAAACTATATGGTGTCTACTAATATATGAGATCTTTACCTAGATTTTAACCCCAATGGGACCCAATTTCGAACTTGACCGAGATTTTATAAAGACAACCATTCTGGCCAATTTTCAGGTTGGTTGAGCAAAAGCCAATGATGTCAAGAGTGTCTACAAAGTTTTCCTAATATTTGACCCCGTAACCAAGTTTTTGATCCCACTTGACCCAATATCAAACGTGAATGAGATTTTATGAAGACAATCACTCCGACCAATTTTCAGGTGGAATCAGCAAAAAGTATGGCCTCTAGAGTGTCTACAAAGTTTTTTCTTATTTTTAAACCTCGTGACTCGACCACTTGACCTATTTTCGAACTTTTTATGAAGACAATCAATCTTACCAATTTTCAGGTTGATAGAGCAAATAATATGACCTCTAGAGTATCTGTAAGGTTTTTGTCTCATATTTAACCTCGTGACCTAGGTTTTAACCCCATTTGACCCCATTTCAATCTTGACCGAGATTTCATCAAGAAGATCATTTTGACGAATCTTCAAGTTGGTTGAGCAAAGAGTTATGGCCCCTAGAATGTCTACAAAGTTGTTTTTTAGTATTTGACCTAGTGACCTAGTCTTTGACCCTAATTTTAACCAATGTTTAACTTAACCAAGATTTTATCAGGCCCACCATTCTGACCAATTTACAGGATTGATTGAGTAATAAATGGCCTCTAGAGTGTATACAAGTTGAGTCCATTACCATAGGTAAATCGGGTATAATTAATTAAAAAGATAGGAATTTAACCTGATTCCTTCACTGCCATCATGAAAGTACAAGTTTGACTGAACCTTACATTTTTTTTAAAAAAAAAAGCAAAAACGTCGGTATAAAAGGTAAATTTAAACTTTCTTAAGGACGATTGCTAGAATTAATTTTCTGAGATAGAATTTTTTTTTTTATTTTTTCATATTTTGTTGATTAAAGTATGCCGATTGCAAAAATGGAAAGAAAAATGGGGGTCACCGAATCAGATTTTTCGTAAAACGTCATAGAATGTCATAGGTATCGAGTAAATTTTTGTCTGATTTTTCGCCGATTTTTATTTCTTGGTAATTACATAAAACCGTAACATAATTAAATCTAATCAAACAACAAATATCAGTTTTATTTTAATTTCAAAGAAAGGAAGTTATTTGCACTGAATCTAATATAACATAACATAACATAACATATACTTTATTTGCATTAAACGTACAAAACGTTTGTAGCCTAAACAATAGAATAGGGTGGAGACAATACATATTTTTACAGAGAAAATACAAACACATATTTTATAGAATCTTAACAAAGCAAAGGAGAATCTTTGAAATATATATCATTCTTCGGTTCTTGAATTAAATGCCATATATGTAAATTTTGCCAAATTAGTTAAAGTAGTTTCTGAGGTAGTATTCATTAGTTTGTTAAACTTATTCATGTTAGGCCACGTATAGTAATATTTTTTTATATATCGATCTCTAATACTTTTATATTTTGGACAAATAAGAAGGAAATGGTATTCATTTTCTATGGTTCGCATGTTGCATTCTTTACATATGCGTTGGTCTCTGACTATATTTTGATGGCGTCCTTTCTCAATCGCAAGTGTATGAGTTGAAGTTCTTAATTTTGCAAGTGATATTTGATATTTCCGTTCTTTTATACAAGATAGATATTTTTCGAAAGTGAATTCATATTTGAATTTTGAATATGTTTGCAACCGTTGTGAAATTGTTAAGTTGCTTGTCCAAGATTGGATAAAATTGTCCAAAATACGTTGTTTAATTTGTCTGTAGTTTATTTGTTCGGCGTTTTGAAAGATCCAATAATTATTCAAACCCATACTAGAAAGCAGTTGTTTTATATTATGAGCCCAATTGGTTCTGTTATAAGTAATATTACAATTTGCGTCATCTCGCATCATTTTATATATAGACTGTATCATAGGATTTGGATTATTCAATACGTTTAACCAATACTTGATTGTCAATAATTGTCTATTAATTTTCATTGTATATCTTCCAGTTTCACCGTAAAGCGCATCTAGATTAGTTGATTTGTTTGTCCCTAAATTTTTTCTAATTAATTTGAATGGATTTTTTCTATATCAGAGCACGCCCCATTTCCCCATATGCAAGCGTTATAATTTAGAATTGAGCCAACTAAGGAGTCGAAAAGCCGAAATTTCTCTTTGACGTCTAGTGGTAGCTGATTAAATACGATAAAAAGGTTATGCAAGGAAAATGATGCTCGTTGTGCAATTCTTTTTTGGGTTCGGATCCACGATCCGTTTTTGTAGAAAAAAATCCCAAGGTATTTAAACGATTCTACAACTTCTAAAACCGAATTATTTAAATAGAAATCAAATGTTGATGGACGACCCTTCTCAAAAATGAGAAATTTAGATTTGGTAGTATTAATGGTAATGTTCCATTTATTGCAATATATTTCAAGGTCTTTTAGCATAGACTGTAATGCTTCTGGCGAGTGCGCAAAAAGAACGGTGTCATCTGCAAACATTTAAATGAAGAATTTAATTTCATCTATAGTAAATAATCCTTCGATATTTGTATTGATATTTTCGAATAAATCGTTAACAAATAGTAAAAACATTAGACTGGACGACGGATCTCCCTGCTTTACTCCGATATTCGATGATATTTGGTTTGAATCTTTTCCATTATATCTTACACGAGCTTTAGCTGTTTTATATATGGATTTCATAGCTTTTATAAATTTTTCGCTAACGTTTAGATGTTTTAATTTTTGCCAGAGGAAGGCACGTTTTATAGTATCAAAACATTTCTGAAAGTCGATGAATGCGCAGTAAAGTTTTTTTCTTGAACATAAAGTTTTCGATATAATAGCATTAAGCAAACAATCGGTCGTACTTTTACCCTTCTGGAATCCGAATTGATTATAATTAATGGTATTATTTGCATCACACCATTTTGTCAGACGAGTAACTAATATTTGCGAATAAATTTTTGATAGTATATTTATCAATGTAACGCCTCGATAGTTTTCAACTTCTTCTGTATTACCTCCCTTGAAAATCGGGATAATAATTCCGTCTCCCCATGATTCGGGGTACTTTCCTTCGTTGTATAAAACATTAAACAATCTGACCAAAAAATAATTTCAAATGAGCATTTAAAAATTTCTGCTACTTTTATTGTTTTTTTGGTGAAAAACTGCTGTTTTGACCTCGTCATATGTAATATCACCATCAAGCGATTCGTCGACATTATTATCTCTATGATCACTTGATTCTGTATGATTATTGTCATGTTTTTGAGATGAAGAGTAAATTTTTGAAAAGTGTTCATATAAAGCGCCGATATCTAATTCATTTGCTCTAATTGGATTTTTTTTTATATTGTGATTTCACTTTATCCCAAAATGATCTTGGGTTATATATACAATATTTTTTAGGATATCTTTTTGTTTAATATCATACTTCCTTTTTCGATTTCGTTTTATTGAGTTATATGATTTTTTGGCGTTTATGAATTCTTGCCTATTTTCATTACTTTTGTTTTTGATATATTTGTTTCTTTTTGCATGAAAAGCTTTACGTGCTATTGAACAATCCTTGTCGAACCACTTTTGTTCTTTACTAAAATTTCCTTTGTGTTCTTTTTTAGTAAAACAAGTTTTAGCTATATCTAGTAAAATACTAGAAAATGACGATACTATGTCGTTGGTATTCTCTATATTTTTGTTGATTTGATCAGTTAAGTTATTAATAATATCTACATTTTCGCGCACAAGCTCTCTGAATTTGTCTGATTTACTATTATCCCATATTATACGTGTAGTTTGGGTTTTATCTGTAGGATTTCTGATTTTAGAAATCCGTTTTGCTTTGAGACTAAACGTAATGCTGCAGTGGTCTGAAAATTCATTCAAAATGTTGACTTGAAAATTATCTAAGTACATCAAATCACTTTTTGAAAAAGTACATAATCCACAGTGCTTGAGCCATTATGTGAATAAAAAGTATAATTACCGCATTGGTCATGAAACATTCTTCCGTTTGCAATAATCATTGAAGTAGTTTTACAAAATAAAATTAAACGACGACCTTGAGTATCAAGTACATGGTCGCATTTTGAACGAGGTGAAATAGTCTCTTCATTATCATTATCGCTATAATTGTCGATATATTCATCAATATCTAGAAAGTCATTTTCTGAACTTGTTCTGGCGTTGAGGTCGCCCGTGATTACCACTTTACCTCTCGGTTTAAAATTTATGACATCAGCCTCTAATTGTTCATAAAAATCAAACTCATTAGCGTCAGGCATTGGCGAGGTTTTCGGTGGTATATATAGATTGGATAAGAACACATCTTCTCCGAAATCTAATATTTCTTTTGACAACTTAACCCAAATTATACCATTAGAGTGTTTTTTAACAACACTTATAAATTGTCTAAGTTTATCTTTATAGTATAAAGATATACCACCGCTAGCCCGGCCCTTGCTCGTACGCGTTAATTTTCTACCATATATATGTTCACATTCATATCCTTTGATGTTTACATTTATGCATGTTTTTTGTGTTAACCATGTTTCTTGTAAGAATATTACGTCAAATTCCTGTATCAACTTTACGAAGTTCTCATCATTCACTTTACGCGACAATCCGTTTACATTTCAAGTTGTCACGTTTATACTTTCTCTATGACCTCTTCATTCTTTCTGTGGCAGCATGTATTGTGGCGGGTCGACTACAGATCCGTCAATGTACACTTTATGGAGTCTGCCATCTACAAAAAGTTTGTACCCATTAACATTAGTTTTGTGGCCTTTTGCTTGTTCTGTTTTAATTATTTCTGTCATTGCTTTTCTTGCTTCTCTTGTTGCGTACGGTTGTTGAGTTCCTACACAAAGTTTTTCCTTGTTTAGTGCCTCTTTTATAGCTGGATCTTGAGATCGTAGACGAACTACTTCTCTTTCCGTGTAGTAGTGGAACTTCACTACTATACCTCGTGGGAACTTTGATTTGTTTCTTCCGAGACGATGTGCTCGATCAATTATCATTGAATCACCATCAAGCTCTAGTTTTGTGGTTATGAGATTTTTTATCATTGCTTCACAGTTTTCTGGTGTGTCGTCTGCTTTCTCGGGTATGCCATAGAATATTTTTATTATTATATTTTTCTCGCATTGATCTTGCTTCAAGATCGATTAGTTTACTATTTGTATTATGTTTCTGCTTTTCGAGTATGATATTTTTTCTCTGTAGGTCATCACAGCTTTCATTCAATTTCTTGATGTCATCTTTCACCGCTTTGACACTTGTTTTCTGTCTCTCGAATTCATCACTTATGAATTTGCATGAGTTTTCAAGCTCGGTCATCTTTAACTCTACCCCCTTTAGTTTTGATTCCATGTCTGTAACTTTACGATCAATTGTACTGACAGTCTTTTCTACTTTGTCCGTCGAGACTTTCAGTGCTTTGATATCTTGAATCATTAGACTGGCCCATTCTGGAGGGTTTTGTTGAACTTGGCTATTCGTGAAATACTGCGGCTGAGCCGAAGCTTGATATCCATAATTAAATGGTTGTTGAAAGTTACCATTCGGTGATGTAATACAATTATTGCTTAAGTTCATGACTGGAATATTGCTGTAGTCTATCGAAATGGGAAAAGGGTGAGGGAAGGGAGATAAATCTTTCGAGTTTAAGTCACTTACAGTTTTCTTATTTACCTCATGTTTACTCGAACAGTTCGCACATTTACCGTTATGTTGTGCACTACACTCTTTGCAATTATCGTTTAAATCCTCTATCAATATTGGTGATTTCGCCTTTCTTTTTGGTTTTCTGTTTCTTTTCTTTGAATTTGCAACATTATTCACATTATTTTTATCAGACATGAAGAAAAGCACACTAGTCCATTTTGTTGTAAAATCCCGTTGTTTAGCTTGTGTTTCAACTAATTAAAAATCCAAAATTAATTCTCTTTCAAAAACCATGCCTCCACCATTGTAAGTCACGTGATATATATACATATACTAATACACAATTATCGATTGAAAGGAAAAAAATAATGATTTTTTACGTATTTTTTCACAATGCGTACAAACTGGTTTATCGAAAATGAACGAGAATATTTTCAAAATTTATAACTTTTGATCAAATTTCTCAAAAACTCTGAGATAGAAAATTTTATTTTTTCTATATTTTGTAGATAATTATATGTTCTTGTGATATTGATATAAAAAAGGTATGGTCACCGTGCTAATTTTTGAGAAAAAATGCAAAATTCTAGGTCACCCAGTTTTGACGTTAGGGAAAAAAATCACCCCATATTCTTTTTCTCGTACCAATTTTATGTACAAAATCAATGATATTCAATCCTTCTTAAATTAATCAATTATGGAGTTGAATTCCTCAACAATTAGGGTCACTTTGTTTTGCGTCAACGAATCCCAAGGTTAAATCATATGAAAAGGTCAAGGTCATATGTCAAGGCCAACGTTACATATATCACGCAAAAATCTAGTGTTTTCAAAAATCTCCAAGCCTGTTGAAATAGAATACTCATATATGGAATAATAATTGATCTTATCAATTATCATCAAATTCCCTGTTCAAAGTCATTTGATGAGATTAAGGTCACCTATCTCGCTCACACCCCATCCCCCGATAAAATTTCAAATACACCCAAGTCTGTTAAAAAAAAAAATCCAAACATTGAAAATTAAATATCTGACAAGATCATTTGACAACAACAGGATCGTTTATCAAGGGCAACCTTTCAAAAATTAACCCCGTCAAAATCAAATGTAACGGTTCCATGTAGCTATCGGATATACGACTGATAACGTCGTTTGATGTCTGATTATGCGCGGAACAAATACCTACAAAAACGACGCTGACGTCATATCATTTATGTTTATAAAACAAAATGGCTGCGATAATTTATATAATTGTGTTTTAGTGATAGGATTAATTAATCGTCTTAATGAAAGCAGTTTCCGCGAAATATAGAAATTTAGAGGGGCTTTGTATTATTTTTGTTACGTCCGAGATAAGTGCAAGTTTGGAGCGCATTTTCCTTTTTGAAGAGTTCGATGCGCAAAACGTTGCGCAAGAACGAACTCCCGAAATCGTCCTTAAGGAGGGATGATGCAGTTTCGGGGAGACAACTGGCCCAGAAAGAGAAAGTGACGGAGAGCCTTTTTAGCGTTTTAGACCCGACCTTATTTATTTTGCTTAGAGTGATGCCCCCTTTTGCTTGTAAGAAATGGAAAGTACTAAAGGCCAAAATGAGTTACGAAATCGATCAGGTATGGAAGATAAAATCTTTTTAACCGGAAATGACGTCTTTTCACAATTGAACAAATGAAAAAAAGAAGAGTCTTTATCAGTTTGGACGCCAAGTACTGTCCACCAGTCAAAAAGGCAAAACCTTCAACCAGTGGTGTCCCATGTTAAACAAAACTTCATATGAAGTTGCACGTGCAAAGCGGAATGGTATATTCCAAACAATCGTAAGTTTGTCATCCAGCGCGCAGGGTTGCCCGGCATTCAAGATAAAGGTTGCCCTGCATTCAAGATGAAAAACGTTCGCGAAACATATTCAGAAATGTAAGACCGCCTCGCGGGTCATTCACTTTCTAGTCGCTTGCAAACGTTGTTTGCATCCCGAACGCAGGGACCGGTATAGTCATGAGGAAGGAAATAACATCTGACCATGCATTCAGTTAATTGAATCTCAAGCGATTGAACGATTATTGGTATCCTGTATTGCCACGTAAAACGAATGTAATAAGTGTTTCAAACCTAGGGTGCATACATGTGTTTCGTTATCCTATATCCTTGTATGTAAAACTGGGAAAAATCGATATAGAAAAAGGAGAATTTCAATTTATCAAAAATACATTTCTTCTCCCTTTACTTCTAATATATATATATATATATATATATATATATATATATATATATATATATATATATATATATATATATATATATATATATATATATATATATATATATATAAATATATATATATATATATATATATATATATATATATATATATATATATATATATATATATATATATATATATATATATATATATATATATATATATATATATATATATATATATATATATATATATATATATATATATATATATATATATATATATATATATATATTCTTTGTGTCTGTGTCTCTCTGTCTGTGTGTGTGCGTGTTTATGAAAGCATTTTTCGATTAGAATTGTTATTACTTTATCAAAGGCTTATTGAATATTTCAAATGGCACTGGGTTTAAATAGCTTTCGTAAAATGCAAAGAGTATTCGGGAGTTACAGTGTCTGCTCCTTGGCAAAGAAGTCCCAAGTTAGGTTATAGGGACTTTTATCCTTTATTTGGCGAGAGTACTGATGAATTCTCTCGTAATCAACAGAATTGAGGGTTTGGGATTTTGTGGGGCGTTGTAGGGGGTAATTTAAGATTTAGGATATTGTTTCCAAAGCTTTGATAAACTAATAGGTTCGAGCCTTAACTATAATCACAGAACTCTACAGGCTGCAAAATTAATCGGAAATTGCCTTTTTAACGAAATAAAAGGCCGCCTATTCTTCCATGGCAACCAGGGCTGCATGTAATATTAGCATTTAATGATGAACATAGAAATTGAGGTTATTGAGGAAAACAACGTGATTTTAATTGACGACTTGCGGTATAATGAAGTTTTCAGAGGGCGTGAGGTGTTCAGTCCTTTTTCATTTTCACTTGGAAATTCGGCCATGACCCCCCGACCCCACTCGGAGTTGTCGCTAAAACCCCTGTTTAATACACCCTCTATCCGCCATTGGTGTTAACTAGTGTATCAGAAATACAAAGACTTCTCTCTTGTTGTCTAGGATATTAAGGGAAGTAACAATGTCTTCACCAAATCAAGTGACTGAATTAAATAAAGGGGGGTACGGTACTTCAAACCAATGACTTACACTTTTCTTTGTCGATTTTAGTTGTACTATAGTTGATCTTACTATCTAAAAATGTATTTCAATGTTATTTAATAAACGTCCTTGATTATTTTGGCTAAGGAAGAAGGTTCACTTTTAATCTTTGGGGGGCATTTAAAGTAAGACCCCAATCTTTCAGTCAGTTTTGCTCTTTATAGAAATTATATCAGAACTTGATGTTCTCCATATCTAAAACTATAATAACATGTGTTATAACATGATTTAGTACATCAATAATGGAATTGGTCGGCGTAATTAAGAGTTATATTTGATATTTTCGAAAATATGACAACCTTCGGAAAAAGGTTCACATTTTCAAAATATCCGTTGGAAGTTGAATTTTTCACTATGTGTGTGCATATGTATGGTCTAAAACATACATCTCTTTCGCGGATATTTGGATACCCCCCTGTAACTGCACCATCCCACCTAAATTAATGCGTTAATATTATTTTATGTTTTATCTTTTTCGAACAAATGGCACGAAAATCTAACGGTAAATTTGTTGATTTCACGGCTCACCGCGCAAAATTAACCTATATCGACCAAAATAAATTAGAATATATTTTTTTTACACACACCAAAAAAAAAAGATAAAAAATGGACCTGTCTCTATGGGTGTATTTTCAAAACTTAGCTCTGACGTAGGCGCTGGGTTCACTATCATAGGTAAATCAGGTATATTTAAAGATAAAACGATAGGAATTTAACCTGACCCCTTCACTGCAATTATGAAAGTACGCGTTTGAGTGAACCTTACGTTTTAAGAAAAGCAATGGCGTCGGTATAATAGGTACACTAAACTTTCTTAATGCGTTATTTTAACCAGTTTTATCTATTTCAAACAAATGGCACGAGATTCTAACTGTAAAACGTTTATTTCACGGCTCACAGCGCAAAATCTACCTGTATCGTGTCCTGCGTTCAGGTTGTCGAAACGGTCCAAACTGTTTGCATTTTTTCTCGCTTTGCACGTAGACTTGCGTACAAAGCGGGGTATAATTTGAAAACAGCCTTTACCGTTTTGTCATCCTGAACGCAGGACAAATTTCTAACACACAGGCTAACATTGCCAAGTCAAGAGGTGTCAGAGTTTTGGTCATTGGTGTTGGCGATGAAGTTTTCCAACCAGAATTGGAACAGATTGCCAGTGGACCTACCTACTTAACAACAGTGAAAGATTTTAGATCATTGGAAAAGATACTCGTCCCTACAAGAGATTCAATTTGTCAATGTAAGCATTGAAGCGATGAACTTATTTTTCTCCCATTCCAATGCATTTCCCATCGCTTTTAGTTCATAATTATAGTCAAGTTATTTGGTCGCATTTTTTTAGTCAAATACAGGCTCAATATAAAAAGTAAAAAATCATTTCAAATAGTGATCAATTTTGAATATCGCATAAACAATATAATGCAATATAACAGGTTTATTGTTTTTAACATTTACAATTTTAAAACTTAATGAAATTTACAACGAAAACACCAAAAATACATGATAATTATGCGATATTTACAACATCCTTTATGCTATTGAAATTTGTATTTCGGAATCGAAGATCAGTTTTAACTGCAATTCAGATATATTTTTTGAGAATAGAAATGAATACATTTCTAATGAAATGGAAATTCTATATGACTGAAAAATACACTAACATTGTTGTATACTTATTGTGCAATCATGTATATTGTCTCTCTTAAATTACCGAATGATTTCTTCAGTAAGAAGCTATTTCACATACAGAGTATTTTAAAGAAAACCTGTTTCAAACTGTTAAATACTCTTTAAGTTTTGTTCGGTTATATTAAAGTATAAGGAATGAAGTTCTTGTTTCGGAGTGAAAAAATATTATCGCTATTCATCCCTCATAAAATACATAAAAAAAAATCCTAGTAATCTCTTTATTAATTTCAGTGTTCACCGGTTCTACAACTCAAAAATCAACACCAACTTCGCGAACAAGTTCGGCGTTACCTTCAACCACTATTAAACCGACAACTTTAATCTTCAAGGTTCTGTCATCGTTTCAAACAATAGTCAACAAGTTGTCCGTTCAACATAAATTTGCCAATAATATAAAAGATTCGTCACCAGCCTCACCACAAACAACAGCAACAAATACAACAACAACAACAACAACAAAAGCAACAGAAATGAACAAACATCTGAGATTTCCTTAAAAAAGAATATCATGAAAAAAATGTTTTCAAAAGAGGTCCACTACTTGTCGTTTAAAAAAAGATAAAAAATTATACATGAAGAAAGAATGGTTATTCTAGTTTGAGAAAATCACGCAAGTGAAAAAAGGTTTTATCCAAGACAGCTTTCGTAGTTTGCGCAGTGTGATGAGTTTGACACTAAACGCACTACCCATAGAGTCCCATTTTGCTATATTGTCCACGGTCATGGAACAAGTATAACCGATTCTTTAGTGCTTTTCGGTGGTTTATCGAGAAATAACGGTATAATATCTTAGTTAAGCAGTGGAATTATCAAAAACTTATACCCTGTAAGTGACGTCACAATGAACGTTGCATAGCAATCACGTACAAAAATGATGCGCTTTACGGAAATATGTCCTAGAAATTTCACTTTGTCTCATTTATGCAATAAAGAAATAGAATATTTGTTTGATTTTCGAGTAAGATTGAT
This sequence comes from Fragum whitleyi, assembly GCA_948146395.1. Taxonomy (NCBI): domain Eukaryota; kingdom Metazoa; phylum Mollusca; class Bivalvia; order Cardiida; family Cardiidae; genus Fragum; species Fragum whitleyi. The sequence goes on from OX411558.1 coordinate 3,687,156, forward strand.
TATTATTTCATTTCGTGAACAGCAAAATCTATATTTTCACTCGTCAAGCAAATATAGCTTTTGTTGTTCACTCAATGAAATATAAATCGATCTTACACTGAAACAAACGATTATCCTCTATGTATTTTTGTCCGTGAATTGTAATTGTTGTGTAGACGTAGATCTAGAGTATCGGCTACATACGATCAAGTCGTCCCGTATTTAAATCTCAGAATTAAGGATTTCATCTTGGCTTTTCATTTGCACACATAATCGACCCCGATACTGAAAGGTTACATTTATTCTTAAGCAATATTTCTAATTTACATCTATAAAAGGAAAACGGAAACATTTTGGGACCGATTCTTTCGATTCGACCACTATTCCCTTTTACAAAAATATTCTCTTTGTACTCAGACATAAGTTCTGATAGAATTTTAACATTTTACAAAAATATGAAACCGACATTTGAATATTCGCCATATTTAAGTATTATTCTTAAACCTAGTTTGAGATCTTTCATAACAAAAATTAGACTTTTATCTCATTCACTTCGTATAGAAACAGGACGATATGGAAATGACAGAGTTGACAGATCTCTTCGGATTTGTTTTTTTTTTTTTTTTTTTTTTGCAATTCGCAAAAAGTAGAGGACGAATTTCACTTTGTATTATCATGTAATAAGTACACAAATTTGCGAAAAAGATTCTTAAAAAAGTACTTCTTTTCTAGGCCTAACATGGTAAAATTCACTGATCTACTTCAAAGTCGGAATAAGAATATAATACTCAATTTATCCTACTAGTGACGTGAGGCTTTTGCACGAAGAATTTCTTTAAAAAAATCAGACCAATTTAACTAAGTAAGAATATTTACCAAAGTTTGGCAATTAGGTATATGTTTCAATACCATTAAAATGTATACATAGAAATTCTAACAGTAAGACCGGAATTCGGTGCATATACCCCCCCCCCCCCCCCAAAAAAAAAAGGGGGGGGGGGAATTCTCCATAACTAACTTCCTTCCTCGAACAAACTCTAATTCAACTAACCTTAAAATTTGTTTTTTGAAAGTAAAGATCTTTATTTTGCGGCCAGAGTATCGTATCTACAGTTTAAATAGCCTCTAGCTGCGAGGTTCTGACCACCAAGCAAATGATTGATATTGCCATTCTGCTCGTAAAAGTGCAAAATTGTAAGAGCGAATATGTAGCGAGAATGTGCACACGTGACAAATTGTAGTGCAAGTCAATATACATCTCTTCTTCTTCTTCCCCTTTACAAACTGTTAAGCGTTTTTAAAAAGTATAATCACTCTTAAATGGATTTTCAATTAAGTATTTCGATAATTTGATGAAGAAAGTAAACCTAAAAAAAAACACGTCTTCGTCAAAAAATCCATTCGGACAGTACTTAAAAAACGAGAAAGAAACAAGAAGTGACTAACAACGACAACAATACAGTTAACAACATCGTGAAATTGACAAGGTGAATGATTTTAGAATGAAATTGAATGCGTGTGTGGAGCGACTTTTGAGTGAAATTAAAGGGATGTAATCAAATCACTAATTTGGTTCAAGATGAACAAAATTAGCTATATTTATTACTTCCCTTTAATAAAATATATGTACTTTTCTGTTTTTACGTCTTTGTAGACAAATCAGACACTTGAAAGTCCACACCAGCTGATAAAATCGTGGAATGAATATATCGATTTGAAGTTATTGTTGAAAGTCTTGAACGATTTTTAAATGTTTTCTAATGACTTCGGTGCGTTTTAGATCGATTTGAGTGAGTATTTGGAATGAACGAAGCGAGCGGTGAGTGAATGATTAAGAATGATTTTGATAGGAATGTGTGTCAATTTCACGACGTTTTTAAGTGTATTATAAAACGACGTTGATAGCGTGAGCCGACACCCATTTACAAGTGTTACGTTTTTATTCATATCCTCGCGAGTATTGAAAATAGCCAAATGTTAGTACACCAGAATAAAGGAAAAATGATTAATCCCCATTACTGGTAATTTTCAGTTTCATCGGATATTTGATATAAAAGTTATAGCAATAGTTCGCGAATTCCTGCGACAACCCTCATAAATATGCCCTACGTTCACGAGCGCTTGCGTGCAAAGCGGGGTATAATTCGCAAACAGTTTGCTCCAGTCATAATGAACTTTGGTCTGAACTTTTCATTTAAAGTTAATAACACGATTAAATTGTTCTTCATACAGTTACAAAACCTTGAAATTAATATTCGCCCCGATATAAAACATGACAAAACAAAAGAACAACAAAAGCTCGTTCAAAGCCATGCGCATTCATTAAAAAAACGCTCTGAAATGGTTTAAAATCCTTCACAATTTTCAAAACGAACAAATTCGTCATTTCATTGGTCAGCACAGTCTCGGAAGTGTTCGATTGGTCCAATAAGACACAGACATCTATTCATCAATAAATACCTTAATTTTGTTCGGGAAAAATAAAAGTTTATCACTGAATTATTTTGAACGAAATTGGTGATATTATATATTATATCGTTCGAAGCCCATTCATCTCACTGATTCCAATTTCATTTTTAGATCAATCAATCACGATGTTTTAAATCGGAAAAATCATAAAGTATCGGCTGGACCAACTTTTACCCAATCGGGAACCCTCGGCGATTTTACGGAATAGACCTCGGGATTGATACGGACGCAGCCATAAAAGCGCGTCATTCCGCATGTGGGTTTATATGACGTCACAAACACCAACGATCCCGCTAAGGATGCCGTTTCACAAAGCAAAATCAACGTAATAATAAAAAGAGGGCATAATATAGTTTAATGACAAAACGCAGTGTTTTACTGCGTTTTGTCATCAAATTATGATATTCTCAAAAGATCTCCACGGATGACCGGAAAGAATTAACAAATTGTGATTTTCTTCAAGCGTATCTAATAACCCAAGTACCGCCAGGAGCCGAATAACCTAAAACACGACCCAAAGTCCGAGCGATGTTCCGATTGACTTTTGCCAAGACAAAGTAACCGTGTAAAGGGCTTTTGAATTCAGAAAAGCGACGACACACGTGTGGTTGAACACGAGCCAATAGTTTAATGGATGAGATACTATGTTTTAATCAAAGTAATGGTAAACAGAATTTTAATCCCCTAGATATGCATTCGTTATTATGATTGATATAACATTGTTTACGTACAAAATTGGTCACCAAGGATACCTTTATAGAAATTGTTTGTTTTAGAAATCTTTTCAAAGGGTTAATGTTTTAATACTGATAGATTTTATCAAGAGCGGCACATAAAAGATATCTCGAATTAAACGAACGTCCTGCATCTGATCTAGATAGTCATGAACTCAGGAAAATATTCTCTCTTAAAAGCAAATTGTACCAACTGAATTGTGCACACCCAAACTCTTCCTCTAAAAACCCAACTGAGATACACTTACACATATTTCTCTCCACGCGTCGCAAACAAACAAATAAAATTTGGTTCCGACATCCGATCACAACGGGCCTATATGTTATCTTTATACATGTATTTTAGTTTACAAGACCAATGCGCTAACCACTGATCCAAAGAAGATCCAATTATTGTACAATAATTCTGACCAAATTACTTACTCACTTCCTTTCTTACCGACTTACTTACTTAAACAGATGGGTTAAGAAATGAAGATAGTATTTTTAAAGTCGTGCAGATACGAGTATGAAAAAAAACAACAACAACAAACAAACTTCTCACTACAAAGAATACAGAGTGAAGTGGATTCATGCATAAGTTTGATAAGACTTTAAGTTTCATACCTCCATTAATTCAAATAATATTCTCTAAATTCCTTTTGATTTAGTGACATAGAAGGAAGCAAGGAAGCATTTCATTATTTTTCAGACATAAATGCGGAACTATTATTGAGCAAGCATACACAATAGATGCATTCTCAGATTTCTATTCATTGGCTCAAATTTGTCTTGTTTTCTAGAGTTTGTCACCATTATAGCTCTAAACGGTTAATAAAGTGATTTATCATCACAATGGTTGTGGTATTGATTTTACGTCTTATCGCATTTTACCGTGACGGAGATGATATCATATACTTCCGGGAATTGTTTTATACCTAGCCTTGTAACCGGAAGTTAATTTTCACAGGAATAATATGTAAACCCTTCTTTTAAAACGCAGACATTGAGCAATTTCATCTAAGCAAATTCATTTGTATTGAAACAATATACAGGCCTAATATAGGAACCTTTAACACATTTCTATTGTTTAAAAAAAATATTAACGCATAATCAAGATTTCATACTGTCAGAATCAGCCATGGTCAACCAATACCTTATGTACAAAATTACTTGGTGAAAACTGACCCCGGATATTGCATCTAAAAGTGGCTGCGGTGACGTAACGATGTAAGTAAGTAATAGTTATAGTTCATTTCTGACAATTTACGCGATATAACCTAAGCGGAACGTTAGCGGAGCGCAAGGTTACACGCGTAAATTGTCAGAATATGAACTATAACTGTTTTACCGATCGACTTATTTTTTCATCAAATAACGCCAGGTCAAATGAGCTGCGCGTCAATCAATGATGTCAGTCATTTATGTTTCGTCATACATTCTTCAATCAAATCAAGGTAAATAAAAAGTGGGAGGAGCGAATTTAATTTCCATTTGGTTTCTGTAATAATTTTGTCATTTGGCGAGACAAATTAGTTGAGAAAGTTCGGTGAGCACAATCTCGTTGTTGCTGCTAGTGGGTTTTGTATTCTTTTTAGTTAGTTTTTTTGTAGACATAATGCCTCCCTTTTGGGAATTTGTATCGCATATACAGCCACGCAGTGGTAGCGAGTCCGACCATCATTAAAAAGGTCCCGGGTTCGAAAACATAGCAGGAACAAAAAAACACGGTATATTCATTATCCGTTATATAATGCTTGCAACAAGACGTAAGTAAATTACATTCATAATGTACTGAAAAGCTGCAGTTACCACGTTTTGGTTCCCCATCCATACATCACAGTTAAATGGGTCACGTTGGCTTTGGATATTGGTCACCTATCATAGGCCTAACATGCTTTGAATCACTTTCTTTCCGCTAATATTTGTATACCTAGAATCCTTGAAGTTAATCTTGGCATTTTATATTTTTTCTACAATTAATTTGCATACATGTACCTTTCATAGGAACATGTAACTGCATTTTGTTAAGATTTGGACTATGAGAACTACTAGATTAAAATGTCGTTCAAAAGATCCAGAGTATTCATTTTAAAAAGGAAGCGAGTTTTTTTTATATCATTTCAACCCTGTCGTCTTTTCTTATTTATGTCAATGTGAAAATGTGGAGTACAGAAAGGTTTGGTTCGAGCAAACTCGTCGATGTCATTCTTACTGCTGTATACTATGTAGATTAATATTTCATTTTCAGAATCATTGATTTATCAGCTAAATCTTATCTAGATAAACAAACAGACAAATTATTCTAGAATGTTCTCCTCCTTTTAGTGGGTAATTGTGTATAGGCATAATTCAAAAAACATTCGCAAAACTTTTTATTTTATTTATTTTTATAAATACTCTATTACAAGTTAAGGGTATTTCGGAACATTTTATCCGACAAGATTATGACGTCACTGTCTGGTTTTGAATGTAGTCCCCGCCCCTTATGACCTAAAGTCACGTAACTCACTTATTCGAGCAGATCGTCAGGTTACGGGATATATATTTTGAATTTCAAACGAAATAGCGGCCTTTCATTGGAGGAAAAAATAGGGCGATCGGTAAGGAATGATAAACCGAATACCTTCCGAGAAAATTCACCTATACATTCAATCACAAGACAAAAAAATGAAATATAATTAGGAAAACAGAAGCGAGTTATCTTTTGAATAAATGTCAAAGAAAACATCCAGAAAAAAAGAGCTATGTTCATTATGATCTGACCAAGTTATGGTCATTTGACGGTGACCTGTATCGAATTATAATGGTACTGGGGATTGGTTTTTTAACCGTTTAACCAGGAATTGTTGGAAAGGGTACTGAGTATTGCGCCAGAGACGGGTAGTGTCGCTGGGCAGGATTCATTACACAGAGACAGAGTCGTACAGTTAACAACAACATGAAATTGACAAGATGAATAGTTTAGGAAAGATTTTTGAGTGAAATTGAACGAGTGTGTGGAGCGAGATTTAAGTGAAATTACAGGACGGTAACCAATATCGCTAGTAGAAATTACATTCCAATGTTACCTCTTTCTTTGTTTATCTCTGTCCGTCCGTCTGTCTGTCTGTCTGTCTGTTTGTCCTTCGCGATGAGTGTAAATATTATGTGCCAAATACATACTTTATGCCAGGAACGTATAAAAAATTGTGCCTGAATACACACGCAAGTGCATTCATAAAATTTCAAGTTGCTCGCTCAAAAATAGATACAGTTAAATATGTATTAAGCGACCACCTAAGTAGTAATGGACGTCAGTTTGGCACCCTGGTGCCAAACTGACGTCCAGATTTTCGGTAGGCTATTTGTGCATTTGGACTTAGTCTTTTCACAGAAATGTAAACTTAGGCTTGTGGGGAATATGCGTGTGGACTTAGTTTTTTTACAAGAAATGCGGGTTGGGTTGTGAGTAATATGGATGTGGACTTAGTCTTTTTAGGAGAAATGCAAGTTGGTTTGCGAGTAATGTGGACGTGGACTTAGTCCCCATCTTACCGTCCAAAGACGGAAAGATGGGGTCTTGTTATAGGGACTTTGTCTTTGAAATAAGTGTTTGAATGTATTGTGAAAGTGAGGAATGCAAAAGGACTTTGACAATTTGCGAAAGAGAATGAATTCTTTCTTGGTATTGGATGGTCCTGAAAAGGACCGTTTTTGTTGATTGATAGTTCTGCTATTCATCTCAGCACTTCTTTTTGGTCTTTGGTTTCTTGAAGTTATCGATGTTCTTGCCGTAGGCACCCATCCCTGTCATTGTAGGAATTTTGTATCCCCTCTCTTTTTCTGAACAATGTCTTTTACTTGGACGAACACTTTCTGATGAAGATGATGATCTTTTGGTCGATGAAGTGTGTGACGATTGTTTCTTTTTCATCACAGTCATAATACTGTCTACGAGTTTGTGAAAGTTCGTTTGTTCAAAGTCAAATTCAACTGGAATCTTCAGCGGTGTTGGTCTGAATGTGACTGGAGATGATGATTGTTGACACAATTTTTGAACATTTTGGTTAAGAATTTGTATCCTCTCCGTCAGTGTCTTGAAATCCAAAAACGATTTGTTGAAGGTATTCAGCTCCGCAATGATTTTTATCATGATAGCTTCTTGTCGCGAATTCATGGATTTCAATTCAGCGAGGATGTTTTGAAGAACAACATCATTTGTACTCACTGGTTGGAAATTCTGTTGGATTGATGATAAATTCTCCTGAGGTCCAAGTATCTGACAACTCTGCGATCCAAATGTTGAATCCATGGCTGATGCTAGCAAATCATCGTGCGTGATATTTGCCTGAGACATGATTTCTTGTAAATTGAAATCTGAATTCATTTTTGCGTGTGTTCGCTTCGGAGGTTGACGAACGACTGATGAAGTTTTATACTGTTAGCCTACAGTGTAGGCCGCGCGGACCTTGGCGAAAGCACCTTTACTTTGACAAGTAAAATGGACGTCGAGATGGGAATTTGTGTTTTCTCAGTGATGATTTTTCTCAAATTTCTTCTTCATGATGAAGAAAATGTAAATATTTTCTATCTAAAACGTTTTGTCAACCTATTCTTTTATCATTTCCATTAAGTTCTTCGCATAGTTATTGAACGTGAGGAATAAATTCGCAAAAACTTTTGAAATTGACGGTGAATTTCTGCTGTAGATCCAATTTTTTTTCCTTTGTTTTCTACTTGAAACTGATTTAATTTTTATTTTGATGACTGGTAATGTTAGCTGAGATGTATTACTTGTCATTTTTATCATTTTCGACTGAAAAAGGGTTGAAATCTTATCATTATTCAATCTTAACGCGACTTTTTGAAACACGCTGATTTAAAACCGGTTGCCTATCGCTTTAAAATGTAAAACTCCGATATGAAACGGGTATCGGTGTACATGTCAGATAAAAATCGATATTTAATGTAGATGGGTGGATTAAACTCGCAAGTGAAGCATTGTTTTACTTGACTTAGCGTATTGTTGAATTTATTTGAAAATGCGATATTGGGTCTATGAAATCTTGTAACTACATTCTGAATACTTTATACGGGTTATGTTCGGTGTATTTTAAATGTGACAATTTGAGAAATGGATGCATTCTTGCAATATGGTTGGCCCTGAAAAGGGCCGTTTATTCTAGAGGAAAGAGATTCTAATCCCAGTATTCTTCCCTGTAAATATCAGGAATGTTTGGGTGAACTCTCTCTCTCCTTGGCTGTTCAATGGGTGCCATAAATTCATTCCACACCCAGTCATCTGTCATCTTCGGCGTCCAAGCACATGGTCCCTTCCTAGCGGTATACCGGATTTGCTCAAGAAGCAAAACCTGCGAGGGTGGTGGGTGCCTGATGTAGATCACGGCAAATGATCGGATGTTTTCAGAGTCCATGTTTGAGTTCCAGAGAATGAATTTCTTATGGAACTGACGTCTTTTTATACCCTAAAGAGAGCGCGTACCCGGGAGGAAGCACTTGAATCCTCTCAAAGTCATTTGAAGGTTATTATGTTCGTTTTATCTATATAGGTCAGTGGGTCAGTAGGTTAGTAGGTCATCTCAAACAGTATTTAAATGCAGTTTTCCATACATTTTTTCATCTTGTAAGATGAATTCTGTATTTGATTTCTTTCGACGCATCTTTAAGAAAATGAAGAAAGAGAAAGTCGATGATGAACTGAAGCAAAGAAACCAGGCTTTGTATGAATTTATGTTGCGGCGTGGATATAATTTCTATACGAAGAAGAAGTTAGTGAAGACGGGAAATTTATATCCTGATCTTTCAACCTTCAAGCCACCAACTGAACATTCCGGGTGGAAAGAAAGAATGTTACAGTTGTATCCAACCATGCCTTCCTTTCATGTGAAAGATAGGAATATGTACCCTGATCTTTCAGAGTTCATGCCACCAACTGAATGTAGTGAATGGAAAAGGGGGATGGTACAATTATATCCAAGTTTAACTTCTTTTCATTGAAATGATGTTGAACTTGGAGAAATCAAAAGGTCCTTTTAAGGACCATCCAATTGTCTTGAAAGTTTTTAACTTTTCTGCAAATCGGGATGGATGGTGAAAAATAAAAAAGAGACAATGTTCTTTTAAATTTATTCAATTACAAAATAAATGAAACATGAATGAAACATGAAATGAAAATATGACAAACAATCATTATTTAATCATTACAAGAACAAAAATGTCTGTGTACATTTAAATGTCTCTACTTAACAATGTCTTTAAAATGTCTATTTGTTTAAGTTCCTTAGTTTTGCTTCCTCTTCTTCTTTGGGATGCCAGATTCAGTCTTTGTCTTTCTCTTTCTTGATTTCTTTGTTTCGTCAATCACTAGTGTAGGACAAATGTCTTTCTCCGGGTGATCGCTGGTCTTACAAAAGAAACAGTTTTGATTCTCCTCATTCATGATGATAGTGTCCGATTTGATATCTTTTAGATTTGATATCTCTTCACTACCCATTTTTTCCTGAGAACAGATTTTCTCAGTCTGACTCTCCGTTTCTTTTTTCACATTGTCAATTGTCTGACCGTCATTTTTCTGGGTGTCATTTACTTCATGGTTATTAATGTCCTGTTGAACATGAGCAGTTTGAGTTTCCACTGAACATTTGTTTTTTAGTGTATTTGTTGGTCCGAACTTTTGCACTGTGTTTTTTCTATCAACCCTTAAACAGTATCTGTTGTGTTCATTACAGTGTGATAGGAATGCGCCAACGTATTCCATATTGTCCAAATCTGGTGTTCGATCGTTTCTTCTTGAGATCATGACATCGTGGGTTATTGGATTCACATAAACGAAAGCATAGTAAGACTCCTTTCTCGTCTTCTCAGGACAATCTTTCGCAAAGTGACCCTTTTCGTGACAGATGAAACAAAATTCAGGTCTTTTCATCCCCGGAGCATATATCTCATCTATGGTAAGTGTATCAAATACATTCTGTTTTGTAATCCGATATTCATCATTGCTGAACTGATAAGACATGAACATACCAACGTATGGTCCAATATGCTGAATTTGGTAGTCTGCTGGTATGTTGGTTATTTCGTATTCATGGGTGTATGGGTTAACGTACACCTGCATACGTTTTCTGTTCTTTATCTTTTTCACAACTTCTGACACAATGTCATAACAATTCATGTTCTTAGCTAATTCAGACATGTCTTCTCTCTACAAAGATTTGTGAGTGAATGATGAAATACCATGAAAGCTACGTGGTATTTATACAGTTACGAACTGGTGAGTCATGAATACCCTATAAAAGCTGTGGTTTGTTTCATTTCGATATTAGTTCTTTGTGAACACCCGAAAGAGAAATCATGTCAAAACGAAAAAGGAAAGATGATAATGATGAATGGATTCCACTTCATAAACGTAAGTGGAAAAGAATTAAACTTTTGGACTACAGTGACTCAGAGTCTAATGAGTCAAACGAAGAAAGTGAGTCGGAAAAAGATGTTCCGATGCAAGATGATACTGATTCATCTGATGATGAATTTTGGATACCAAAAAAGAAAAAGGTAAAACCTATTGAATCGGAAGATGAAGTAGAAGAAGAAAAAACGCCTGGATCTATGAGAGAAAAGTACAAGCTGTCCAAAGTAATGAATAAGAAGTCCAGGTTATTTAGAACTGACTCACATGTTGTGTCAGTGACATTTAAAGAATTTGATAAAATTTCACCTCAACAACTTGAAACCTTGTTTGATGATATTACAATCCAACTCAGCGAGACACTTGATACTGAACCAGATGACAAAATAAGAGTTACCATCAACCACCCCGCTTTAGATATGGGGATACATATACCTTTCATGGATGTGCGTGATTTAAATGGTGAAATATTCTTAAGTGAAATTGAAAAAGTCATGCAGTCAAATACTGAATTCAAGGTAGATGATGGTGAGATGAAATTAGATGTTACCCACACACGTTTACCCTTAGGTGGGAGAAAGCGATGGATAGTTGAACTTGATACGAAAGTTTTTGCAAAGAAGAAAAAATCAATTGTTGAAATTAAAAATGCAGAAGACAGTATGTGTTTTGCAAGGGCAGTTGTCGTTGGAAAACATTATGTTAACCGAGATGATAGTGATGAATGGAAAAGAAAATGGCACCTTATTAGACAATCAAACAAGACGATGCAAAAGGATGAAGCTGAACGTTTACTGATGGAAGTAGGAATTTCTCCTAACAAACCATGTGGAGTTGATGAGTACAAGCTGGTCCAGACCTATTTGTACGAGCAGAACTATGTGATCAAAGTCCATCAACAACATTCTAAAGTGGAAATGACATTTCAACATCCAGTAGTGTACCAGGATAGCAAAGTGATACATTTGTATTACCATCAAGGACATTATGACTTTATCACAGGTATGACAGGGTTTCTATCCTGTTGCTATTATTGTGAATTTTGTGATGTTGGATATGATCATAGAGAGTCGCATTACTGTGAGTACATTTGTTCAGCTTGTTTCACATCCCCACCTTGTGATATTTACAACATAGAATTTTACTGTCATGGTTGCAAAAGAAAGTTTTTTGGTCAAGAATGCTTTGATAATCATAGAAGAATTGAAGGTAAAAAGAAGAAATCCATATGTAATCTGGTAAAACTTTGCAGTAAATGCAAGCAACAATACAATGTTAGAACAAATAATCATGTTTGCAAAGGTATGAAAAGGTGTCGTTACTGCAAAAAGGTTACTAATTCTGATCATCGTTGTCATATTCAGCCTTACGAAAGTAAGATACATAAAGGCGGCAATGGTGATCGAGAATTTAAAAAAGAAAAAAAGTCTTGCAAGGATGGTCAAAGTGATGATGATGTGGATGATGATGATGTAGGTGATATAAAGAATAAACCATTGTTTATTTTCTATGATTTTGAATGCAAACAAGATACTGGTCTACATATTCCAAATTATTGCATTGCACAGAGAGCTTGTGATGAATGCATAGATAAGTCACTTGATTATCACTGTTCAACATGCAGTGAGTTTGCCGAAGGAAGGGAGGTTATATTTCAAGGTGATAGCACTCTGACTGATTTTTGTAAATGGCTTTTCTCCAAGCAGCATAAGGGTATGACTGCTATAGCTCACAATGCAAAAGGATACGATGCCCAATTTATCTTGAATGAAATAATAAGAATTGGGAATCAACCCCCATCTCTGATCATGAATGGTAACAGTATCATGAAATTGGAGTTGAATGGAGTTCGTTTGATCGACTCCTATAACTTCATGAACTTTCGTCTTGGTAAATTCCCTGATACGTTTGGTCTGGAAGAAATGAAAAAGGGGTTCTTTCCTCATCTTGCCAACACTGATCAGTTTTGGGACTATGATGGTCCATATCTTGATGCCTCCTTTTACATGTGTGACTCTATGTCCCCAGAATTAAGAAAAGAGTTCATGAAATGGTATAATGAAAAGGTTACAAACAAAGAAAAGTTCAATTTTCAAAAAGAAATGGAATCATATTGTCGTTCAGATGTTGATATCCTCAGAAGGGGGTGTGGTCATTTCAGGAAAGTGTTTATTGAGTACGGAGGTATTGATCCATTACTGGAAGCTATAACAATAGCTGATGCATGCAACAAGGTCTGGAGAAGTAGATATTTGCCTAAAGGTCAAATTGCAATTATTTCAAGTAAGGATTCCTCCAGACGTCGTTTCTCTATGAAAGCCATTCGTTGGCTCCAAAGTATTGCAAATGAAAAGGGTATCTTTATACAGCATGCCCGGAATTTGGGAGAATTTGAGATCAAGTCTTTAGCTGTTGATGGATTTCATGCAGAAACCAACACAGTGTACGAATTTCTTGGTGATCTATGGCACGGTTGTCCAGTCTGCTACCCAAACCGTTTACAAACCAACCCAATTAATGGTTTTACAATGCAAACTTTGTATAACGATACAATGGCCCGTCTACAATATCTAAAGAGGTTAGGCTATAAAGTTGAATACATTTGGGAACATGAGTTTGATGCAAGAGTAAAAAAAGACAAAGATTATCGTGAAGTAATCAATGGTTTATTCCCATACTCTGACCCAATAGATCCAAGGGACGGACTGTATGGCGGGCGTTGTAATGCAGTCAAGATTGCTCATGAGATAGACGAATCAAGTGAAAAAGAAATTAAGTACATTGACATTTGCTCTTTGTATCCTTATGTATGCAAGTATAAATCCTACCCCGTTGGACACCCAAAAGTCCTGACAAGCGAAAGCATTGACATTCAAAACATTAGGCAGTATGAAGGTCTTGTCAAATGTAAGGTGTTGCCCCCTGATGATTTGCTTCACCCTATTTTGCCCGTACATTGTAATAACAAAATGATGTTTCCACTATGTAGAACATGTGCGGAAGAAAGTTCACAGACTTGCTCTCACAATGAAAACGAGAGAGCGTTGATAGGAACATGGGTCACAGTTGAATTGTTCAAGGCTTTGGACTGTGGCTACAGATTACTTCATGTCTTTGAAGTTTGGCACTTTGAATCTCTCTCCAATAATTTCTTTAGGGGGTATGTTGACAACTTTTTGAAAATCAAACAAGAAGCCAGTGGTTATCCTGAATGGTGTAAAACCCAAGCTGACAAAGATACATTTATTCGGGAATATGAATCAGATGAAGGAATCAGTCTGGATCCTACAATGATTAAAAAGAACAAAGGAAGAAGGGCATTTGCAAAGATAATGTTAAATTGTCTATGGGGAAAACTTGCCCAAAGAGAGGTATTGACCCAATCAGAATATATATCAAAACCATCAAAATACTTTGAACTGGTCAACAACCCTAACTACATTATTAAACATGTAGAAATATTCAATGAAGAATGTCCATTCATTCTGGTCAACTATGAATCAAAGCTGGATCATGTTGAGACCCATGGAACAGCCAATGTCATTGTCGGATCATATGTTACGGCCTATGCTAGACTTGAATTATATAGCATCCTAGAAAAACTGAATGATAGAGTGTTGTACTTTGACACTGATAGTTGCATGTACATTCATGACCCACAGTTATGGAATCCACCTATTATCAATAGTAGATTGGGGAAATGGACCGATGAAGAACCCAACTCAAAAATTGTAAAGTTCAGAGGGTTGGGTCCAAAAAACTATGCATATCAATTGGTTACCAAAGATGGTGATATTGAAAGTAAATGTAAAGTCAAGGGTATAACCTTAGACTACAAAACTTGCAAGTTGGTCAATTTTGATGCATTCACAAAATGTATGCAGGATCGAAGTACTGAAATTAAGATAACCTATGACTGTAGAATCAGGAGACATAGAGATAGAAAAGTCACTAGTGAAGCACAAACAAAAACATTTAGATCAGTATATACAAAGAGAGTAATGGTCAATGATATAGATACTGTCCCATTTGGACATGAAAGTATTAGGGTATAAAAACAATAAAAACTTTTAGAGGGGTATCATTTCTTGTGAACAAGCTGAACACTGTACATTAAGATATTGATTTTGTCTCTTAGAAAACAATGTTTGTTTTAGTTCATTTGGTATTGTACTTAACACATGATTTTGTAAGACAAAAACTGATTAGGTATGAACTAGAAAAAGAGATTTCACGATTATTACATCTTATAGACAATTCTATCAATGAGAAAAATGATTAAAGAACTGTAAGATGATAACATTTCTAGCATCTATTATTTACTACTTGTGGAAGCTAAATTTCAAAATGTTGCCTTATCAACTTCCACTACCAATTGAGTTACGTGAGAAGATCTACAAGATATTCATCGGATATCATACATTGGATAAAGATATACAAGAAAGAATGAAAGTAGTTTGTATATCAATGTGGATTCGAAAGATGAAAAATGGAATCACGAGAGGACAACCTGCAATAGAATTGTTTAAAATGAGAGAATATATACAGGAGATGATAAACGATACACAGTTCGAAGATAGTGAAATAAAAGTGTTGACAAGTGTCTTACTTAATAACTTCTACTTTTGGAGGGATAGAGATACATATCAGTGGACATTTAAAACACCAATGCTAAATGGGAGAACATGTAGTGAATTCATTGAGAAACTTAAAAGAAAAGCTAAGCAATTTAACTTTTACATGATGTATAGAAAGACATGGATTGATCATGTGAATTATCGAACTACTCCATCCACTGTTGAAGAAGTTGAAGCAATAGATGGATTCATCATATTTGACAGAGATGTTAGCAAAGAAATAGTGTCCTCCACAGTTTCATCATGTAGAGTGCTTCCTGTCAATGAAGTGGATTACAAACCGGATAGTAATACATTCTTCTTTCCATATGAATTAGGAAATCGTGAAGTAGGAAAGACAAGTATTATACTATCCGAATCAATATTGAATCATTATTGGACATGGATAAGTGGACTTAAAGGTGGATTCAATCATAACTAAAGAACTGTTTAAAACTTGTTGATGATTTTGTTTTTTAAAAAAAATGTAAGTTGTGAATTTTTCAAAAAACTTTTTTTAAAAAATATTTTTGAAAAAATATTTTTTAAATATTTTTTAAATATTTTTAAAAAATATTTTTCAAAAAATATTTTTTTAAAAATGTTTTTTAAAAATAAAAAAATAAAATTGTAAATATGTTATTGTAAAAAATGTTGTAAAAATGTTTTATGATGTTTCAAAAATGTTAAAGAATAAAAGTTATAAAATGAATATATCTTTGTCATTTTATTTCTATCCATTGAATGGTTAGGACGTAAGAAATGGATATAGATATTCTCTCCCTCTTGTTTAACCATCCTTGTAATATTTTCATTTCTGGTCCAAGTGGATGTGGTAAAACAGAATTCGTTCACAAATTGATAGATTATCGTGAAGACTTATTTGACACTGCACCAAAAAGAATTACTTGGTGTTATAAAGAATGGCAAAATGCATACAGTATCATGAAAGAAAAATTTGATTTCATTACTTTCATTGACGGAATACCTGAAGATGAAAATGAAATTGTAAGTGATACATCTATACCACATTTGGTAATATTTGATGATATGTTAGGTGAAAAAGATGAAGAGAAAATTAAATTATGGTTTACTAGAAAAGGTCATCATCGTAATGCAAGTGTCATCTATATAACACAAAACATGTTTTCACAGTCAAAATCAAGTAGAACCATTAGTTTGAATTCAAGATACATGATACTTTTTCGCAATGAACGTGATAATAACCAAATAAAGACTCTAGCAAATCAAATGCAAGCCCCACACTTGATTCCTGCGTACAATGATGCAACATCCTTGCCTCATGGTTATTTGGTCATTGATTTTCATTCTCGAACTCAAAAAGTATTGAGATTAAGAACTGATATATTTCATAGATGGTATACAAAGAATGAAGATCAAGGTCCAATTATTTATTCACCTGTATAAATGGGTGAACTTGTGATCATTCAAGTCCAGTCTTTTGATCTATGTCATTGAGTGAACATGGCCTTACCAAGAACATCTACATCAGTGATTCATGCTTTACAGAACTTAAGTCGACAGACAAACAAGTATGAAAGAGAAGCGTTATTGAATGCTGGTTTAAAGGAAATATTGAAATGGTTTTCTTTGGCAGCACAAAATATCATTGAAAATAGAATCAAGCTACCAAAGCAAACTGTTACATATATGAATAAACATAGAGATGATGTAGCTAAGCTTGCAGATCCAAACATTAATGAACAAGTAAAACGTAAAATCATATTGAAACCAGGTGGTGGTGGTTTTCTTGGTGGTGTAATAATTAGAAGTCTCCTTAGATGGGATGGAGAAAGAACTGCAAGAAAATTTGGTCATGATAAGAAATCTGTTAAAAGAAAATCTCCAAAGAAGAAAAATTCTGTTAAAAGAAAATCTCCAAAGAAAAAAGTTGTAAAAAGAAAATCACCGAAGAAAAAAGTTGTGAAAAGAAAATCTCCAAAGAAAAAAGTTGTGAAAAGAAAAAAGAAAAATTCTCCAAAGAAATCAAAAAACAAATTCTCGATTGATGAAAGATTCATTACAATGAGAAGATCACATAGACCTTTTTCTAAAATGTCATCAACAAATGTTACACCAAATGTTTCCCCCATTTCATCAATTCATTCACCACAAACACCGATGAATATATCTCCAACTTCATTCTTATCAAGTTCTATGTCTCCGAATTCATCTGCCCGTTTTTCAACCCCAATCTCAAGTTCAACCTCTGATTCAAGTTATGACAGTGATTTCATTACACCACAACGTATACCAAAATCGAGTCAGCAAAAACTTAGAAACAGAAAATATAGAATTGCACCCTTTTCACCCTTAACAACTTTGGATATGAGAACTGTATCCTCTCCAGCTAGAATAGCTCTTACAGCATTACGAGAAAAATTTTCTACCTAATAAATACTTTTGATATTACACGCTCTTTATCATTTATGATTTATCTGAAGAAGTGGTAACATGGTGAAAACACTAAGAAAAGTTCCTTTAATTAGGAAACATGGTCATATGGTTATGGCATTAATGAAATCTTCACCGAAGCTAAGAAAAAAATTAGTAAAAGAATTATCATCTCCAGTGATAAGATGTATATCAGAATGTTGTCACAATGTTTTAAAAGGCAATGTACACCTAACAGATGCTCAGAAGAAGAAGTTGTATTCAAACCGTCAACATCTTCGAAATCTTGCTTCAAAATCAGTGTCTGTAAAAAAGAAGAAACGCATTTTGAATCAGAAGGGTGGATTTCTCCCATTGTTAGGGTCTGCATTAATACCATTATTAGGTAAAGCTGTCATAGGAGGGATTGGTGGTGCAATTAAAGCTTTATAATTTTATGAACCTGTGATTTCTGTAAAGAAGTACCTTTACAAAAAATGTCAGTAAGAAAAATGGTCATTGTTCCTGTCCAAGTACTGAATGATTTGAAGCAATGGAGAGATGAACAAAGTCATAAACCTATTCTACCACAAAATCCACAAGTAACCAATGTTTCCCACCTTTATAAGGATATGAAAAATACATTAGAAAGAACTGATATTTCTGAAACAGACAAAGCACAAACGTATGGAGAAACATTGTTCAAACTACAAAATTCATTTGAAAAAGTGAAAAATCCAACATTACCCCAATCTTCAAAAAATCAAGAAGCGGATCCAACAACAGAATCAATAAATGTTTCATTACATGATCGTATCTTAGAAAGTGTACCTAAAACCATGCAGAGAAAAGCTAAGCTTCTGTTAAATATTCTTAGAGATAATGATAACATATCATGGGATAATCAAGGTATGGTAACATATAAAGGAAAACCTATCCCAGGTTCAAATATCATTGATCTCATAAATGATTCATTACGTAAGAGAAAAGGAATTGAACCTAGAGGTTGGGAAGTATTCTCTAAAGCTTTACATGAAAGCAATGTTCCACAAGAAGTAGTCGGAAACATGTCAAGATGGCAATGGATGCAAAAATATCAGCCTGAAAGTGAATCTAGTGAATCAGAAATAAGTTTTAGTACACCCTTTAAAACCCCCGCCAGAAGTTTAGTAAGATCTCCAACCAAAATGAAAACCATAAAGAAGAGAACATTAAGCCACTTAAGAAAAATGTCACCATATGCCACGACTCATGAAAAAGAAAAAAGAAAAGATCTTTACACTCAACAACTTTTAAGCCCTATAAAAAAAGATTCAATTTCTAAAAGTCTTCAGTCATGGGAGGCATACTGAAGCGTAAGTCCAAAGAAGCACTGTTAAGAAAATTATATTATGGATTAAATAAAAATAAAGTTGCATATTCAAGCATAAAAGAATTATACAAAGCAGCGAAGTCCACTTTGAAAACCATATCATATCAAGATGTTAAAAAATGGTTACAAGGGGAATCAACATACACCTTACATAAACCTATTCGAAGAAAATTTCAAAGACGTAAAACAATTGTTGCAGGAATCGATCACCAATGGCAAGCTGATTTAGCAGACATGCAACAATTTTCAAATCAAAATAATGGGTTTAGATATTTACTTTGTGTTATTGATGTCTTTTCAAAATTTGCATGGGTAGTACCTATCAAGAATAAGATGGGAAAAACATTGATAAATGCATTTCAGTCCATCCTTAAATCACGAAAACCTCTATCATTACAAACAGATAAAGGAAGTGAGTTCAAAAACAAAGACTTTCAATCGTTTTTGAAAAAGAAAAAGATCCATTATTTCACTACAGATAATCCAGAGACTAAAGCAACTATTGTGGAAAGATTTCAACGTACGTTGAAAACTAGAATGTGGAAATATTTCACTCATGAAAAAACACGAAGATACATTGATGTTCTTCAAAACTTTGTGAATAATTATAACAATACTTTTCACAGGAGCATAAAAGCAATTCCATCAGATGTTAATCATTCTAATGAAGCAAAAATTTCAGAGAACTTATATGCAAAAAGTGAAACAAAAGTGATTAAGAAGATAAAAAAGAAACCAAAATTAAAGAAAGGTGATCGTGTTCGTATCAATAAAACAAAACATACATTTGAGAAAGGATATCTTCCAAATTGGACACAAGAATTATTTGAAATCACTCATGTAAATTCAAAAACATCTCCAATCACATATAAAATTAAAGATTTAGCAAATGAACCTATCCTTGGGTCATTTTATGAACAAGAATTGCAACTTATAAAAGATGATGAAGTTTATGAAATAGATTCAGTTCTTGATAAGCGAACAAGACGTGAAGGTAAAAAAATAATCAAAGAAATTAAAGTCAGTTGGAAAGGTTATCCTAAAAAATTTCAGAGTTGGATACCAGAATCATACTTAACGTGATTTGAAAAAACTTATAAAAACATAAGTAATTATCATGCAATCTCAGTTGGAATCTGGAGGTGACAGTGTCAGTCAGTCAACTCCTTTCACATGTTTTGGAAATCGTGTCCCTAAAAATCAGTTCACTTATGTATCACAAATAATAGTCATTTATGCCATTATTGCTACATCTATAGTACATCTTAGTATTCAAAGTGATAATCGTGAATTGTGGTTAATTCTTCTCAGTAGTTCTTTAGGCTACATTCTACCATCACCCGGATTAAAATTCACAAAACAGAATAAACATTCAGCATTTGATTTCATTGATGGTAAAAAATGAATTCCTTCTACATAACTTTACCTAGTGATAGTTCTTTGAACTATTTTCCTACAAACACACAATGTTGTTTTAAAGTGAAATTACCTAAAACTGTTCATATTGATAAGGAAGATTGGGAAGTTGGACTTGCACAATTGATAACACCAAGTCAATTCCTAAATATAAGTGAAGAAGAAGCCAGGTTTGATATCATCACGGCAGATACTGGTATCTACAAAAAGATATTTGATGAAAATAAGAGAAAACCCAATCCATTAGAAATTACTGCCCTTAAAGTCAATTCAACAGGACATGATACAAAATGGGCAATCAAATTTCGTTTCACACCTGGCTCTTATATTTCGCCATCTCATGTGTTAGATGTAGTCAATGAATGCATTGATGATGAAATTGGAAAAGTACTTCATGACAGCAGTGCAACTATTCACGTTGGATATTCTGAATCATCAAAACGTCCAAAGTTTGAATTCAAAAATATTAACAAAACAGGAATTAAATTCAATAAATCCTTATTTCAAAAACTTGGTGGTGATCCTTTGTTTGATGGAAAAACAATTTACAAGGGTCGAAGTGTTTTTGAAATGTTTAAATATTCACCAAACATTGATGCAGGATATAATCATTTATTTGTATATTCAGACATTGTTGAATATTCCATTGTTGGTGATACATTAGTTCCAATACTTCGAGTTGTACCATTTAAAACATCTAATTCCATTGAAAATGATAATGGAAGTCAACATATCAATCATGAAATTATTGCTCCACATTATTTCCCAGTTTCAAAATCAGATTTTGATTCCATTCACATTAATATAACAGGTGATTCTGGTCATCCTATTCAGTTTGTCATTGGCAAGACAATAGTAAAGTTGCATTTTCGTAAGCGTAAAGAAAATCAAAAATAAAAAAAACATGGTGCCTGTTTATAGAGGTGTTCAACATCAATATGGTTTTGGCTTAGGGTCTTTGTTTAAATCTGCATTAAGATCAGTAACACCACTAATAAA
This sequence comes from Fragum whitleyi, assembly GCA_948146395.1. Taxonomy (NCBI): domain Eukaryota; kingdom Metazoa; phylum Mollusca; class Bivalvia; order Cardiida; family Cardiidae; genus Fragum; species Fragum whitleyi. The sequence continues at coordinate 3,708,522 of OX411558.1, forward strand.
ACCTATGGTGAAATCAGGACTGCATGCAATAAAAGATGAAGGTATTAAACAAGGATTAGGAATAGCACAAGACATTTTAGTACATCGTAAAAAGCCAAAGAAAGTTCTCATGTCACGGGGAAAACAATCCTTGAAACATTTGACTAACAAGTTGTTATCGAGTATAAATGAAAAGAAATCAAGCAATGCACATCATTCTCATTCTCGATCTCGTCGTGGTAAGATCACGTCAAAGAAACATCGAACTAACAAAAGGTCAGCCAGACCATTAGACATTTTTGATTAACATTTTTGTAAAAAGTCCAAAAAGATGATGCAAAGTGGATCATGTGAGTGTAGTAAAACTGAGCTAGATGTATTATCAGTACCTCCTACCATGACAAGCATGCAGGAATCTCAGTGGGTTGAACATTTTCCCGTTGCATCAATTGCAAATGATTCACCAATAGAATTTATGATACCACCTCAAACAGAGTTTTGGACGGATTTATCACAGTCCTTTCTGTATGTAAAATTTAAAATTATCCAAGCAGCAGATGATTCACCTTTAGCAGATGGTGCTAACATTGCACCAGTAAATAATTTCTTACATAGTATGTTCAGTAACATAGATCTATACCTGAATAACAAACTGATAACCAGTGGATCAAATAATTACCCGTACAGAGCCTACATTGAAAACCTTTTGTCATATAGTCCAGAAAGTAAGAAATCTCATTTGAGAGCAGGAGAACTCTGGATTAAAGACACAGCAGGACATATGAACGATGCTCAAATCGCCGGAAATAACGAAGGGATTAAACAACGAATAGCGGCTATTGCAGCAAGTAAGACAGTGGAATTATTTGGACGTCTTCATCTAGATGTTTTTCTCCAGGAAAAATATCTTCCCAATGGAGTGGAAATCAGACTAAGATTAAATAAGTCACGTCCAGAATTTTGCATTATTCAACATGCAGGTGAACCCAAAGTTAAAATTCAGTTTGAATCAGTAAGTTTCCATGTTAGAAATGTTGAATTGTCACCAGTAGTTGCAAATAATCTAAACCAACTCATTGCACAGAATAATATGAAAATCCCTATTCGTAGAGTAGAAGTCAAAACATTTTCAATCACTAACGGTACTCTATCAAAAGTGGAAGATCATTTGTTCCAAGGTCAGTTACCGAAACGTGTTTTTATTGGAATGGTAACAAATGGAGCCTTCAATGGATCTTATACATCAAACCCATTCAACTTTTCTCATTTCAACGTAAGAAAAATAGCCGTATCATGCAATGGACACAGTATTCATGGTAAACCATTTGAACCTGACTTCACAAATGGACTAACACTGAGATCATATCTGTCTTTGTTCAATGCCACAAAATCCATTGGTGCTGACAAATCATTTGGTATAACAAAAGAGGAATATGATGCTGGTTTCGCTCTTTGGGGCTTTGACCTCACAGCAGATCAAGGTAGTGAAGAAGGACAGTTGCATCCTATAAAAACTGGAGGCTTGAGAATAGAACTTCAGTTTGGATCTAACCTTGCTAGAGTCATCAACGTTATTGTTTTCGCTGAATTCGATAATCAAATCGAAATCAACAGTCTTAGAGAAGTTATCACTGATTACTAAAAATCATGCTTGGATACCAGTACGCCATAAAACTTAGAGAAGAAGCAGAGAAAGTGAAATACTCGTCAAACATTGAATCAGTTCGTAAAAATGACATTCACAACAGTTTTCAAAAGTGTATGGTGGATCAACTGCAAGAACTTATCAATGAAGAAGTTCATAACAATTGTAACGGGTGTCAAATAGATCATCCGAGTCAGATAGAACACCCTGTTTGCTTATTCATGAGTAGAGAAGAACATACAGACTTGTTCATTGAGCAAGCAATGCTTAAAGTAAATCCATATAAAATAATGCAGGCATGGTATCCACAACTTGAAGAATTAAAACTAAACGAACAAGAATCAGTAGAAGCCTATCGACTATGGCAAAGTATAAAAAAGAACATTTTGTGCGGATTCACAGATACATGGCTAGAACGTTGGAGTGAGAAAGTAAAGCAGTCTTGGGATCAATAATGTACACCAGTGAAATTCAACATATCTTGGATCGTGGAGTGTGGATTAAAAATCTCAATGGAAGAGTGTGTGCAAAGGATTTATTACCAAAGCGAAAACCTTCACATGTGAAGGCTTATATCATCAATACAGCAGATTCATACAACTCAGGAGAACATTGGGTAGCAGTTATATTCTATCCAAATGGTAAAGCAATGTACTTTGACTCATACGGGCTTCCACCACTTCATAGGGAAATATCTCATTTTATCCAAAATAATTCACGTTCATGGACTTATAATAACCAACCTATTCAAAGCATCCTTGGAAAAGTTTGTGGACACTATTGTATTTTTGCCTTGGATGGGGTAGCAAGAGGATACAACTTAAAAAAACTTCTAAGAAAGACATTCAGCACAAGGAACTTACACAAAAATGACAGAGTAGTCACATCGTGGTTCATACAGACATTTAGCAGAATTGTATAGACATTTTGTAATATAAAATTGATTGTAAATATGTTCATGATTGTTCATTTTTGTTCTTAGTTCACAGTTCATTGTTCAATAAAATATAGAAAATGTAAATATTTGTGTTTTGTTGTCGTTTAATATTCCATCCTTCTCATGATTGTTCATGATAAAGGTAAAAGAATCGGATTCATGATAAAGAATAATGAGTAATATCGTATTTTCATGCTTGGAGAAAACACAAATTTCAATCTCGGCATCCATTCTACTTGGCAAAGTAGAGGTGCTTCCAGCAAGGTCCGCGTCGTCAATATAAATACATAGCAGATTTTCCACTCTTTAACATTCTAGATCATGGAACCGATTCGTAGAGAACTCACCGATATAGCAAAGGAATTGCTGAACATTGCTGAGCGACTGTATCGCGTGCAGGGAATGATTAGAGATACTCAAATCATTTCTCCACAAGAAAATGCCATTGAGCAGACACCAACGAATAATCTGCAAGATGTCATTTACTTGGATAGACCCATCTTGGGTAGGACAACAGAACAACTAAACAGAGCACTACCTGATGTCATCTACATGGGTACTCAATTTAGGAGAAGAGTGGTATGGAATGGAGAATCATTGGTCATAAAGAAAAGAATGAGGAGACATTGTCCAATTTGCAATGCACGATTTGGATGCAGCCACTTCTAAAGAGATCATAATTATCAACCAACAAAAACGGTCCTTTTTAGGACCACCCAACACCAAGAAAGAATTCATTCTCTTTCGCAAATTGTCAAAGTCCTTTTGCATTCCTCACTTTCACAATACATTCAAACACTTATTTCAAAGACAAAGTCCCTATAACAAGACCCCATCTTTCCGTCTTTGGACGGTAAGATGGGGACTAAGTCCACGTCCACATTACTCGCAAACCAACTTGCATTTCTCCTAAAAAGACTAAGTCCACATCCATATTACTCACAACCCAACCCGCATTTCTTGTAAAAAAACTAAGTCCACACGCATATTCCCCACAAGCCTAAGTTTACATTTCTGTGAAAAGACTAAGTCCAAATGCACAAATAGCCTACCGAAAATCTGGACGTCAGTTTGGCACCAGGGTGCCAAACTGACGTCCATTACTACTCACCTACGGGGCCACCAAAAAGCAGTAGTTATAGAGAATGGTCACTTAGTACACGTTTCTTTACAAATTAGAAATATAATTTTGATTGAATATGCATGGGGTTTTTTTTGCGTTTTTCTCAATAATCCTTCGTTGTTAATGGAATTGTCTCATTGAGACGAGTTTTAACATTATAAGGTTATTATTAGACTAATTATGTTTACTTTAAAGATATTTTCAATTAAAGAAGGGGATTTTAAAAACAATCCGTGAATAAATTCGAAAAATGTGTTAATATTGAATGAGCCATTGGGTGAAAGTTTCGATGAGTCCAATTTCAAAGAAATTACAGACATAAGTTCTTAGTCGACAAACTGTAAGGGTACATTTATATGTCTAGCAATTTCTTCGTGTTCCACATCGTTTGGCAACGTTTTTCCCAGGGGACGAAAAGAGGTGAGATAAAATGGAACTCCAGACTCCTTCTTAATCTTAATATTATGTACAGTTATTTTCATCGTGAAATTGACAATTACCTCAATCAAAATCATTCCAATTCGCTCACTCAGCGCTCCATTCGCTCATTCTAAACACTCACTCAAACCACTCAATAACGCCCAAACCAAATGAAAAATATACATCGTCGTTCAAAATGACTTTGGATAGAGAAAAATTGCGAATTCACTGACAAAATTCATATTGTAAGCATCTAATTGGTTCTTGAAGAAATAGGAAGCTATCTATAGAAGTTGTAGGCATTTTTTTATTAAAGGGAGGCAATCAATATCGCTTATTTTGTTCATCCTGAACAAAATTTGCGATATTGGATTTTCTCCCATTAAATTCACTCAAAACTCGCTCCACACACTCTATCAATTTCATTTCTAAATCATTCAAAAATCATTCACCTTGTTATTTTCACAATGTTCTTAATCGTACGTTTTTTACTCATTTCACCGTAAACAAGTGAATATGTATTGTGGTATAAAGTCTCAAATTTTATATTAATAACTTTTTCGTTTTGAGTTAGGTTCATTGTCTTTGGTTACTTGATAATTTACATAATAGTATATTGATTTACCAAACGTTTCAAATTATACATTGGCATCAAATCGTTTTTTCCCTGATGTAAATGATATAATATCTCACATTTCCTGTAAATTGTTTTATACCATCTCTCGTGACCGGATTTACATTTCCATTTGAAGAATGACAGCTATACTTGGGGCGGAAGTGAAAAACACGACCTCGGTGGGAATGTTAATATCATTTTGAACATAACCTTTCTGGTGAATGTAGACCAGGCCTGCGTTCAGCATGTAAAAACGCTCGCAAACGTTTAAAGATGTTATCCGCTTCGCAATATATATATATATATAATATATATATTACGTACTTAGTGTTTTGTATGAAAAAAATCAAACGAGGCTTGGGGAAATTGATAATTGTCGAGGCTAATTGTTGAGATTCTGCCGAGACAATTATAAGTTCCCACAACCGAGTTAGATATTTTTTCATTTAATACACTAAGTATTTATTATATTTATCTTAAAACCTCTATTTGCCCTGTTTTGTCGATGTTTCTAGCAGAAATAAAAGCTTCTAAAAATGTTTGCATTATGTCATTGTTCTAGAAATATCCATATAATATCATAAAGAAATATCATATTGAATGTTAGCACACGGATGTGTGTATAGTTAAAAGATAAAATAAAATCGGTGAAATTCGGAAGAAATTTCTTAATAGAACCACTCATCGTCAAGCTTCGATATCGCTGCTTCGAGCATAGCCCATCGTTTAGGATGCAAACACGTTTGTCAACGTTTCAAAATGGAATCCGTCTTTGCACGTGATTACACGTGCAAAGTGGGATAGAATTTCGAAATCATTTCGCAAACGTTTTCACTTTTATTGCAGGACAGACTGACTGAGATGGCTGACTGATTGACATTATCGTGAAACCGTTATTGGACGTATACTCAAGATTTCGTCAAGTTCTCTTTCTTCAATATCCTTTCATGTCAACCCGTCCGAAGGGCGTAGCGACGATTGGGTGGCAGAACGCATTTAAAAACAAAATCAATTCTCATCTCGCAAAAGACCATTTTTGCATAATTTGACAGCTGCTTTATAAGCTTCGAGCTACAGACAAACGTTCAAAAAAACAAACAAACAAAAAAAACCACACACACACAAACAAACAAAAAAAACCCCAACAACAACAAAGTTTGCAAAACGTTTAGATATGGTATCCCGCTCAACATGTTGAGTGACTTCTAAACGCTTTCAAGCGTTTTTCGTGCCGAACGTAGCTCAGGCTAGCAGTATACACAATACTTTTTAAACATGGATGGTCAATTCAATGATTAAAAAAATCTCAATCCAGATTTCATTTTAATCTGATAATAGAAAATCACGAATCTGTTATAAATTTTAAATCGATAGTTAATTGCATTAATGGACAACCCGTCGAGATCAACACGTTATAGACAGATTTTAACAGCGATGATAATAGAATTCTCTCTCCATCATATTGTGTGCAATAAAGGCACTATATGTATTACATTATTTCTATTGTCATTTGTTATGTTGTATATTCGATATTATATGATAAAATGTTACCAATAACAAATTTAATATAGTCCATATCTTTTTCCATATTAAACAGTCGCTTTCAATCTTTTAATCGGGCCTTTGCCAACGATCTTCCAGTAGACTTTAATAATCATTCATCGAAGTAGTATCTTATGTAATAATTCTAAAATAAACATATGTCTCGTGTCAAAAGTAAGAAATTGATAAATAAATATAGATAAGTCAATGATTCGATAAAAATGGCGAGTGTTAATTCATTTACTTTTATTTTTTTGTTATCTTATTGTTTGATCTGAAACATGACCATCTTGGAAAAAACGTAAAATAGATATTTGAAAAAATATATCTTCCAGTTGTGGTCCACCGAATGTGTTATGTCAAAAGGTCTTTCACAGGGAGGTGGAAGAAAATCAGTCGATTAAGAAAAAAACCCGCAATGTATATCGACCCTCACTGACTGCACAGTTCGCTCAGTCTGAATGGGTCGACAATTTGCGCAATTCCAAGATAGCCGCTTTTCGCCTGATATCCCACCCGGAATCTTCCTGTAAAACATTCCAACTCGTGACTTAAATTATACACCATAAAACCCGAACATGTAATAAAACCGAAGCGTGAATCAATACACAAATAAACACTCATGTTTCATCGTGATATAGGGTGGCATCATTATCTATTGATTGGATTTTATTGTCCTTCTCTGATGGTGATTGTTTTTTCTGATTACTGATCTACACTTTTGTCTGAAGAACAGCTAGAAACATTGAGAAATTGACAAGATTAATGATTTTGGAATGGTGGTGAAAGAGAATGGGATTCGAACGCTTGAATGAAAATATAGGGAGATAATATATATCGCCATTTTCATCCAAATTTATCACTTCCCTTCAAAAAATATCCGTAGTTTTCTATTAAATGGATTTGTATGTTTTTGTAATAGCTTCCAAATCAACACAAACCTAACTAAAACAAGGAATGGTTTGTTTGATTGAGTGAGCGGTCGTGTAGGCGGCCAAAAGCAAGTTGTTTACTTCACTTGATAGAAAATGGTCCGGTCACAATCACAAGCTTTTTAAAACCCGGAACACATACATGTAGCTAGTCTCGATACAGCTGGTAACATCGTGAAATTGACACTCATCTCGATCAAAACCATTATAAATCGCTCGCACAGAGCTTCATTAAATGCATTCAAAACACTCGTTCAAATCAATTCTCAAAGATACGCAATTTTTTGCCAATTTTTAGCCATTCCGTTACCATGAAACCAAAGTTTTTTTATGAATTAAATTTCTTTTTACAACTTTTCAAGAGATTTACCCAAGTAATATCCCGGCCAAGTTTCAGCTTGATTGGCCCGCTGCTTTAGGAGGAGACGGATTTTTTCTTAGAGAATCGGCAATTTTCAGCCGTTTTTCAGCTTTTACGTTACCATGGAAACAAGGGTTTTATATGAAATTAAGTTCTATGAACAACTTTTGAAGAGATTCACCCAATGAACATTTCTGCCAGGTTTCAGCTTGATTGACCTAGTGGCTTAGGAGGAGAAGACTTTTTTCTAAGAGTTTTGGCAATTTTCGGCTTTTCTGTTACTATGAGTTTTTGATAGAATCAAATTCTTTTAATAACTTTCGAAGATAAGTGGCTATCGCGAGTTTAGACGTATCGGATTGGCCCTCCAAGATACACATCTGTTTATAGAATATCACGTCATTAAATCAACTTACCGATCAATATCAATCAAAAACGTTCATATATTTAAAAGTCCACTCATTCATCTTATTGTCAAATCATTACCTTTGTCTATTTCCAACTGTTTCTAGCTGCAATGACGATGACGTAAATAAACATAGTTAGTCACATCGTAAAATTGAAATTTATCTTAATCAAAACCATTTTAAATCGCTCACTCAGCGCTCCATTAATTCATTTCAAACTCTCACTCAAACCACCCAAAAACGTTCTTAAATCATTTAGAAAGATGTGATCAACAGCTACATAAAAAAATAAATATAGATAAAAAATATCGCGTTTTCACTGACATAATTGAAATTTTAAACTTCTGATAGGTTCTTGAAGAAAAAAAAACTATTTATAGTATGTATATGCATGTTCTATTAAAGAGGGGGTAGTAAATATCGCTAATTTTTGTTCATCCCGAACAAAATTGGCGATTATGCATTACCTCCCTATTGATTTGATTCAAGACTCAAAGCTATCGCGAAATTCCGATCGTTTTGAACGATAGCCAAGTGATTTTGGACGATTTTGGAGCATTTTACATGGTGTGAATGAGTGTTTAGAATAAAAGAATGGAGCGAAAAGCGAGACACTTAGAGTGGTTTCGATCGAATGAAATGTCAATTGCACGATGTTACATGACTGTGAATCGATGACAAATTAAATCAAAGAGAAAAGTGTACAATGTATAGTCCGTTTGACTTCTATATGGACCAACCTTTTCATCAATTACATAAAATTGCGTATGAATAAAGGATTTGTATGTAGTAAAATCTTAATTTCAGATTAATACCATTCCAGAAAATATTTTTTGAAAATAAAATGATTTCAAAATAATGATTTTGTCTATCTACCCAGCCACAAATTCAGTATCTTTAAAGTATATTTTGAGTACAAATGAAGCCCTCTCCTGGGGTATTAATGATGCGCTATTGAAGCATGTGCTTCTACTGTACTTAAGATTTATATCAGAAACTTTCATTACAAAATATACAGCCAAAGTTCTTTTGAAGCACGTCTAAAATATGCTAATTAGGCTTCAAATGTACTTCATAGAAGGCAGCATCATTGAAGCTTCACCTGAAGTACAACTGAAGTCCTATACCCTGAAGTACATTTAAAGCTCATTTCTTCATCAGTGCTCAAGGTGATGCTTAAAAGATGCTTCACCATATGAAGTATGTTTAAAGTACATCTTCTAATTTTAACAAAGTACATTTGAAGTATTCCTTTAAAACAAATCAAACATACTGAAAGTATACTCCATGTTGCAAAGTATCTTTGAAGCTTAACCTGTAGCACCTGTTTCATTTTCTTCCACAAATATCCGTAACCACAGGGTTTCAGAAGAATTTGAATTTGAATGGTAAAAACTACCAGAATCTTATTCCTATGCTGAAAGGAGTTCTAGAAATGTGGGCAAACAAAGACCTTAATATACTTTAAGGCTTATTCTAAACTCAAAGAAACAAACAGATAATGAATTTAAATGAAATATCTATTAACTCTTCAATCCTGGAGACACATTGAGTCATCCTACAGCAGACAACTTTAAAATGATGTAAATTTTCAGAATTGCCATTGTAAAGGCAGAATAGTGTATGAAAACATTGTGGCAAAACGTTATGAGCATTTACTGCTTTTGCCTCAATGTTTTCCAAAGGTTTCTGCTGCAGAACACATTAATGCCTCTTCAAAGAATTCAGCAACAGAACAATTTTATATCCGTAACTTTACAACTTTTTCTATAAGTTTACCTTCAGTATACATCTGGTTGGCCAGAGTACACTGTGGGGCAAGGAGAATGTCATCTGAGATATCTCCTTTTCTCTCAATGCTTAACGTGGTGGGGAAAGGAGAAATTTCTTCTTATGAGATTGCTCATTTACCCTCAATGCTTTCAATCCATTACCATTCAGGCAACTTTTAATTTTTCAAAATTGAAATAATTTGCAAAGGACACTCAAAACTGAAATAAAAAATTCTAGATCATTTACCAAACAAGTCCATGTTTTTACGATCCTGTAGTAGATGACTTGAAAACATTATTACAAGCAATTTCTCCTTTTCTCACAATGTTTTCTCCCCCTTCCCACAATGTTTTCTAACCTATCAAGAGAAGTTTCAACCATTTTCATTTCATTACAAGTTATCGTCTGCAAACTCTTTCAATTTGGAAGATTCCAAAATTTGCCATGGTTCTATAGCAATTGGGTTAGAGAAAGAGTCATGAAATGTCTACAGACAAATGGTAAGCTGGATAGACAAGATGAAACCAATATCCCCCATGCTCCATAGGAGGGAAATATAATTACATACTATCTAGATGGTTATCCCAAAACAACTGACTTCAATCCAGAAAAATGTTTGACTTTTAGATGTGACCTTGACATTGGAGCTATCAGAACATGTTTTTTTTTTTCAAAAAGCACATCTACTTATAATTGAGAACATATGGGCTATTTTGAAATCCATCCATTGATGTAGAAGTCTTCGTCTTGACAAAATCTGATGGGTGGATGGATGAAAAGACAATGTAAGGCACATACACTGAACTGTCAATCTGGCAACTATGTCTACCCTAACTCGATCAGCCTGATAGGAATTACTTGATAATATGAAAACACAGGGAGTGGAATTCCCATGTCCAACTTGTCCCACACAGGCTTTTGTAATAGTGGACAAGAACATTTTTTTTCAAGGCTACTTGTCCATGGACCAGTGAATACCAGGACAAATCTTTGAATGTTACTCAATAGATCTAAGTGATTTATACTAAGATTTATATAAAAGGATTGAAAAATGTATTTTAAATGAAGAAAATGCTGGTTCCACATTTTTATCATTTAAAGCAATATTTTCTCAATATGTATGAATTTACTTTTTCGTGAACATGTTCTTTTTGATCATGGACAACTAGAAAATCATCTTTGACTTGTCCATGATCAAGTGAAGAAAACCTCTAATTTCATTCTCCTGCGAAAAACTATTTGTTAGAATGTGGTTTAATGCCACATTAAAGAATGTTTTCATATTGCAATGACTGCAGCACCTAACAATGGAATTCCCAGTATTTCTTGCTGAATTACTACCATCACATCCTTTGAAAACTTTGTATACTATTTTCTCAAAAACCTGTAGGACTTTAGTTTTATGGATGATATGATATTCAAATATTGTTTGAAATGATAACTTTGAAAATGAAATTATTTTTTTTCTGAGAAGGTATTTATTAAAATTGTTTGACTTCAATCAAACTTTAAATAAATACTTTTTATTTTAAAACATTCATCATTAAAATTTATATAATTAATACATATTAGATTGAAAGGTATTTCATTGCAAGTTCAAATACCAAAAGATCTATCCCTCAGATTTCTGGGTATTTTCTAACTTCTTACAGTACATGTGCCACGTGAGAGAGGAAGGTGAAGTTACAAACAGTTAAAACCAGCCAAATACATTTCAAACTTTAACTAGAAAGCCATGAATGGCTTGAGTCACTCCACAGGCTTGAAATTCTTGAAATAGCAAATCCAAGGTTTGCCTAGATTTTAGGATATTTTGGGTTCTACTGATGTTGAAATGAATTTCACTGCCTCAGTGGCCTAGTGGTAAATGCACTTGACCCGTGACCTGGAGGTCCGTGGTTCAAGCCCCACTGTCGCTGGGGTGTGTTTATGGGCAAAACACTTAATAGCTAGCCCCAGTTCACCAAGCTGTAAAAATGGGTAGCAGTGGATTTAAACCACTGCCTCTCTTTCTCGGGGACGTGAAAACATCAGGATTGAGCGTTCGAGAGCGATTCTATAAGCTATTCTATAAGCTATTCTATAAGCTTAAGCTTTCGTCCCAATCGAACAAAATAAATTAGTATATAATTATAAATGAATTTCAAAGTTTCCACTATATAACATATAGAGAAATGACCTCTGCCCATATAAGACATATTTTTCATGACATTATTTTCGCTGCATGATAAAGGTTCACTCAAGGATCATTCCGGTGAAATTTGGTTGATATCCATCAATTACATTCTGAGAGAAGGGTTTTTAAAGTTTCCACTATATATCATATAGAGAGATGACCTCCATCCCTAAAATACATATTTTTCATCAGATCACAATATTTTTTGGTAGACTGATAAAGGGTCACTCAAGGATCGTTCCAGTGAAATTTGGTTGATATCCATCAATTACATTCTGAGAAGTTGATTTTCAAAGTTTTCACTATATAACATATAGAGAGATGATCTCCGCTCATAAAATGCATATTTTTTCATCCGATCACAATAATGTTTGGTAGACTGATAAAGGGTCACCAAAGAATCATTCATGTAAAATTTAATTGGTATCCATCCATTAGAATCTGAGAAAACTCACTTTTTACACCATATTTGGAAATAAGCCACGCCCATTTAATCCATGTTTTTCATTGGATCAAAATTTCTTGAACAACTTTGAAAGAGGGTCACCCAAGGATCATTCTTGTGAAGTTTGGTTGAAATTCCTCCAGTAGTTTCTGAGGAGAAGATTTTTAAAGAAAAAGTTTACGACCGGACGCACACACGGACGGACGGACGACGGACACAACGCCATGACAATAGCCCCAGTGGCTTTCAGCCAGTGGAGCTGGAGCTAAAAACAGCTTATGAAATAATATTACAAGGTTGTTTTCTGCAGCAGTCTCTCAGTCTCTAGACTTGGCGCAGGAAGAGCTGCTAAAGAAGCTGGTTTCATATAGCGTATGTGCACATCTTCTGATGACTGTGGTACCAGAAATTCCATGTCATGACTTCTTGTTTTAGTGGTTGGTATTTAGATTTCAAATGGCTAAGTTGAAACCAGGAAAGCAGAGATCATTTTTTTTCCTCTTCTGTTGTATTCCTCCACTTTCTGAATCATGTAGTTTTCTCCCTGAAATAAAATGAAAAATTGAAAACCATTTCTCAAAATGTGACTGATATCAATCAAACTTCATTGGTATGATCCTTGGGTGACCAATGATCATAAAAAGTATCAAAGGGCAATAACTGGTAAATTATGCAAGCAAGAGTTATAGTGCATTGTATTTCTCTTCAATAAGAACTACCCACCTTTGAAGCTTCAAGCTGTTGATTGCTATTTTACTTAGAGATATGCCCCCAACAAAGAGTAAAAGTATAGAAATAACAAGGGGCAATAACTCCAAAATAATGCAAGCAAGAGTTGTAGTTCTGCACTACACTTCTCCTGCATCACATCTATCCACCTATAAAGTTTCAAGTTGATGGCTAATAAATTTTAGGAGATATGCTCTGGATAAGTTTAGTGACGGAATGATGAAATGATGGATGGAGAGTTAGACCATTACTATATCCCCTTCACCCAAAAACGGTGGAGATAAAAAAGTTAAAAAAAAGTTAAAAGACCAAGGGGCAATAACTATATAAATTTGGCAGCAAAGTTATTTTTATATACTGCATTTATCCTAGTCAATTTGTGTAAGTACATGGAGTTAAAAGTTGAAGGCTTTCCTAGTAAAGAAGTAATAGCTGGTTAAAAAAACATGGGACAGACAGGTGGATGAACAGACTGACATGTGACCCAAGGATAGCCCCTTAACTTTGTTAGTGGGGATAAAATAAAGCAAGATTAGTGTCTCTTAAAAATTGTGCACTGTGCATCTCCTCAATAAAATCATTTCAACTATGAAGTTTCAAGAAAATAGCATTTATACCCCGGGAGATAAAATGAAATGAAAAGAAGAGTGATTAAATCTGACAAAACAGTGAATTTACCATTATGATAATATTGCCAGCATGAAAAATTAAATTTTAATGCAATACTCCATCAAAAAATTTTGAGTATCTACTTGAAAGCGTTTAACTTCAATACACATGTATCTACCTTCAACGACATTTGTTCCAGATCTAACTTAAATGTTGTTTTTTTTTCCAAGGCTACAGTTGTTATCTTCTTCACTCATGTTTCTCTCAACACACCAAAATATTCAGCAGTTTCACTACAAGGTGTATTTATCACTGTACTATGTTTTGAGTTGTATCTGCAATATAAAAAAAAAACTGAAAATGTGCAGGTAAATTACAGCATGCACTTACTTACGATTTCAATTACAATTCAGGGATCGACACTAACACCAGTCCTCTGGTCCGAGACCTGTGGATTTTAGGGAGGACTGGTAGATGTTTCCATGCTGCAGGTCCTTCAGACCTGTTGTAAAAGGCAGAACAAAGTATTTCAAATCTGTCTAGTTTTGAAAAATAATTGCCTTTCCAATACTAAAATTGGTATTACCTTGTGATAACATTGTAGAGAAAGAAGAAATAAGCAATTTTCTTCTTTTCATACAATGTTTCCCTAGCAAATCATCCCTTAAATTGTTAGAAATCAAACATGATTTTCATGCAGGACCTGTTGTTATCAGACAGGACCTGTAACATTTAGGGCTTACAGGTCCTTCGGGCTGGCGGCAAAAAGTAGTAAGTGTCAAACCCTGCAATTATTCTTAAGCCATTTGAAAGAATTTTTTTTGATAAAAGGACAATTGTTAGTGTGACTATCAAAGATTCTACCCATTCATATTTAAATCTATCTTTAAGAGTCATGTCATTCTAGTTGATAGCATTTATACTTTAGGAATTATGCCAAGACAAAATCCAAGTCTTTGAAATAGCAAAAGGCAATAACTAAAAAAAATGCTAGAAAAAGTTGAGTCTTGTGAACTGCACTTCTCCTAAATGAGATCTATCAATCTATGAAGTTTCAAAATGATAGCTATCAGTGATTCAGATTGGACACAATTGTCTCAGGACAAATGGCCTAAAAACTGAATTTTTTTAGGCCATTTTGTCCTAGACTAAGAAAAACTTTAGGCCACAATACCTTTACCAAAAACCAAACATACAGTCAGGAAATTTGGCGAGGTTTTAGTAAATTCTAATAAGTATCATGAATTCTTTGGCCTCTGTCATACTACAAGGTAGAGTTACAAACTTGCAATATATGAGTGCAAAATAAAAATCAAATTAAGCTATAGCTCTGGCATTGAATATGATAGTTGTTTTTTGCTTGTCTCCATCAGCAAATTGTTGTTGACTTTTATCAATCAAAGACACCATAATTGGGTCTTTACATAAAAGGGTAGAATGTCTTTTCTATAATAAAATTCACATTGGTTGTCATTTTTGTCAATTATTCATATTGAAAGAGACAAAACCATTCTTAACAAAAATGATGATAAAACTATATTTAATGTTTGGAAATCATAACTTGTTTGTCAATTCTATTTCAGTGTAATGTATAAATTTTTAATTCTGATGGCTGTAAATTGATTTGCTTGGCTTGATGAATTAATTTCTCTATACATGTCTACTCTTTGAATATCCAAATTTTGGATAATATATATATTCATTATTTTTGTTCATGTTTAGATAAACAGGATGTAATTTTTGAAATATTTTGGAATCAAATATTTAATTTCAAGGGAAGAACACATCTACACTAATTTTTTGCTATCAAAGCGGGACTGTTATTATGAATATTCTGCTGCAAAACTGTGCAGACGAAAGTTTCACTGGCACAAAGTTTGTATGAAGAACAAGTCAAATTATTGCGAATTTATCATTACCTTGGTGTCATCTGCATTCCAAAACCCTGTTTATTTTTTAAGACATATGTTTATAAAATTTCACGGAACATCCAGGAGGTGAGATAAAATTAACAACTTTGAGAATTCCATGTTTCTTAATATACAATCAAGCAGTTGACTGGTTATTCACCATTTGGTTTAAAACATGCAGCTTTAAAAACTTGGTATGGAATAATAATAATAATAATAACGACTTTATTTAAAGAGGATACATATTTGGTTTCCCAATCTTCCATATGGTCCTCACAAAATTGGTTTACAAAAGCATACAAATATTTACACAATTTTATACAAGATGATCAACATGTTTTACCCATTTCCCAACAATCCAGCTTTTTAACACCTAAGGAGAGGCCTTTGGAAACATCATGGAAAATGAAGAAATGACCTGTTACAGGCACTTTTCCTTTGTCCTAAATGTTTCCTTCCCCAAAAAACTTAAATGCATCATAGGCAACATCTATGAATTCAGACCTGGGGTCTTAATCCTTGTTATCTAGAAATGGGTCAAGGATATTTTCTAATTCAATAATCAAAAACACTGTAGGCCTAATAAGATAAGAATGTTGGGTTATCCTAAGTTCCTTAGCTATACCACTGTGTTTTCAATTTCTTTGACAAAAGGAAATAACTTATGCTGTTTGAAAATATTAATATTACTTTTAATTTTCAAAATTAACGAAAACAATTTATCGACCAGTATTAATCATTTGTAAAGTTTTGTTTTAAATCAAAATTTGAATAGTATAGACTGCTGACAAGATACATAAAGACCTTTCCAATGTTTTCAGCAGTTTAGGTTCAAAATCAGGATTTAACCACAGACAACTTGAAAACAAATAATGCATACAGCTTTTGTTCACATAATACCTTTTGACAACATCATCACTTTAACACATTAAACTAAGTTTTAGGGAAACACAGGTAAATAAATCAGAGTTAACAAATACTTTTATGTCATATTCTTTTGTGTCCAGTTGCTTGTGTAGATTTATTTTCTGTAGGGTCAAATTGCACTTAGTTTTCATAAAAATGACATTTGGCAATGAATCAACATGACACATATGAAACAGACATAGAAATTGAGAAGAAGAAGAAGAATGCTGAAAGTTGAAAATTGTACAGTGTGTACCTTTAATTTTCAACAGCATTATTTCTCTTTCTTCTGATAAGATTACACCGACCAATGAATATCTAAGCATAGTTTAACAACTGGACATTGATTTTTATTACTAGACAATTCT
Source organism: Fragum whitleyi (assembly GCA_948146395.1). Taxonomy (NCBI): domain Eukaryota; kingdom Metazoa; phylum Mollusca; class Bivalvia; order Cardiida; family Cardiidae; genus Fragum; species Fragum whitleyi. Next base: position 3,725,400 of record OX411558.1, read on the forward strand.
ATATACTAGCTTTGAAGACATTTAGTTGTATTTCAGTTTAAAGAAGTAGCATGGAGGATCATCATCATACAATTAACAAATCGAAACTCTTTAATCAGAGAAATCAGTAATGATACTAGACATAAATATATAGTCATTAGAAGATTAAACATTACGATAATTCTTTCTTAAGTTAAGTAACATTAGAAAACTAAACATTTGCAGTAAACAAATTTGGTTGATTATCATTAATACATTTTAATGATAAACTGCCTATCATTCTGTTTTATGTATGCACAAGTAGACCTTCAGGAAATTTCCACTGTAGATAATTTGATTTGAATCTTTCTATAGTATCTGAATTCCTGACTTGAAGAGGAAGAGTATTCCAAATTTTTGGTCCTGAATAGTTAAAAGTCTTGCGAAAAATCTCGACCCTTGGTTTTGGCACATGTAAAAGATTATTTTCTGAAGATCTTAAATGAATGTTATGACAACTGGATGCTCTGATGCACTTTGCTTGAATATACCTAGGAGCCATATCGTTCTTTGTTGCTTTATACATAAGTATTGATTTTTTGTATTCCACTCTATCACTGAACTTCATCCATCCGAGCCTTTTAAATAAAGACTCAGATGGAGTATCAATTGGCTCTTCTAGAATTATTCGAGCTGCTAACTTTTGGAATTTTAGAATGTCATTTACTAAGTCTTTACTACAGTTTCCCCAAATTATACAACAGTAATCCAAGTGGGGTAATATATAGGCATTAAAGTACAGTTTACGAATATCCAATGATAGAAATTTTCTTATTCTTAACAAGAGATACAGCAATGAGTTGCATTTTTTTAGTGTACATTGGACTTGCATTTTCCAGTTAAGTGTGTTGTCTACATAGACTCCAAGCAATTTTTCTGAGTTGGTATATTCAATAGTTTTTCCACTCATCTCTATTTGTAAACCTGATCTGTTTTTGATTTTTGATAGATTATTTTGGGACGATATATACATGGCTTTTGTCTTTTCAATGTTTGGCACCATTGCATTCAAATCACACCAATTTTGGACAGATTTTAATTCATTTTGTATCGTATTATGCACTGCATCAACATTGTTTCCAACCACTGTAATTGAAGTGTCATCAGCAAACATATCAGTTGTTGAAGATTTAAGATGCAAGGATAAATCATTTATATAAATGATGAAAAGTAAAGGCCCCAGTACAGAGCCTTGAGGCACACCACACAAAATACCTTGAGAATCAGATAGTTTTCCAGAAATACTTACTTTCTGTAATCTTTCTGTAAGATATGACCTAAACCACTTGAGTGTGTGTATTGATAAGTTATAACATTCAAGTTTATGAAGAAGTATTTCATGATTAACCAAGTCAAATGCTTTGGTAAGGTCAAGAAAAATTGTGCCAACAAGTTTGTTTTCATTAATTGCGGAAATCCAGTCGTCAATGATTGCTGTGAGAGCAGTTTCGCATGAGTGATTTGTTCGAAATCCTGATTGGTTGGAATGCAAAAGATTATTTGATTCAAAGTACTGCTTTAAATTATTTGAGACATGTTTCTCAATTATTTTTGAAAGAATTGGTAGAATTGAGATAGGTCTGTAGTTATTTTTATCCTGCTTAGAGCCTTTTTTATGTATTGGCGTGACTTTTGCCAATTTAAATTGTTCTGGAAATATACCCTTAGTTATACTTAGGTTAAAGATCTTGACAAGAGGTTTAGAAATTACATTAGAACTTATTTTAAGGAATCTAGGACTAAGCCCATCTAAACCAGTGGATTTTGAAACATCAAGAGATTGTAATTGCTCCTTTACATACTTCTCTGTCAAAGGGGGTATTTCAAAGTATTTTTTATTAGTAAGCAAGTGGTCTACATGGCCTTGAATAACTTCTTTACAATAATCATTTAAGTCTTGAACAAAAGGTGCATTATCATAAATGCTTGTGAAAAAAGAATTGAAATGGTCCGCTGCGGTTTTTGAGTCTATTATGGGACAGTCATTTTCATCATTTATCAAAGGACTTTGGCTTAATTTTGTTTTTCCAGACAAATCCTTAAGACTTTTCCACAATTTCTTAGGATTTTTCTTATTCTGGTTAATAGAATATATCAGAACCAGGCATCACTGAGATAGCTTTCTCCGAGCAGAGAAGAATGAGTTTTTATTTATTCAAAGATTGAAATTTCCATTTGTGTCTGATTTCTTTCAAGTTTTGTAGGCCTTTTTGTCCTGTTACCATATTTTCCCTCGGCCCTTATGGCCAAGTTAAACTCTTTCTCAGCCGTTAAAACTTTTGTTCGGCAAATGGCCGATGGCCGACAGCAATCTGAATCCCTTAGCTATACTACTGAGGGATGAGTTTAGTGACAGAAGGTTGAATGGAGACTATTACTTTATTCACTTTGCCAAAATGAGGAGAGGATAATTAATTTACCTTAAAACTGCTAGCAATTTGTTCTTTTTCACAATACTCTCCCCAATTAGGAAAAGGGGACTCTTTGACTTCATAAGTTGAAAGTCTGATAGATTCCTCATGTCCTATCTTCTTCACCAAGTGCTGCTCCTTTCCACTCATCAGAGTTAAACACCAACTTCTGAAGTGAACATGTAGTACAATAAATGAACACAGTGTCATCTTATTCTACTTAAAATTACTTGAACACATCTGTTTTCACAGTGACAATCTTGTATATATCAGTAATGCTGTTACATGCAGGCCTGGTTACATGTCTGACATTTTTCTGAAATATTTTTTTTTTGTTTATTCAAAATAATAAAATATCAAGTCAAAATTAATGAATTTCGTTGAATATTATCTATCTATTATTAATGATACTAACAAGAGAAAATCTGATGTGAATTTTACTCAGTTTTGAAAAACTCAATGAAAGCTCCCCAATCAGCAGAATTCTAAATATATTTTCTAATAAAACTATCAAAAGGAGAGATTGTCACACCTCATGTTAAACACTAAATTGTCACATTTGATGTCATTTTTGTCAAATTAAATCTAAGAAAGATATTACCTTTTTAAAGAAAAAGAAATGACAAAAAAACTATATTCGATTTTTTAATTCATGAATTATTTCTCAATTACTATTTCAGTTTAATGTATAAATCTTTAATTCTGATGGGTGTAAATACATTTGTTTGTTAGTGAATTAATCTTTCTTTGTTTATAATTATCCAAAAGTGGCTTGTCCGGTTACTATTACACTTAACCTGTCAGCTACGAATTATTTAAGCAATAATCAGAAAATAATGAGTAGATTTTGGAAATATTATGGAGGTATTTATTTATTTCTGAGGAAAGAAGACAGCCTACATATTCTTTTCTAATCAATTTTATTATGAAAATTCTATTACAACAATAGTGCAGATTAATGTTTTCCTGGCACAAAATCACTACCAATGACCAGTAAAATACTGACAACTCATAAATACCTTCATATGATCTGCATTTTAAACTCCTTTTTACATGTTTATAAATATTGTGAGGCTTTAAAAATGTTTATTCTATTCCGTGGGACATCCAAAGGGTAAGATGAATTTATGGGAATTCCATGTAATCTAAAAATAGAATCAGTTGACTGTTTGTTCAACGAGAATTCGGACCGCCATTTTGATAATGATTACAAGCAGAGAATTTCATTTTGAAATATGATTCAATGACATTGATTGTGGATTTTATCATTGCTGAAAAGGCAAGTAAAGAATATTAATTTTATCAAAATTATTAATTTTATTGTTTTCGTGTTTGAATAATAATTAAATCTGTGGCCAAATATTGCACAAATCGGCGAAATAGCAAGGTCAAGTTGTGAACGGAAGTTGTTTATTTTTACTTAAAAACTTACGTGTTTCTTTACATTCCGGGTTGTAACTCGTTTCTCGGTTGGATTATGATATTTAAAGCATATCAATAGAATAACGTAGCCTACTCTTATGGATATTTTTTTAATTTAGAACTACACTAAATCAGCCTACAATCTGACCTCCGTTGTTTGCATCATGGCGCGTGATAAATTCAGACGCGTAAGACTTTCATTGGTTGTTATTGATCACATGACTTAATATAGACTAGAAATAATAGACTGGAAGTTTCTGTTTACTCCATGAAACCAAGAAAATTATTATCTTGCCATCTTTATTTGCGATTTTACAAAATAATACTAATAGACAAACTTCAAATAAAAATGGTCAATGGCATGATAAAAATTTTATTTTAAATCACATAAGATCGTTTATTTTTCTGTAAAATCTTTTAAAAGATTCTTTTGACTTGAACATTCTCTCGCCCACTATCTGATTATAAATAGAGTTATGAAATATATCTATGCTGAAGTAATAGATATTGTGGTTGTCGCATGACAGAATTTCTTGCATAAATAAAATAAAACATACTTGTTGTGTAAATGATATTTATAGTGTTTATGTGTTTTTGGTTATTATTTATTTTAATCTTTATCTTTTTTTAAATTGACATTTTCAAGCAATTTGAGAATGATAAAGCTTCATAAAAGGGAAGAACTGATGCATTTCTTTTAACATGTTTACAACTTTAAGCTTAGGAACACTATGAAAAGAATCTATAGACAGGAAGGGCATTCCCCAAGGACATATACTAGGCTCCACTTTGTTTGATATATAAATGACTTCTGTTTTTGCTGTGATGTAAATGAAAAAAATATTTAGAAATTTGGTTTTTTTTTGGCTTTTTAATTGTACAATAAAGATTCAAGAGACTTTTATCATTGTCCTAACTCATTCCAGATGTTATCATGCACATAGAGACCTATGGACTGAAAAAGTACTGAAATAAAGTTCTATGTGTATCAGTTATTCATCTTTTTAGCTCACCTGAGCATAAAGTGCTCAAGGTAAGCTATTGTGATCGTAGAATGTCCGTCTTCTGTTGTCAGTTTTGCGTTGTGCGTCATCCGTCGTCCACAATTTTTTTAAACATCTTCTCCTCCTAAACCAGTGGGCCAATCTTGATGAAACTTGGCAGGGATGTTCCTTGGGTCAAGCTCTACCAAAGTTGTTCAAATAAATGAAATCCACCCTTAACTTTCCCTTTACCCTTAACAAAAAGGGTGAAAAATATGAAAATCTTCAAAAATCTTCTTCTCTGAAACCATGCAGAAGGCAGACAGCTTTCATATTTGGTATGTAGTATCATCTAGTGGACCTCTGCCAAGTTTGTTCATATCAAGACCCTGGGTTCATATTTGGGCTTTGCCCGGGCCCAACCCTTTGTACATAGAGTCAAAGAGCGAGGATCTTTAAAAATCTTCTTTCCTGAAACCAGATGGCAGACAGCTTTCATATTTGGTATGTAGCATCACCTAGTGGGCCTCTACCAAGTTTGTTCATATCAAGACCCTTGGGACATATTTGGGCTTTGCACGGGTTAAATATAACAACATGTAGAGTTGACTCTTAACACAAATCTATTCATTTCATTAACAAACACTTTGCTTCAAAATGCCATGAAAACATAAGTCATAGAAGTATGAATAAAGTTCTTTAGCTTCTGCATGTAATTAAATGTCATACAAGTTATAGAAGTATGAATAAAGTTCCTTACCTTGGGGTCAAGTATTTTCTAAGTGAATAAAGTATCATAGAAGTCCCACTTACAATAAATAAAGATTCTGAAGTACATTTAAAGTCCTCGATACTTCTTTAGAAGTCCCCATTGCTAAAGAGGAGTACACCTGAAGCCACAGAGCTTTAAATGAAGTTTGATTCAGAAGCCTAAATAAAGTCTCTGAGACTTCAGGTGAAGCAGATCTACGTGACCTGAAGTTCTTTACAAGTACATTAAAGGTACATATGAAGCAGAGGGGCTTGTCCGAAGTCTCTGCTTTGTTTGTGGCAGGGTAGTTAATGTTAATATTTTCGCATTATCCGTTCTTAAACACGAGGGGTGATGGAGACTGTTCAATAGTAAGAAAATGTCAACATATATAGTAAAAACACGTGGTTTTATACTAAACTTTTGACAGATAAAATGTCCATTATTCCTTATTTGGACATGCTAATTAGCATATCGACGGTCATGTCATCTTAAAACTTAGATAGCACGTGATTTTTACCGTTAGTACTCGCCTTTTCATCAAGTTTTCCTCGTGAAATTCCCAACTTCTTCGTTTAATAATGCTTTTTGATTGGTCTTAACATGTAAATTTAGGGTTCATCTCAGAATGAATGGAATCAATAATCAATTATCTGGTCAAACAGTTTCTGAAGAAAGAGAGAATATACACAGATTTGATATCCAACGGTAGCAAAAGTCTTAGACAAACTTAAATACATTGAAAAACTCGATTTTATAGTAATACAATTCACTTAAAATCTGACACTTTTGACTCGGCCCCTATGCAAATCAGTACTATTTTTGGGTATACAATTCGCTGTCCCGTTTAATACAGTAACAAGTAGGTATGAAATGCTGAAAGTTAACATGTAGACGGACAGACAAAATCATTATTTTACATTCAAAAATTCTGAAAAACAAAATTCGTCATGGTATTAGCTGGAAAAAATGATATGACAAGAAAAATATGCGTTTCAATAATTAATTTCTGAGATTTTCGTCGAAATGTTGGTCCATAAAGAAGTCAAACGGACTATATATGCTTTTGCTGGATTGTTTCATTTTGATTCATTCTTTTTAGAATTTTATTAATCTTTTGAATACGTTTAAATCCTTGGGCTGTAAAATTTAGACTCTAATCCACTTGCGCGCATCAATTCAGTGTCGTTTGACTTTTATGCTTAAAAGTTGCCGTGCAAATAACAAAAACTATATTCGTTGCTTTCATATTCCCTTCATTACATGTCCATTAATGACAATACCCTATTTTTCTCTCTCGATACATCAGTTATTTGCGTGAAAGGCAATGCCATCACTGAACGACCAAAGTCTCGTAATTCCAGATTACTCAAGCTGCAGTTACGAAGTTTATTCCTCCCGGTGACGATATAAGCTTTTATCTAGTCCATCTTAGATTCATGGCGTCTAATTAGAGAAATTGATATTAATTTGTCATGGTGATTTGAGAAAAAAATGCCCTTTCCTAGAATAGATTCCTAGATAAGTTTATTTAGAATTGTTTCCGCTAGTTTTATGTTACTATACAAAACTAACAAATAGACAAACTGACCTTTGATCACTTACTTTAGATTGGAGATATTTATTAAGTTCTAATGGCCTTGCTCTGTAAGCACTTAAAATTAAATAGGGAGTACGGCGCGCCCTATCTCAGATTTAGATAAAATTTAAACATGAGGCAAGGGCTTACCCAATTGATAAATTGATGTCGAAACATTCATTAAATCTCCCCCAATTGACTTAGAAACATACTTTACAAATGGAATAGAGTATCTTTTTGTCAGTGGTTGAAGTCTAATGAATCAATTATGCAGCACTAACTAAATTTAACTCATATGAGGTATTAGTACCCCATCACCGTTCTCTCAAGTAAATCATTAACATGATTGGGATTATGATTACAAATGTTTCCATAGAAACATCACACATACCCTTCTTATATTTCTCTCTCTCCTTTTTTTTAAATTTTAATAACAAATTACTGACACCCTTTTTTAAAAGTAAATTACTCGGGTACGCCCTTAAAATGCTTTATTTAGTGCTGTAATGGCAGAGATTTTGGTAACCGTAACATTTTTTTTATTTTTCCCTGTATTTTGATGAAGACTAATTTGATCTTTATTTTTACGTTCTGTAAAACATGTATAGTCCGTTTGACTTCTATATGGACCAACATTTTGCAAAAGTCTCAGAATTGAATTAATGAAACGTATTTTTTTCTTGTCATATCATATTTTCCATCTAATACCAGGGCGAATCTTGTCTTTCAGAAATTTTGAATGTAAAATAAGGATTTTGTCCGTCCGTCTACATGTTAACTTCCAGTCTTTCACACCTTCTTGTGTCTGTAATACTTTCCCAACCAAAAATAGTTCTGATTTGCATAGGGGCCGAGTCAAAAGTGTATGATTTTAAGTGAGTCGTTTTGGTATAAAATCGAGTATTTTTATAAAATAAATTTGGTCGGAGATTTTTAATTCCATGGGATATCAAATCTGAGTGTATTTTCTCTTTGTTTAAAAACCGTTTGGCCAGATAAATTATAATTGTTGTTATCTATTTTGAGACGAACCCCATATTCACATATTTAGACCAACCAAACAGCATTATTTAATTAAGATGTTGTGAATTTCTCGAGGAAAACTAGATAAGCAGGCGAGTAATAACGGTACAAATCACGAGATATTTAACTTTAAGATGACATGCCCGTCGATATGCTAATTAGCACGTCCAAATAAGGAAGAATTGACATTTCTTCTGTCAAATGTTTAGTATAAAACCACGTGTTTTTACTATTATTTACATCTTGTTACAACTAGAACTATTATTTGGCTAATTTCGCCTGAGACTCTGTGCATATTTCGTATATCTTCGGAAGATCTCCGACTTCTCAATCAATAAACCGTTAGAAACACGTTTATAAATACACAATTTAACCAGCGAGCGAGAGCAAGAAAGAATAGCTCAGTTGGTTAGTGTGTATCGCTATCAATCACACATCTATGGGTTCAAGTCTCTTAGGTGTTTTTTTTTCTCAGTGTTCATATTTTTTTCGTCCCTATTACAAGTTCACATTTGGGGAATAATATTTTTGTTGAATTATTAAAAGACAACTTTCTGCTGATTCATATCGCGAAATCTAAGATGAAAATAATCTTTTATTGTTGTATAATAGTGATAAATACACTGCACTTATTTGTTTTAAAGCCACGAGGAAAAGATGTTTCCCAATTTTCAGAAAACAGCAAAATTTTCCGATTAAGCCTAGCTTCGAACCATTTAAAAGCCGTTACCAAAGTTACCACAAAGGCACCCTGTATCAGCAGAGCAACACTTTGCTGTTGTTATTTTCTATATAAAAAGTAGACTCAATATATGAAAAAAATATCATATAATATATAATGTCTTCAAATTTCAAGAAGGTGGATAAACCCCAATACATCACCCGTCTAGAAATATACATGTGATTGAAAGACAGAAAAAAAAATCAGAAAATTTGAGGGAGAAAAATTATACTTTCTCTTACACGATTTAAACTTGGGTTCTCTTGCATCAGAGGCGGATGTCTTAACCACTATACCACAGGTCTGAGTAGAATACATAGATCCAGTAAACAGTTAAATCTTAATACTAATTGGCGGTATTTGTCGATCATCGGTTATTTTCCGATTTCACTCACGGAAAATAAACAGAGTCTCAGGCAAAATTAGCCAAGGAATACAACTAAACAGCCTTCTTCACCCCTCGTGTTTAAGAGCGGAAAACGTGAAAATATTAGCATTAACTAGATAGACAAAATCATTATTTTGAAATCATCTTATTTTCAAAAAATATTTTTTGACCACACACAAATTGCTAATTCAAACTCGATTTTATGCAATTGATGAAAAGGTTGGTCCATATAGAAGTCAAACGAACTATACAATTAATTATTATCAGGTATTTATGCTGCAAACATTTAACAATGAATTCAGTTGTTGCAAAAGTAGTCATGTTTTGTGCTAAAGTAACCGTTGCCAAGGTAAGTTATATATATAACAACGAGTGGCTTCATCTCTATTTATTCTGATTTTTCCCATTCAATAAAATGAATTCAATCTTCATATCATATGCCAGTCAAGAGCAAATAAAAATAAGAATTTTAAACAATATTTTGAGATCAATGTATTAAATTCGCCGCATTTGTTGTAATGGTAACCAATTCTTTTGATACTACATGTAACCGACACAACAAAAAAACTTAATAAAAAAATTGGGTCCTAGGCTTTGTAATTCATACAAACTTATCCATTTTTTCATATTTGGTCTTACGGAATAAAAGTACATCTTTGTAAATTTATTTAAATTCATTTATAAACGTCGTATATAGGAGAAATGCTTAAGACAAGCTAATTTTTGACATCTGACCTTGAACCATGATCTTGAAATTGTCCAAAAGATAAATCTTGCCGCACTGCGTTCAGGAAGACAAAGCGTTTGCAAATCATACACCGCATTGCACGCTGATATTTAATATGTGTATCTGCGAGAATTGTCTTAATCTGTTGATCACGGTCGGGAAAAAGAAACGAATTGATTTTACATAAAAAGACAACAAAAAATTATGCTCTTGATGGATGGTAAAATCAATTATCATATTAACAAACCGGGAAATATATTGCTGCACGATAATAAAAAAGCTTTTAAACGAGCTTATTTATTTTTTCTAGCGATTTTAATGCATGAAATCTCGTATTGAAGAATATTGCGATAAGTTACATCGTAAAATTAAGATTAACCTCGATCAAAACCATTCTAAATCAATTACTCAGCGTTCTATTCATCTATTCCAAACACTCTCTCAATTCATTCAAAAGCGTTAAAAAGGGCTTTAAAATCGTTCATAATAATCACTATTGTATTCAAATCGATCCAATCATAGCATAATTTCTCATCATATCATATCATATCATCATATCATGTCATGTCATGTCGAGTCATGTCATATCATATCATATCATATCATATCATATCATATCATATCATATCTTATCTTATCTTATCTTATCTTATCTTATCTTATCTTATCTTATCTTATCTTATCTTATCTCATCATATGTGGATTTTAAAGCGACTGTCTAGCCCAAAAAGATACACAATCATGACTATGACGATTTTTATGAAAGGGAGGTAATAAATCAATGGTAATTTCGTTCATTTTCGACCAAATCGGCAATTTGTATTACCTACCTCAAACTTTCACTGAAATTTGCTACACACACTCAATCAATATCATTCCAAAATCGTTCAAAAACCATTCAACTTGTCAATTACACGATTTTGTTAACTGTAATACCAACAAAAAGACTTACTCTAGGATACGGAACACAACGGATGAAACGCGTAGGAGTACGGTTGAAAACAACTTGAGGTTGACACTTATTCCGACCGTGATATTGGATAATCTCCCGTTAATTTTATTCGAAACTCGCTCCACACACCCATTCATTTTCAATACAAAAACACTCCAAAATCATTCATCTCGTCAATTTCACGATGTTGTTAAATGTATCTGTCCATGAGGCAAATATAAATTATGGTCGTCCACCACCCCATCCCTAAATGAAAAGAAAAATCTTAAGATTCGGATTACCTTGATTTGTTCGAAATATCAAGCACAATTTGATATTAATATTTGATTTGTTTGTTTGTTTAATTGGGGTTACACGTCGCTTTCAACAATTTTTCAGCTATATCGCGGCGGCTTGAGCAACTAACAATGGATTCTAAGATTATCGACCAATTGGTGAGAGACAAATAGTCAGAAAGAATGAGTGCCGCCGTCGGGGCTATTAAGATTAGACGGGGAGTCTACGCTGCGACTTGAGGGTTTTTTGTGATCTAGCAGGGTAAGCTTTGTGAACTTTAAGTACGTAATTGACCTTGGAAAAACGGCCTACTTTTTTGAGTGCAGTCCAGTTCTTTCGTTTATTGAGGACGTAAATTAACAACGTTGCGTGATTCTTTTTTTATCTACGTTTTTTAATTACATGTTTCTTTTGAACCGACATTTATAATGTATGGCGCTATAAGACCTCGTTTGAAATCCATTTAAAATATTTATTTAGATGTTTGGTATATTACATTGGCGTTTCGTTTGACAAAAGTACCTGGCATGAAATACGGAATGGGACAATCTAAACCCTAATAAATAACTTAAAGTTCCTTATCTGGTTTTTTCAGCTTTTAAAAGTAGGGAATTGACAGTAGTTTCACTATTTGAAAAATTCTTTAATCGTTCGGTGTCTTGATTCGAATGCCTCTCGCCCCTCCGACCGAAAGCTCTATCTAGAGAATCAAAATAACTAGCATTTATATAAAGGTCTTTTAGTTGATGTTTCATGTTCATTTTTCCACAGACTGCATGAATAAGGGTTTGACAACAATAAGACATTTTTCCACTTTATACTTGGGTTCCCACTGCAATAAAGCTTTTTATCGAAATCCATTCTTTTATATATTTTGAAAGTGAAACACCTAGAGCACAATCGTAATATTTTTTTCTTTTTATTGAATATGGTGTGATTCTTTAGGATCAGGTGGTTTTTCTTATTATTATTTTTCATTTCTAGAGACGAGATTAATCCCCGTTTCCATTGTTACCATTTGAAATTTGATTTTTTCTTTTTGAATTTGAATGGTGTATTTGAAAGACAATATTTAGCCTGTTAAGATTCTACGATATTCACGACTTTGGCTTAGCACTGGTGCAAGAAGTACCCGGAATCTGACGTTAGGTGATTCAGTCGCCGCGATATAACTGAACAATTGTTGAAAGCGGCGATAAACCTCATCATCACTCAAAGCATGTAGCATTATCAAATGCGAATTCTAATAATTAAGTAACCACAGGTAAACAAGCGTCGACAAGACATCGCTAAATGAATCTAATTTAATAAGGTCGTCTTTTATGATGCAAAAATTGGGTACCAATTACTTAATCGATTTTTTCAGTAATTGATCAATTATTCAGAAACCAATCATGATAAGATGATAGGCCCCATTGATTGTTACATCAATTGTAGTTGTGTATTGATAAGGTCGTCTTGGAAACGGGTCATAAAATGTCCAAACTCGCTAAAATGTTCCACTTGCAATTATTGATTCGATTCTAAAATTCCGATGCCGAGCTATATACGAAGTATTATAGTTTTTGGCAATAAGATTTGAAATAGTTTTTAAGTGCCCTTTTTCAATACAGTGAGTAACATCGTGAAATTAGCACACCTTTCTTTCAAATCATTCTAAATCTTCACTCAGCGCTCCAATCATCCATTCCAAACGTTCACCCAAACCAGTCATAAATGCTCCAAACTCACCGAAAAAGATAGTATCAACACCAATCAAAATAAATAAGGCTAGAAAAAAATCGCCTTTTCACTGACATAAATGAAATTGTTAGTGTCTGGTTCTAGAAGAGATAGGAAGCTATTTACAGAACTTTTATGCATATTTTACTAAAGGAAGGTAATAAATATCGCTATTTTTGTTACACATGAATACAGTTAACAACATCGTGAAATTGACAAGGTGAATGATTTTGGAATGATTTAGGAATGAAATTGAATGAGTGTGAGGAGCGAGTTTTGAGTGATATTAAAGGGAGGTAATCCAATATTCCTAATTTTGTTCAGCGTGAACAAAATTAGGGATATTAAATTACCTCCCTTAAACGAATAAACGCACTCCTCTGTTTGTGGACCAATCAGGCGCTTGAGAGTCCAAATCAGCTAATAAAATCGTAGAATAAATAGATCGATTTGAATTCATTGCTGAAAGTCTTGAACGATTTTTAAATGTTTTTTTAATGATTTCCTAGCGTTTTTTATTGATTTGAGTGAGTGTTTGGAAAAAATGAACGGAGCGCTGAGCGAATGATTAAGAATGATTTTAATCGAAATGAGTGTCAATTTCACGATGTTTTTAACTGTATGTAATGCAAAACGTGTCATATAAAGTAGTATCGATGTGACTTTATGATTTCTGTTAAATTTGAAGGTCACGTGCTCTGCGTCAACGAGTAGCCCCCGGAAACGGAAAACATTGACGTCCCTTGTACTCCATAAACGGTGTTTATATCACACAAACCCTTGGCATATGTTGACCTGAATAAAGAGGGAAACAATAAAAAAAATCAAATTCAAAATTATTGTGAACTCGTCGTCACTTTTCAAAGAAAATCAGAGAATTTTTTGATTTGTAGTTCTAAAAACGGTTTTTATAAGACATTCAGTTGCAGGTGTTGCGGAGATTCATCGCAAAAACCGGAGACCTTTTGGCGTGACTCGAGTGGCGTCACGTTGAAACGGTCCTGCAATAAGTTTACAGCAACTTTTAGAAAGATTAATGCATCAACATGTCAAAAGTAGAGAAGATGTCTTGAAAGAATGAAGTCGTTTAAGTTGTGAAAATCGCTTATTCGAACCACCAATTCACCACTGAGTAACATTAAGTGCGTCCTTTTGTGAATTTTGACTTTATTGAAATTAGTTGCCGAAACAGATTACCAGGGAGAAATTTCTGGTTTTAACCTATGCCAAGGTGGTATGTGGCCTGAAATCAATTGAGAAAAAAATATTCTGTAGAAACGGAACGAAGTCAATGAATAATTTTAATGGAGATTTTTGAAGCGTCAAGTTTTCATTTTTGCTCATTATATTTCAAACTATCAAATTCGCGATATCTCTAACACTTTATTTTCTTTACTCTAAAGAAATAAGGTACCAACAATTTAAGCATTTCTTATCAAAATATGGACAATTAGACCATATCGTAGAATACATAAATTAAATAGTATGGACATATCTGTTTGATATAACGCATATTCGAAATAAATATTTACATAAGCGACCGCTTTTTACGGGTCCCCAAAGTGGTCGGTTGACGCAAGATTTAATGTAATTACATGCTTAAAAAGCAGATGTTCATGTTTGAACATCACAGTTATTATAATTGCTCTGCGTTTCAGTATGACTACTTTTTTTGCATATCAATTACAAACAGGTGCATTTATTAACATCCGTCTCCTTCAAACAGGAAGATAAATTATAAAATGTTATTCAAATTGTTATTGAATTGTAAATAATGTGCACGCTTTGGTCATAAAAAATTCAAATTGCAGCAGTCTTCGATATTTTTATAAGGAACGCTGCAAATCATGGTAATAATTGTACAGTTGGGTGAAAATGATATCTTATTGGTAGTCAAAATAATGATACGCCATCCTACAAGCGAATACTACTCGTATAAACAAGAAAACGAGAGAAATATAATCAAGAATAAAGAACCCTCGTTTATCCAGATTGTTGAAGGTGTTGTTACAGTTAAGAACATCATGAAATCGACACTCATTCCGACCAAAGCAGATATTTAACTTGTTAATTTCACTATGTTCATAGCTTCAAAGTAAAAAAACGCCGCAAAGTATCAAGGTGAAAAACTTTTAAATGAAAATGGAAATAACTTGAATGAGTGACTTTTGATTGAAACAAAGGGAGAAAATACAATATCATGTATTACGTCTAATTTCGAGGAATTAGCCAGTCTCTTAATCTATAAATAAATAATATAAATAAAATATACCGACTTTTTCAAATGTCTTTGACGAAAAATACTAGCAACGAACATCATTGCTTTTCTTTATAATGCATCAAACAGAAAATGAATGGTAGGCAACTGTACAATGGATCTTAAGGTAATGGACCCATAATAGTTTCCGAATGTTTCGTAAGTAATGGATTTTAACAGTGTACAGAGATGTTTCCTCGTGATTTCATTAGGAAACCTATGTCAACATTGTGATAGATCATGAGTTCTGAAATGTTGCGGACCTGTTACGGGTCCACTACCTTAAAAGAGTTTGACTGCACAGAGGTCTTATCGGTAGTGGTAGTCAAAGTAACAGTAAGGGGCATTAGCGAATAAAACATCATGCCGCATTGGTCATCTAGAAAGCAGTATAGTAACAACATTTTGAAATTGACAAGGTGAACGATTTTGAAATGATTTAGGAATGAAATTGACTGAGTGTGTTGAGAGAGTTTTGGGTGAATTTAATAGGAGGTAATGCAATATCGCAAATTTTTTTCAGGGTGAACAAAATTAGCGATATTGATTACCTCCCTTTAATAAAGTATGCATACGAGCTCAAAAGATGGCTTCCTATTTCTTCAAGAACCTATTCAACGCTAACAATTTGAATTATGTCGATGATATTGCGATTTTTCTCTACCCAGATTTATTTTGTAGGACGTTTTTGATTCTTTATTTTTCAATGGGTTGGAGCGTTTTTGAATGGGTTGAGTGAGTGTTTGGAATGAATCGTTGGAGCGCTGAGCGAGTGGTTTGGAATGGTTTTGAGCGAGGTGAATCTCAATTTCACGATGTTGTTAACTTTTTGTCCGAACTCCCGTATCTTGTTCCAAACTGTCTTTAATCGAATTGTTTATTTGTTTGTTTGGGGTTTACCACAACTTCTAATATTTATGCAGCTGCCTCGGCAACTGATGCATCTAACCATGGTTTCCTGTCGTATATCAAACCAGTACAACCACAACATTTCATCCAAGCCACCAGTGCTCATCCATGTAAAGCTTACTACATATTATATGCCCATTGGTGGAAGACCAATGACTCTAGTCACGCTGATTTTGGCTAATTGGCGGATGAAAGATGGCCGGGCCGGGATTAGAACTCTCGATCGAAAGATTCACAACCTAATGCATTACAGTTAGAAATATAGTGAAATTGACAAGCTGAATGATTTGACATTGAATTGAAGGAATGCAATGAATGTATTTTGAGTGACATTCAAGGGAGGTAATACAACCTTGCTACTTTCGTCCAAATCGGACGAATGATCGATCTTCTTTCCTCCCTTTGATAAAATATACATAATTTTCTGTTGATTTCACAAATCAACCATAAACTTTAAAATCCGTATAAGCCAAACAAATACAGAATAATCCGCAATGCGAAATTCTCGGGCGCCGCCATCGTAATTTGACTTTTGCATATAACTCCTCCTCCATCAGACTTTATTCACAGACACATCATGGCGAAAATGAAATTATTTCATAGATATTTTTTTCTGAAACTTGCGGCACGGTAATATTCAGTTCAGAACATTGATATATGGCATGGAGAATGATTTTGGAATGGCTTTGAACTGAAATTTAATGAGAATGAAGAGTGAATTTTGAATGAAATAAACGGAAAGTAATAAAAATGTATGATTAAGTTATATTTTGTTACCCCCCCCCCCCCTTTAATAAAATATAAACATATTTTTCAAAAAATAGATGAGAGTGACTTCGCAGATCGATTTTAAGCTTTAAAATTAACATCAGTTATTAAATTCGTTGAACATTTCGTAGATCGATTCGGACAAAGATGTTGGCCGCTTTTAGCCATTTGCGTGTGCTTTTTGAACAATTTATGAGCGTTTTGAATGGTTTAAAGAATATGTGGAATTAAAGAATGGAGTGCTAAGTGATTTAGAATGGTTTTAATCGGATTAATGGTCAATTTCGCGATGTTTTTAATGTATTCCTGTATTTTTCATCCTTTGTGTCCCATTGAGTTGATGCGCATATGTCGGGAACGTACATATACCGCCCTATGCGATTGTTGTTATTACAGACTTAATTGAGTTGCACAGCACAGAGAGAAGCGTAATTTTGACGTCAAAGGTTGAATAACGTCTAGAAGTTGAATTTCATCATGATCAATGTAACAAGCCTGATAAAGAGGATAATCGTTAGTTTCAGTGTAAGATCGATTTATATTTTAGTAAGTGAACAACGAAAGCTATATTATAGAATGTAGCTTTTTCGTTCACGATTTGAAATATAAATCGATCTAACAAAAAAAACATCCAGTTATTCTATTTCTTTAACTCAAAAATGAAAAGAAATTTTACTTCTTTAAGTGCGTCATTTCGCACGTGCTAGCTATGATACTTTCTTGATGATGTAATCTTTCATGATTCCGCTAAGATTACGTAAGATAGGTTGAAATGAACGAAAGCTGATATAAGTTTTTGATAATTTCACCGGTTAAGATGTGATTTGAAAAAAAAAATGATAATCTACCAAAATTTCTCGATAATCAACCGAACAGAATCAAAGAAGTTTCGTTAATCGACACACAGGACGATTTTTTCCGTCTATTCGATTGTCGTAAATTTTACCGAAAAAGGGGTTATTATAAAATGAGCTTGTGCGTGACATTTTCTAACAATTTGACAGGTGCAAGAATTGTAATTTTTTAGAATCCCTGACAGTTACATAGTGCAATTACAAGATTGTTTGTCTGTCGAAGTTACTTTAGGACCTTATCTTTCTATACAGAGAAGAGTAGAGAGTCTGGACAGACTGTGCAGTTGCACAGGCTGGCCAGAGTCTTTTCTTGGCTCACATTCGAAATTGTTGGAAATGCCACACACTGGCTCAAATAAAACAAGCGTTTGACTGCTTCGCACTGAAACTCATAAATTTCAGCAAATGTTTTAGCCTGCTTGTTAAATTATGATCATAATGTAACGACTGGAAAAAGAGTAATAAATAACGGCATTGCATTTCACGGATTGATGATCAGACGAAGTGATTGTGATCACAGATTCATTTTATAATTTCCCCGTTGAGTTATGTAATTGAAAATACACGCAGCAATTGGAGACAATTTTTTGCAACCGTTAACTTAACGCAATCTTCAAAACATTTCCAAGATGCTTTTGTGAAACAGTACACAACTAGTACTTAAATCATGACCTACGATGCGACAGTAAAATGATACCGAGGAAAAGTTTAATGGTTGCTATCCAATTGAAAAAGAAAAATTGATTGGTTTAAGAAACGTGTTGAACTTTATTCTATATTTTAAAAATGCAATGGATCTTTAGGGAACTCCTCCCCTCTTAACCCATCAATTTTTATGTCCAGTGGGGCTAGGCACATTACAAATATCGCGTTCTTTCCATAACCTTACATTCTTCATTAACCAGTCGAATTTGAAATATTTTCAAATAAGCTGTCATCACTTCTAAGTATTCAGTTCTGGTTCTGAGCTGCCTAGAAAAAGTGAAAACCTAACACGCGAAATTACGTAAAATTGAGACTAACTCTCGGGGCAGATACCAAGGTGCCGGGCCAGTATTAGTCTCCGGTCCTCATCAGAGGCCCGTTTTACTAAACATCTCACGATCATTTTTTGCGTAAGTCAAAATTAAAGTTGCTTCTAGATTAGTTACCAAATTTGGAATAATGCAATGCATTATCTCATTGGAATCGTCTTTTGAAGACGATTCCAATGAGATATTGCAAGGCAGTATCTAACAATGAATGAAAACACCAGGTATGATATGTCATTTTGACTTACAATTAAAGTTTTCGTAAGAAGTTTAGTCAAACGGGCCCCAGACATGTAATAACCTCTATGTGCATGCCCCAGAGTCACAAAAGCGTATTAAGTCACTAACAAAGATCCGTCTTGCTATGCAAAAAAATCATTGATTCTAGAAAGAAATCAGCGTTCTTGTCAATAATTCAGTAGTCCATGTCTAGAGGATATCTTATGAAATCGTTGCATAATTGATCAAACGTCGGCCCATTATCTGTAATCAATAGCGCATCCCTAATGTTAACCAGATTTAAGGAATCACAATACCCATTTCTTTTCTTGATCTAATTGAGTAAAGGATGTGACTTTAGGTTAATTTGAGATTGGTTTTCAATATAATTATCAACAAACTGAAATTGACATTCATCTCGACCAAACCCATTCCAAATCACTTGCTCAGCGTTCCATTCATTCATTTCAAACACTCACTCAAACCATTCAAAAACGCTCCTAACACACTGAAAAAGGCAGAATCAACAACGTCATTCAAAATAAATAAAGATAGAAAAAAATCGCGATTTCACTGACTTTAAATGAAATTGTAAACGTCTAATTGATAGTCTATTCTGTTGATACTTGGCCGACCTTAAATAAGTTTGCAGCAGAAAAGGTGGAAAAATTCCAGAGAATTACCTGGTATGATATTCTTTTCAGAATGTATCGATAAAAAAGTCATTGACGACCAAGTTAAATTTAACTTGGTCGCCAATAGCTTTTTCATCAGCAGATTTTAAAAGATTTGTTACATCTAGCAAAATTCCAAATATTTTCCAAACTTCTAGATTTTAACCTATTTTTCACGTATCAACAGAATTATAGACTATTTTCTGAAATTCATGTGTCACGTGACTTTCCGCCGTGATGTTTCATTCTAAAAATTTTGGCGATTATTCTAAATAAAACCCGAAAATAATACAGGAGCTGTTATTGAAGGCGCATCTTTTTGCCAATTGGTAACATGACGTGAAAAGCATAAACGTTCCCACAAAATATGACGTTGAGTTAAATAATCGACGAGGGAAAAAATACTCAAATACCTCTATAGACGATGGATAAGCATTTAGGAAATTCGATTTTCTTCAAGCGAATATATCCAAGTACAGTTAAGAACTTCATGAAATTGACTTTCATTTCGATCAAAAACATTCTCTATCGCCCGCTCAGCGCACCATTCATCCATTCCGAACAACCACTCAAATCATTCAAAAACGCTCCAAACTTCCCCAAAAGATAAGATCAACAGCTACATTCCAAATAAGCATTACCAGAACATCCCACCATTTTCCTGACTAAGTTGAATTGAGTAAGCATCTGAATTTTTCGCAAATACATAAAAAAGCTTTTTTAAAAGCTTCATTAAATTTTTCATTAAAAGATCGTGATTAATATCACTAATTTTGTTAATCTGAAACAAAATTAGCGATATTGGATTACCTCCATTTAATTCTATGCAAAACTCACTCCTCTCGTTTATTCAACTTCATTCCAAAAGTATTCTGTCATTCAATTTGTCAATTTAACGATGTTGTTTATGTACCACCAGAAACCGATTTAATTCAAAAATGATCCGGAATTACTACATTTACACCCGAGGTACTTTCCAGTTTACGGAAATGTCTAACCGATGTTCTAATGAAAGTCGACCATACTTTCTTTTTAGTACATTAAATAACATCGTGTAATTACCATTCGCCTGAATCAAAACTATTCTAAATGGTACACTCAGGAATTCATTCAATCGTCCCAGAAAACTCATCCAAAACCTCTCTTAAATCATAAAAAATCAATTCGATATCGGTTTACATTTGTGACCCGTCACGCGAGAAGGGACCATCTGGGAAGTGCGTAAAGTGTTGACCCTATTCAAACAGCGCGAATTGCGCGAATTGGTAGGCCTGTTCTCGAACCAACCTCTTTTCAAATCTGTGTAAGCCTTCAGGCATAAAGGGATTATCTCGGAACTCTGTAAAATGAATATTTGAAAAAGAGATTGGGTCCAGCATCGATCACCCAAAGGTCGCATTTCAAAAATTCATTCACTGGAAGGTAGATTGAACATTCAAGACTCGGAAAATAAGCACATTGCGAAAAGTTTCGACCCTAGTCAGTCTACGCAAACCCCGCGGTCTGACTAGGATCGTCACTTTACGCGCTACCCTGATGGTCTCTTTTCGTGAGACGCGTCACATTTATTTTACGAAATTTCCAGATGGTCCTTTTTAGCGTGACGGATCAGATTTCATAGAAGTTTTTCAAACTGTTCCACAACGTTATCGGCTATGGGGATTTTCAATTGTCTGATTTCTTCTTGAAAGCACGCAGATAGGGAAAGAACGTATTGTTTAAAGGGAGGTAATAGATATCGCTTATTTTGTCCAGTTTGAAAGAAATGAGCGATATTTCATTATATGACTTAAAAACACCAAAACACGTTCCTCACACCCATACATTATCATCCCAAAATCTCACCAAAATCATTCAACTTGTTAATTTCACGATGTTCGTGATGATATTCAAGACGTATGGATTAAAACATCGTCAAAATGACTCATCTTACGCTTAGAGAGTTTTTTTCTTTGATCGACTTATGTCAAAAACTTATAACATATTGAAAATAATTTTTTTGTGTAAATAGTGTTTTCAATGCTCCTTCTGTCGAACCTTGTCAAATAGATTGTATAATTTCGTTCCTAAGCAACAATGTGAAGACAGCGAACCTGTTCCACCGCAACCAAGTAGTCCCAGACAGGTTTAAACATAAAACTCACACGTTATCGATATAGGACGGTAATATTTCTTTGTAGAAATGAAATGCCTATCATAAACAAATTACTATTTCCTTAACTGGGGTATTTTAGCTTTGCGTGAGTATATAATTCACAATTTATTTTTTTTTTTACCTACTCGAAAGCACGTTGACTTAAAAGTCTTTCTCATCCATACATTTAAATGACTTGGAAGAATAAATAAAGAGAGGATAATTCTTTATTTTAGATAAAGATGGAACAACGAAAGCTATAGTTTCACTAATGACGGATCCACGAGAGAAATTATTCCTTTTATTGTTCACGAAATGAAATATCAATTGACCTTACTCGAGCTCTCACAATCATTTTATTTCTTTAATTCAAAAATGAGAGAAAAGATGACAATTTTAGGACTTGATTTCTATGACGTCATAATGCTATTCATTTCTTCTATTGTGCAGAAAAGCCTTTACTTTGCTGTCAATTTGGAAGTATTGCCGGCTTGACAATCCCTTAACGCAAATTTTACAAATGAGTACAAATCAAAGTCGTTTGGAACCCATCACCGGCACGTGCAGTCAGTTGCATCGTGAAATTGACATCCACCGCCATCAAAACTGTTCTAAATCTCTCATTCAGCGCCCCATTCTTTCATTCCAAACACTCGCTCAAACCATTCAAAAACGCTCAAACCCATTGAAAAATATAGAATCAACAACATCACTCAAAATTAATCTGGATAGAGAAAAATCGCCAAATCACTGGTATAATGCACATTGTAAGCGTCTAATAGGTTTCTGAGGAAAAAAGGAAGCTATCTATAGAGATTGTATGCTATTCTGTTAAAGGGAGTAATCGATATCGCTAATTTTGTTCATCCTGAACAAAATTTGCGATATTGAATTATCTCCAATTAAATTCACTCAGAACTCGCTCCACAGACTCATTCAATTTCATCATTCCAAAATCATTCACCTTATCAATTTGGTACCGAGTTTTGAAATGTGCCCTTGTATTAGAATAATTCCAGAAGTCTCTTTTTTTCATCGGACAACTCATGTTTAATGTAAATTGACCAACGAGTACACAATACGGTATCTATGACACGGCAGTTTTTAGATTGTCATTAAATTACATTGGATACCCAGCTATCACGCGAGAAATGTGCCACTGGGCATGCGCCAAATGACAACATCAATGTGGCGCTGTGATGGCTCTCTGCCGTTGTATCCAATGACAACAAATTGCGTGAATTCTATTGGATGATTCCACCTGAAATCACCTTCCTCTACCTGGATCAAATGTATTTTTTGATTATTGAAGGTTTTTTCACTAAGCAACAGTGGATAAAAACAAAAACTTCCATATAAATCGGTCCGGGATCGGGACTCGGCATAGCGGTCCTAGATTTTTCATATACAACTTTGATTTTTTTAATATTTTAGAAATTTTAGGAAATACCCTAATATTTCGCGACCTTGCTTTGGATTTCTTACTAATTTTTTTTTCAGAAAATACATTTTATAGAAAAATAGCTACACATATTTACGCTTGAAATATGGAGTTGAAACTTATGCCATATTCTCTAGTGACAATTCTTGTGATACTATTACGAGGTGAGTTGTTTTGAATACTTTAAGTACCAGAAATTAAACATCAAATAAATTGATAATAATTAGATAAATAAACAAATAAAAAATATATATGTAAATAAATAAAAGAAAGAAAATAATAAATAAATAAATAAATAAATAAATAAATAAATAATAAATAAATAATAAATAAATAAGGATAGATAGATAAATAGACGAATTAATAAAAAGATAAAATTTAATTTCGTCTAAATAAAAAATACAAAATTTCGTTGTTATAATTTTGCAATCCCTAACAGATTCTTTCTCGCAACCAACAGTAAATTGTCTTTAAAACCTCATTACTTTTGACTCAATTTAAAGTCGTCCCAGATACAGATGTACATTTTTCATATTTCCTCTTGAAATAAAGCAAAATTACAGATTGGTTTTGACAACTATAGGCAAATGCAATTTCGTATGAATAACGAAATGTTGTAAAAAGCTACTTATAGCACTTAAATGCATATTTAGTCAAAGGCGTTAATAAACATCGCTAATTTTGTTCATCGTGACCGAAATTAGCGATATGGGATAACCTTTCTTTAATTTCATTTAAAACTCGCTCCGCTCTCTCCTCTCGCTCATTCAATTTTATTCCAAAATCATTCCAATATCACTTATCTTTTCAATTTTACGATTGTCTTGACTGTACCATGACTTTCATTGTAGAGGTCACCGTGTCACAACATTCGGAACATCACTCGGCTATTTCCGTTAACTACAACAGACCTCGGATGTATGTAAGGCGGATGAGTATGTAACAAAATCGTGCATTTTGTTAGGCGGAAACAGTGTAAGAAAAACTTATACGGGGAAAGTAACGCAAAGCGCCCGAAGGGCGCTTTGCGGCTTTTCCCGCTTCTAGATAACGCGTGTAAAACATTTAAATAATCAAAATCAAAATGAAATACATATACCATTAAAGTTAAATTTTGTGTCGTAATGGCGGCCTACATGGAGGATGATGATCTCGCGAGATTTCGCCATTTTGTTTTATTATTTATTTTAATTCATCTACTTTTTTTCGATTTTATTCCTGTCGATCATTATCAAAATTTAGATTATTGTCGTAAAGTTAGGAAAAGAATCAGCATTACATGTAAAAAGTTACAAATTTTTGCTTAGAATCTCGTCTGGATGACGTTTTCTTTTTACCCTCCGCAAATGACGTCATTCCACACTTTGGGGAAATAAGACGCTACTTTTTCCCGCTAAAACAACGTCATTGTTGTTGCGCTTTAACATCGTGATAGAAAGCGGGATTAAACTTGAAAGAGATTAAATCTATAGCAATATTCCCGTTTAAGACTTGAAACAGATGAAATCTATAGCAAAATTCGCAGTTTGATTTTTTTTTAAAAAATGTTGATACAGCTACATTAGCTAAAGCTATGCCGGCCAACATCTTATTGGAATCGCATCCTTTAGGATTTAGAACTGACGCAGTTTCGATATAATACGTGCGCCCATATTCAAAGTTACCAATAAGAATTGTATTTAGTATCTTTCACTCATATTATGTTAATTTCTTCCGATGTTAGCACTTATCTATTCTAAATGACTGTGACTGTGGAAAGCAATCTAGAAATAAATGAGAAAATCAAGTAGCCATCGATTTGATAAATAGCCTATTTTGGTCTTCTGAAAATTAGTTATCATGTGTATGTTTTGCACAGCACCTGAAAAAGTTTATTTCACATTTTAACTGCACTTATTTTTTCCAGTAAAAATATCTTCGGAGAAGAAAAAGGTCAACAAAGGATTCTATTTCCTTTGTTTTGTTCGAATATGTCTTGAAAATGACAAAAATCAGCCTTAAACCCCATTCAAGCGAAAACGACAGAAAGAGCAGTCGGAACAGACAGACACATAATATTGAATTTGATACATCATTCATACCTGTCGATACAGCAAAAGGTTGGGGTGCAGGAGCCTTATTTGTAAATTCGGTAGCTTAAGTTTAGTAGAATAGTAAATCAAGAATGGGTCTTTCTTCAAATTACTTTTCCCGTCTATAGGTTATACCTATTATTATATTAGCTTTTACAGTAAATAACGGCTGAAAAATCTTAATTTTTGAGAATGACGAATCATTCTCAAAAATTAAGATTTTTCAGCCGTTATTTAAGAATCTGAAGATATTTCATATAAGGATACGATGGTTTCACGTCGGTGACTTAAACGAGTAGCGTTGACGACGTCGAATGTTTTCACTCAAAGTTTCGAGGGCTAACGCCATTTTAACTGACGTCATCGAGTTTGTTCAAGGTTTTCCCGTACTTTTTAAAAATAGTCCGTCCATGTACATCCGAGGTTGATCGTGAGATTGGCCGAGTGGTGTTCCGAATGTGTGTCACAAGTAATCATACACACACAATTTGATAAATTTTTCAAGGTACAAGTATAGGATAGAAAACGAGAGCCGTGGTATATGGGAAATAGACACGAGCTTTAGCGAGTGTCTATTTCCCATATACCGCGGCACGAGATTTTCTATCTGACTTAGACCACGCTTTTCTTACACTATATGTATTTTTTTTTACCCGAACCTCTAAATAATGAAAAAGAGTAAATATCGCTGTAATATTACTCTAATCAAGTGTGAATATGCTGAAATCACTTATGAATCTATTTCCGTTACCATTTTCCGATCTTTTACACTTTTGAGGCTGTCGTAAGTATTTAGGAAAAAAGAGCTGTATAAAATACTCGTCATCTTTTTGAAATGACTCGGCTCCCAAAACCCGTCGAGATTCACGTGCAAGACACACTGCAACCGTATATCTGTAAATATAACGCTCGGAGTTGTATCTGTGATATATACTTTTGGAATACTGTTCTCTGATTGGCTGATTCGCTTCAAGCGTGGTCTAACAACCGTTAGTCTTTGTCCTACTTTATCGTCCAATCAGAATGCTGGATTTTTAAATTTTTTGGTGGTTTATTTTCCATAAACTACCCAGCGAAGGTTTATTTCGACCATTATTTCATTTAAACGTCAAGGTTTATTTGTGATTCCACGCATGCGAACATACTAAAATCTACCCTCTCATGAATATGCAACGAGCACGAGGAAAGTACAGGAGAAAATCGTAATACACGTGTACATGTTGCATTCTCCATATACTACACTGCTTTGGACCTGGTAGGACCTGACATGGCCTGTCGTTTTTGTTTTCTTTACATGTGGTTTAACCCCGATTAAAAACTTGTTGCAGTTTTATGACAATGACTGATGCACCTAGCCATGGTGTCTTGTCGTTTCTCACACCAGTACAACCACAACAATTATCCGTGCCACCAGCTGTTCATCCAACTTAGGCGTATTAATTAACATACATCCATAAGTGGGAGACAAGTGACTTATGTGATATTGAATTTTGTCAAATATGGAATGAAAGTTCGTCGAACCGGGTTTCGAACTTACGACGCCTTGATTGGTAGCCCTGTGCGTTACCGTTGACCTAGTCGTGCCCCTAGACATACATGTCGAATTTCTTATCGTACAATGAATAGTCTATGTACCTGCTTATTTATTTGGGAGAGCTATCGCTTACTAAACATTTATGAACTTATTTACTTTTGTATGTATCGAGAAACTCTTTATAGTTTCATTAATAAAATGTCTGTGTTTTTGTCTTTACAGATTAGCACACTAGTAGGCCCTTCTCTGGCCGCTGAATGACTAAAATTGAGTTTGTGTTTTGAGAGGTTAAGTTTATTTGTCCTTTTGAATGAGCAATTTTGACTGAAACAATTTATCAATATACAATCTTTTTATAACATCTGATACCTTAAGTCCTTTATTCTAGTGAAAGTCCTTAAAATGCAGAGAGGATACAAATCAGAATTACGTGAATCTATAGACCAGAGGTTATTCCCGGGTCAATAAAAACAAACAATACTGCATCTTTTATCATCGTAAATGGCTCTTTAAAAAGCCTCGGTATTTACGTGCATATTTCAACAAAACCTTATTTGGAAAGAGGGGCGTTTATTTGTAATAAATTTAACTGGATTATTCCGTGTAAATCGTGCAATATGCTGTCAATAATAATAAGCGCGGGAAAAAGACTAAGTCAGTTAAACGCTAATTATTGAAAATTAAACGATTTAAACAGCCTCAGTCGGTCGCTACGCTCCCTCCTTTCGGCTGTTTAAATCATTTAATTTTCAATTATTAGCGTTTAACTATTACATATAACTCTGCATGGAAATTCGCTGCACCTTATGCCCTTTTTGTAATTCGTTTACCAATCTTACATATCTAGACTCCTACTGTTTATGCATACATGTAGCAATCAATAGCAAAAAGCTGTTACCTCAGAGAATTTAGCTTAGATAGTTTATAATTCGTCTCAATTTTGTATTTCATAAATATGATTTTACATTTGGCTCTTATTTCGTGATCGATAAATCTTTCATACCGTTACAAAATTGGCGAAATTGAATGAAATTCAATTGGAAGGGTTGAATGTTGAATGATTTTCAAGGAAAATAAAACGTAGTCGTTAATTTAGTCCATTTGCAATGTGGTTTTTACCTCCCTATTATAAAAGCTACATATTTTTCTGATTTCGTGTCGTAAATGCTTTGAAATCAACACCAGCCAATGAAATAATGCAATTATTTGATTGGAACATTGGTTATTTGAACAATTTTGAGCATCATTTGAACTATTTCGGAGCGTTTTTTAGTAATTAGAGTGAGTGGTCGGAATGAATCATTTCAGTGATGAGCGATTAATTCTGAATAGTTTTTATCGAATGAGTGTCAGTTTCACGATGTAATAAACTGTTTCGCTTCTACAATTAATGCAGTTAGTAACATCGAGAAATTGTCATTCATCCTAATAACAACGTTCTTAAAAAAAAAATAAAAAAAAAAACAATGCAAATCACGTAAAAATATACAGTCAACAATTACATTCAAAATATAAAAGGATAGCAAAAATCACGATTTCACTGACATAATTGATATTGTAAACGTCTAATTCGTATTTGAGGAAAAGGGAAGCAATCTGTAGTTTCTGCATGCATGTTTTATAAAAGTTAGGTAATAGATGTCGATTATTTTATTCACACTAAACAAAATAAGCGATACGGATTACTTCCCTTGAAATTCACTCGAAAATCACTCATCACATCCATAGTTAATTTCAGTGTAACATTGACATCCGCCTTGAATAGAACAAATCTAAATACATCAATCAAATCAAAGCATTTAATTTAGCTTCCCGTCATAGTTCCGCCACGTTTCAAAACCATTGAATTTTAGCAGTGTTGACAGAGGTTTTCTCGAAAATATATAAGAAATCTTTATCAACATTGTGAAAGATTTTTTTCATTTATGTGACCCAAACTTGAACTTCATGGAGAAACGGCTTAGTTATAAATAACTGAATTATTTTTTTCATACAATGTCTATGAGTCGGCGCATGACATTTTCAACAATTTTACATGTGCGCAATGTTAGGAAACCGATCAGACTGTGCAACCGCACAGACCTACAGTTAGTAACATCGTGAAGTTGACATTCATCTCAATCAAAACCATTCAAAGCACATCAGAAAGTCTTGAAAAGATAGATCCAACAACTACATTTAAAATAAATGTATTTAGAAAAAAACACTTTACTGAGATAATTTAAATTGGAAGCGACTCTTGAATATATAGGAAGTTATTTATCGAACTTATATGCATATTTTATTAAAGGGAGGTAATGGATATTGCTAATTTTGTTCCTCCTGAACAAAATTAGCAGCATCTCATTACCCCCCTTAAACTTTACTCAAAACTCACTCATCACACTCATTGAATTTCATTAAATAAAACATTAAATAAGACAAATCCATTCACCTTGCCAATCATTCGGAACATCACTCGGCCATTTCCGTAAACTGCAGCATACCTCGGTTATATGTAAGGCTGATGGGTATGTAACAAAATCGTGCATTATGTTAGGCGGAAACAGTGTAAGAAAAACTAGCACTGTAGATTTATATCTTTTACAGTAAATAACGGCTGAATAATCTTAATTTTTGAGAATGACGAATTATTCTCAAAAATTAAGATTGTTCAGTCGTTATTTTAAGAATCTAAAGATATCTATATAAAGATACGGTGGTTTCACGTCAGTGAATTAAACGAGTAGCGTTGGCGACGTCAAATGTTTTCACTCACAGTTTCGAGGGCTAACGCCACTTTAACTGATGTCATCGAGTTTTTCCAAGGCTTTCCCGTAATTTTTAAAAATAGTCCGTCTATGTACATCCGAGGTTGATCATGAGATTGGCCGAGTGGTGTTCCGAATACATCCGAGGTGTTGATCGTGAGATTTGCCGAGTGGTGTTCCGAATACATCCGAGGTTGATCGTGAGATTTTGCCGAGTGGTGTCCCGAATACATCCGAGGTTGATCGTGAGATTTGCCGAGTGGTGTTCCGAAAACATCCGAGGTTGATCGTGAGATTTGCCGAGTGGTGTTCCGAATACATCCGAGGTTGATCGTGAGATTTGCCGAGTGGTGTTCCGAATACATCCGAGGTTGATCGTGAGATTTGCCGAGTGGTGTTCCGAATACTTGTCAATATCACAATTGTCATATCCGTTTCAGTGTCTTCACTACAAGCTCAGTATATTGAATTGGTCCTAAAGTTGCTGTCTACAAGCCATTAACGTTTACAGTTAACAACATCGTGAAATTGTCAAGGTGAATGATTTTGGAATGATTTAGGAATGAAATTGAATGAGTGTGTGAAGCGATTTTTGAGTGATATAAAAGGGAGGTAATCCAATATTCCTAATTTTGTTCAGCGTGAACAAAATTAGGGATATTAATTACCTCCCTTTAACAAAATAAACGCACTCCTCTGTTTGTGCATCTTAGTAGACCAATCAGGCGATTGAGAGTCCACATCAGCTAATAAAATCGTAGAATAAAAAGATCGATTTGAATTCATTGCTGAAAGTTTTGAACGATTTTTAAATGTTTTTTTTAATGATTTCGGATCGTTTTTTATTGATTTGAGTGAGTATTTAGGAATGAATGAACGGAGCGTTGAGCGAATGTTTCAGAATAATTTTGATCGGAATGAGTGTCAATTTCACGATTTTTTTATCTGTATGTAACTAATTGACAGGGCCAAGTGAATGTCATCCCCGGATATTAAAGAATATCGCTAACTTCGTTCGTATTGATCCGCTCCCTTTTATGTCATTCAAAATAAGCCCATCATACTCATTTAATATTTCACGACATTATCAAACAATGATTTATCTTGTCAATATTACGATGAGAAACCATGGTTAGGGGCACTAACTGATGTGACATAACTGGAGCACTGTTGAAAATTGCATTACGCGCCAAGCATACAAACAAACAAAAATTCAAACAAACATACAAACAACAACTAAACGAAACAACAATAAAACTCCTATCATCTTCTGTCAACTCGAGGCTTCAGCATGAGCAAACTGTTCAAACTTTACCACACCCGAGTATGATTCATACAATACAATTTGGCTAATTTCACACCGCCATGAAATCAACCGATTCAATCTTAAACTCATGATTACATTCTTTCACATAAAATAACATAACATAACATATACTTTATTTCACTAAGGTACAAACAATTTGTACAGTGATAGGAATTGCAATCTATATAAAGCAAATATTTGTGAGAAAAGATCGATTTTGGTTAATGACTATAAGCGATTAGTTATCTAAGACATATGTAAGTATATTGATGAATGAATTTTTTGGTAAGTCGGGAAAATCCCAGTACTGCCATATGTAGGTAAGGTCTAGGGCAAATAACGATCAAGCAACTCAAAATCTAGCAGACTTAAAGTGGTCAGCTTGAGTGTTATCAACCATAGATTGTTCCGGAAGAGAAGTCGGGCAAAGAAAATAGGTAGATCAAGTTTTATATTTGAAAGTTATAATTTTTTTTTACCAAATAGGCGGGAATGCCGTAATTACAATCGCCACGACGCCAGCGACAGTCAGTACACCTGAAAATACAGCTGTAGGTACGACTCTTGCGACCTTAGCGGCCTCCGGTGGAACCTCGACCTACACATACGAGATTGTTGGCACGTCCAACGACTTTCAAATAGTCACCAACACTGATGAACTTCTGGTGAAGGCCGGAGCAGACCTGAATTTTGAGGCTGGAACAACAAGAATGGTAACAATTATGTGAGTAATGCATGTTACAGTTAAAACATAGTCAAATAAACAAGATTATTGCATAAAATGTATGTTTTCGGGGTCGTAAAAGGCATACGTTAACGGAAAAAACCCGGGCGTTAACGAGAGAAAACGTGGATTAATCAATAAATTCACTCGCCGTTAACGACCGGCTTTTTGATTTAAATATTCTCGACCTGGGCCTATAAACTTTATCAGTTTCCTCGTCCAACATTATTATAGAGCATGCCTAAAGACGTTGCTGTAAATCCCGCCATAAACTTAACAAGCAACATCGGTATAAACAAGATGGACGATGTAATGCAAGGCGGCATATAAGTAGGTTTGTAACTGGTTTTATATCGTTGAAATCATTTTTACTCTTATCTATCTATTTATGCAATAATAGCGTCAATTCACGCTTTTCGGGCGTTAACACTTGCAAAGACACTCAAAATACTTTGACGCCCTAGTGCGTTAACCATTTTTCGGGTCTCTGCAAATGTAAACGCCCTATAAAACGTGAATCAACCCTATATTAATAATTTGAAATGAAAACTGAATGAGTGCGATGTTTTGGGTGAAATTAAAGGGAGGTAATCCAATTTCGCTAATTGTGTTCAGTATGACCACAATTAGCGATATTTATTACCTTTCTTAAATAAGATATGCATAAAAGTTCTATGAATAGCTTCTTTTCTTTTAGAACATGTCAGACATTCGCAATTTCAAGTATGTCAGTGAAATCGTCGTTTTTCTTTTATTTCTTTTGTGAACGTTATAGTTCACCTGTATAACTACGTAGGGAACACCCAGTAGGTTCCTTATAGCTTTGAAATAAAGGAGTGTCCATTTAGGTTTGAATTAGTATTTCTCAAGACTTCAATCCTCAAGATCAATGTTTATTTTATGAATGGCTGGGTACAAGAATTCCTAATCGGGTGATGATAAAATACAAAAAAGAAGTTGCATTTTTCAATCGGAAGCATGGATGATCATCGTAAATATTCCGAAGGCCTAGAGCTTAACAAAGTATGTGTCCATACACTGTATAGTGGCCTGGCTCTCAGACTGTCAGTAAGTGCGGAATTGAAAATGAATAAGGTGCACTTCTCATGTTTTACTGTTTCAATTTTCAATTACCTCCAATATTCTTAAAAACTGACACTGATCGGCCAGTCAGAGAATATAAGCTTATAAGAAATCATCTTTCTCTAGTTGAACTGTGCTCTTTTTACAAAACTTCAGATCAGTAGGACGTGAGTCAATCTACCCGTATAGACACATACTATGTTTTAACTCAAATCCCTCGTTTTCGCAAGTGTCCGTAGTAATTTGCCGGAAATATGTGTTTCTAAGGTGGTGATCTTCTGAACTGCGGGGTTTTTTTTACCGTATATACCATACATGTAGTAGCATTTGAAACGGTAACCAGTAAAGTGACATACGTGAAAAACGAATGCGTTTCGATTTTACCCAATTTGTTTAGCAAGTAATTCTATCATAACGCGAGATTACATGTCTATAAACAGTTATGCAATCGCACCTTGGTTTAATGAGCGTTATTTTGCGTTACTGTTCAACTGGCAGGGCGTGGCTTAGTCGTGACGTAATTTGGTGAGTTTAATTTTCAATCATTGTGGTTATTTCAAAAGCTAGTAGTCAAAAAATTGTCAAAAAATATTTGGGCGCAAATAACTATAACTGACTACTTAAACAAAGAATTTGTTTGTTTGAATGGGTTTTACGCCGCTTTCAACAATTTCGCAGTTATATCGCGGCGGCCAGAGCACCTAACAATGGATTCCTGGTATTTCTTTCACCTGTATTACCATTACACCCTTTCCTAGCCTCCGACTGCTATCTCAAATAGGTTAACGATTATCTACCCATTGGTGAGAGACAAACGTCGGAAAGGATTTTTGCCGCCATCGGGATTCGAACCCACGACTCCCAGATTGTCTGGAAGTCTTCTGCCTAACCAACTGCGCTATGGTGTCGGCCATCCTAAAACAAAGAAAAAAAGGATTTCACAGAAAGGGAACACGTTTCGTTGGGTTACCAAAGCCTCGCATCTTCAGATTGGACAAGCTAAAGTTACGACACTTTGGTTACCAACCTACGATTAAGTTTTCAAGTTATTTCTGTCGACTATCTAAAGAAGTAAGCCGGGCTAGGTTGTGGAGAAGGCAGGGGGAAAGGTAACATGCAGCAAACATTGCTGAGCACGATCGTAATGGGGGTGGGTCCATCATAATTTGGTGTGTCATCAGCTGGGATGTGTGGACTGATCTTTTTATTTAAGAAAGAGTTACTCTAACAGCTCGTAGGTACATTTATAAAATCCTCAATACCCACGTAAGATTTAACGGTGGTGCTATTGGGGATGAATTCATTTTAATGGATGACAATGTCCATCCACACACGTGCCGTATAGTCCTAGAATATCGCCAAGAAGAGGACAATCCACGTCTGGTCTGGCCGGCTCGATCACCGGACTTAAATCCGATAGAGCAAATGTGGAATGAGCTACAGGTCCGAGTTTCGGCTCGCCAGGTCCAGCCAAGGACACTCCAGGAGCTCGACAAGATCTTAGAGAAGAATGGTCTGTTATTCCCCAGAGAGTAATGCATAACTTAAGCAGGAGTATGCATAGGTGCTGTCAGGCTGTCATTGACATTGCAGGCTCTAAAACTCGATATTCTTATAATCAATTTCATTTCTTCCTGAAATTATAGTAAAAAAAATCTTGGTGCTTAGCAAACTTTGAGGAGTTTAAATTATTACAATGAAAATCTCCTCAATTTATATTCTTTGTTTAAATATATGAAATATATCCAATAAACATTTTAAAGAAATGATACTTGGGTGGCTTTTATTTGCGTGTCAAGAAAAAAATGATTGATTGGAATACCTTGGTATTATTGATTGGCCACTTTTCCATATGATGCAGAATGGTTTTGATCATAACAAGAATCAATCTTACGACGTTCTTAACTGTATAAAGGTGAAGAGAATGTCTCTTTTATTCACGAAGGAATGCATAGAGGGTAATCGTTTGTTTCAGTGTAAGATCGATTTATATTTCATTGAGTGAACAACAAAAGCTATATTTTAACGAGAAAATATAGCTTTTCTTGTTCACGAAATGAAATGTTAATCGATCTTACTCGAAACCAACGATTATTCTATTTCTTTTATGCAAAAATGAGACAAAATGTGAAATTTCAAGGACATATTTTCGTAAAGCGCGTCATTTTGCACGAGACTGCTATGCAACGTTCGTTGTGACGTCACTTATATTATTTCGCCCCGCATAGATGACGTCAGATACGATGAAATGCACAAATGTAGGGTATAAGTTTTTGATAATTTCACTACTTTTGCGGTGAGATTATCAAGTGATAATCTAACGTATTTCTCGATAAACCACCGAAAATCATTAAAGAAAACGCAATAATCTTTTTACACTGCTTTCCCCCATTTCATCGGGTTTTTTTTAATTCATGAAAGCATTAAGCTTTGAGTTGCATTACATTGTATTGAGACGCTATGTAGAGTCAAAGATAATTGCTTTTTTGAATTTTGGCATGAAACTATAAACCTTTTTTACACTGTAGTGAAAGGCGGAAGCGGATTTATAGATAAGAGTGGGAAAGATTTCTGTGTCATACCTTCATGAATTTAAAAAAAAGAGTATTTGCTTCATATCTCGTTAATTGATTGTAATCAATAATCCGATAAATAAACAGAATTACTTATCTTTACATCCGCTTTGACCTTCTTTTACACCTACAGTAAGTAACACCATGAAATTAACATTCATCTCATTCAAAATTATTCTAAATCGATTACTCAATGCTCCATTCAATTATTCCAAACACTCACTCAAACAATTGAAAATGCTACAAAAATGATTGAAAAAAATATTTTCAACAATTTCATTCAAATAGAAATAGTCAGTAAATTATTGCGATTTCATTGACATGATTAAAAGTATGCGTCCGATTTGTTTTTGATAAAAAAAATCAGAAAGCTACTGACAGAACTTGAAAGCTCATCCTGAACAAAATTAGCGATGTTGGATTACTTCCTTTTAATATCACTCAAAAATCACTCATCGCACTCATTCTTTATTCCCCTAAAAATCATTCACCTTGTTAATATCATGATGCTTTTAATTGTTAATAAAGTAAACTTTGCTTGTACACCGCAGACCAGATTTATTTGCACCATTTACCCGTTCCAAGTTCTTCTGGTCATTATTAAGTGTAAGGGAAGTAATTCAATTTCGATAGGCGACCATTATATCTTGTTTGCTCATAGCCCTGACTTAGAGTTTTCGTTTAGCATGTACTTTCTGTCTAGGAGCTGTTGTGTTATTTTTCTGAGGAGACCTTGACCGCGTTGTTGTTCTTAACGGTCCAACAAAGAATATACCCATGTTCAAAACTTGTTTTTGGCTTGCGAAAATGATTTAAAAATATCTTCTTTTCCGCTTGGATTAAAAAAAGATTAACGCTATAAACTGACAAAACTCAGATATCTTTGAGTTAATAATATTTTCCGATCAGAGATTTACTGTTGGTAGCTAACGTTCGTAACTTGAGCTTCGACAAGTGAAGTAACAGGGCTGTGCTGACCCATTAATGAAATGTGTTCACTTTTTTGAGTAAAATAATCACGTTGGTTTTAGATTACATTTACCTTTAGAAGAACTCAAATATTGAAAAGTAAACTCACCAAATTACGTCACTACTAAGTCACACCCGGTCAGGTAAATAATGATACAGATAACATCGGCGACGTCAATATTTATTTTAAGCTTGGCTGTTTTCGGAGAAACCCGTAGAAAATGTGATAACCTTGGCGTCGTTTGCGTTGGCGTTGTTGTTGACGTTGGCGTGATAAGCCTGGATAACTCTGAAAGCATTTGTATAAGAGTTAAGCCCCTTTTCGACTTGGATTTTTTCACACGAGCGTTTGCACCGGGTAGTCTTTTGTCTAATACATACTGAGTGTAAAGCAATGCTAATTGAAAATGGTGGCATAATGGAAGGCATGGCGTCATTTTCCACACAACGTTGAATGTTGCGCCGACATTTTTATTCGATGAATTTAAAGAGCTTTTTCATTAATTATAAACGAAATTCAGGTCATATTATAAATATAATATAGCACTAGTACACTTGAAAATACCACTTTTATTACGATTGTCATATAATGCAATAAAATCTTGGCAAAACTTTTTATCTACTAATATTTGACTAGTTTAATAAATTTGGCATTTCATGGACACTTATCAAATGGCCTCTATTTACAGTGCCAAAGATTCCGCTACTCCTCAGGCGACGGGTACATTATCCTTGACGGTTACACTGACGGATGTCAATGAAAATCCAACATTCGCATCGGCAACTGGCTACTCGCTTACTATATCGAATAATGCTACCGCAAGTATGTTTCCTTATATGTACAGTTAACAACTTCGTGAAATTGACAATGTGAGTGACATTGGAACAATTTTTGAATGAAATGAACAAGTGTGCTGGGTGAGTTTTGAGTAAAAGTAAAGGGAGGTATTCCGATAACGCTAAATTGGTTTAGGATGAACAAAATTTGCGATATCAATTACCCTCCTTTGACGAAATATGCAAATAAGTTCTAAACATGGCTACCTATTTCTTCGAGAACCTATCAGAAGCTTACTTTTCAATTATGTCAGTAAACTTGCATCTTTTTAGCTTTACTTATTTTGATTAAAATTGTTGATTTTATCTGTATTGTGAATTTGAGCATTTTTGATTGGTTTAAGTGAGTGTTTTGAATGAATGATTGGAGCGTTGAGTGAGCGATTTAGAATGGTTTCGATTGAGATGAATGTCAATTTCACGATGTTACTAACGGCATTACACGTCGCGCAATATCAAAAACTGTCTTGTAATGTCGTAACATAATTAACAGGCCCGTCATGCGAAAAGGGACCATCTGGGTAGTGCGTTAGAGGTCGACCTTAGCCAGACTGTATTGCACAGTCAGATTAAGATCAACGCTTTAAGTTCTGTTAGCAACATCGTAAAATTGACTTGGTGAATGATTTTGGAACGAAATTCAATAAGTGTGTGGAGCGAGTCTTGGTTGAATTTAATAGGAGGTAATCAAATTTCGTAAATTTTGTTCTGGATGAACAAATTTAGAGATATTAATTACCTCCCTTTAATAAAATATGCAAACAAGTTCTATAAATAGCGCCTTTTTTCTACAAGAACAAGAACTGTTGTCAGCTAGATTAGCTCAGTTGGTAAAGCACCGGACTTCAAAACCATTGAAGTTCAACCGCGTGGGGTTCGAATCCCGGGCTGGCACACTAACAAAACTAATTGTCTTTCGGATGAGACGTTAAACCGAGGTCCCGTGAGACGGCGCTTTACACCTAACACGTTGAAGAACAATTACGGATCTCAGCAGTAGTTTCGTCATGTATCCTTGCACTAACTCCCGTACCAACTAACCGTCTTCTGGGGGCTTCGCTCATATGGGCATGTGCTATGGTAGCGAAGATAAATAAACGAAAATACACACACAAGAACCGTTCAGACCTTTAAAATTTCAATTATGTCAATGAAATATCGACTTTTTTCTAGCTTTAATTATTTCGAACGGCGTTGTCGTGTCTATTTTTTCAGTGCGTTTAAGACGTTTTTTAATGGTTTGAGTGAGTATTTGAAATGAAGGAATAAAGCGCTAAGCGAGTGATTTAGAAACGTTTTGATCGAGGTGAATGTCAATTTCACGATGTTTCACGATGTTTCACGATGTTTTCAACCGCATTTTGCTTTTTGTTTTCTTTTTTTTTTAGAACTAAAATAATCGAAATGCCACCTCCGGTTCTCCTCCAATAGAGCCATTCCCTTTACATGTTATAAATAGAGGATATTGAATGAGTGGTCATGGAATACCGAATTATTAAACGAGTCATCTATAAAAAAATAAAAACGAGGCTGTGCCGAGTTTTTATATGTTTATAGATGACGAGTTTAATAAATTCGGTATTTGACGAGCACAAATTTTATATTCTATTTATAATATGGCCCGAATTTTGGTGATAAAACGAAAAAATTATGATATTTATCTATTTATTTTATTCCGCGAAACATATGACGCTGTTTGCAAAATGACGTCAGCAGATCCATTATGACGTCATTTTCCTAACAAAAATATAACCTTGTTCTTCGTTTTTTTGCTCATTTGCAGAGTTATTCCACTAGTGTAATAACACTCGTGTAATATCAAAAATATTCAACGGGGATATTTTACTCCGGCGACGTAGGTCATATTATAAATATGAGATCCCATATGCTCCCTTTTCGCGTTAGGGGTGACGTATTTGCAAAATGGAACATGATATACAAGCGGTCAACCAGATGATGTCTTATACATAAATGTAGATTAGGCAAAATCAGAAAGTCAAGAAAAGTTTTAACGCTTACAACTAAGAACATCGTGAAATTGACAATCACTCCGATCCAAATCATTCTGAATCATACACTCAGCACTCCATTCATTCATTCCACACACTCACTCAAACTATTCAAAAACGCTCAAACCAATTGAAAAGTATAAAAAAGTATAAAATCAACAACGAAATTCAAAATTAACTTTGATAGAGAAAAATCGCGATTTCACTGAAATAATTCAACTTGTAAGCGTCTTATTGGTTCTTGAAGAAATAGGAAGCTATCTTTAGAACTTGTATGCATATTTCATTAAAGGGAGGTAATCAACGTCGCTAATTTTGAACAATTCTGAACAAAATTTTCGATTTTGGATTACCTCCCATTAAATTCACCCAAAACTCGCTCTACACATTGAATCAATTTCATTCCCTAAACGTTCCAAAATCATTCTCCTTATCAATTTCACGATGTTTTTAACTGTACCTGCAAAGTCTTAATCTTGAAATTAATACATGTATCTGACAAAAAATAGAATTTATACAATTGCTTGGACGAAATCAAATATTACTTATCCTTTATTTTTATTTCAAAACTCGCTTCTCTCACTCCTTCAATTTTCATTCCAAAATTATTCCAAAATCATTCCAAAATCATTTATATTTTCGAATTAAAGATTTTAGTTACTATATTGTAGATACCGTCGCTGGCATTGTGGCTGCTACAGACGTAGATGCCGGGACAAACGGACAGATTGCTAGCTACACCATTAGTAAGTTTCCGAAGGCAACAAAAAATATGTTCATACCTCGGACTTTTTCCGTAAAACAAGAAAGTATCTCGGACGTAAATGTAGTAATTTTGGATCAGGTTTGGGTAGTTCGGCTTCTGTTGGTACTTCGGTCCATAAGTTTGAAGAAAAATAAAGGTCTTTCAAGTTTTAGGCCGTCTATGATGATCTGTTTGGGCATGCTGTAATTAGATGACAAATTCAGTTAAACAGTTTATTATCGAGTTATAATATACCCAGTTTCAATCTTTCGTTGATTTTGTTTTACTCAAGGCCATCCTGATAGTCGTACAGATAACCATACCGAACATCGCTCGGACTTTTCCGTAATCTGGAAAGTACTTCGGACGTAAATGTAGTAATTTTGGGTCATTATTTAGGTAATTCGGCTTCTGGGGAGTTCTCCGGTTATTTAAAGCTGCTCTTTCACAGATCGGGAAAATGTGATTTTTGAAAATTTTCGTAATCCCAATTGGAAGTTAGGACCTCATCATGTTGAATCCTGTAAAATAATTCAATTCAATCTGGTAATGCTTGAAAGAAAGACAGATATTCCTGAGTTTAAGAAAAATCATTCTGAAAAAATAAAGCAACTACATACGCCTTAAAAATAATTCTTCAATTTCGAGCCAACTATTTACGAATGTGAATTCCACATGTTTGTCTTATTCAATCAAAGATAAAGGTAAACGTATTTGACAGCTGGAAACTTCGTATCATTACTTGCAAAAATGAAAGATGATTATTTACGAAAACAAACGGTTTTGTAATTTATAGACTCGAAACAAATAGTCTGAATTCCTTACTTATCTTGCCGCTTCGAAAAAAATAAGTTACAAATTATTGAAATATTTTGTTTTTATGCCAGTGCCATTGGGCCATTCTAAATCGTCTAAAAATACACACATTTTTAAATCTAAGAACAAGTTTTGTATTTTTTGCTATGAAAAACTGTGAAAGAGCAGCTTTAATTCGTTAAAGATTAACACATCTTGTTAATTCTTTCCGATAATCTGTGGGTATCTTCTTGGCATATCATTATTTGACGACAAAGTTTATCCTTTCGTTTATTTAGTTTTCGAAAAGTCGTCCTTAGCAATGTTTGTGACGCCACATTAACTCACGCGCGATATGACACACTTTCATGTCTGCGCCCTCATTATTCCCGAGGTCTATTCTATAGAATCGCCGAAGGTTCCCGAGTGACACGAAATGTCATAATAACCTACGTGCCAAACGAAGCAATTTAATTGTCGGGCCCTTATTATTCCCAAGAATCGCCGATGGTTCCTTATTGGAAACATAGTTTTACGCTTTCTAATCGACTTTAATGTCTAACTAATGGGTGGATAATCGTGAACCCGAGTCAGAAAGCAGCTTGTGACGATGGTAAGATGTTATGGTACTTCTCACTCGGGAACCCTCGGCGAATCTACGGAATAGACCTCGGGAATTATAACGGCGCAGCCATGAAAACGCGTCATTTCGCACGTGGGCTTATATGACGTCACAAACACAACTGAGGATGACGTTGCGAAAAACCAAATCAACGTAAGGTAACAATTTGGCATATTATGCTTTGAAAACAAAACGCAGTGTTTTACTGCGTTTTGCTTCCAAATTATAACATGCCAGAAACGATCTCCGCAGACGATCGGAAGGCAATAAAGGAATTGGCTTCTCTTCAAGCGTTTTAACCAAAGAACTACCAGGAACCGAATAACCTAAAAAATGACTCAAAATTACTACACTTACGTCCGAGGTACTTTCCAGTTTACGGAAAATTCTGAGCGATGTTCCGAATGGGTACTTCTTTTACGAGAAATACCGAAAATTCATGGTTTGACGCCATGTGACGTTTAAAATGTGTACGCCGTTTTGCATATGAGTCTACTTACCATTCCATGAACGTGTAACCTCGTGCTAAGCGGCATATCATTTTCATATTTTCCTATATTGTATACCCGGGTTCGATCCCCGACGGGGCACTAGTTCATTCCCACTATTGGTCTCTCACCAATGGGTTGATAACCGTAGACCTATGTGAGATAGCAGCTGGAAGCTAAGAAAGAATGTGATGGTTGTACTGGTGAGAGAAAACCCAGTAACCCGTTGTTAGGTGCTCTAGCCACCGCGATATAACTGAAAAAAATGTTGAAAGAGGCGTTAAACTCCATTCAATCATTCAATCAGCCAATATTATATAGACACTTGGGAAAGTGTTGTTCTAAGTAAGATTTAAACCGACTTATTTTGTTAATGTATCGATCATTTTATTCGACTTATATTGTATATTTATTTATCTGTTTATTCGAGCTCTAATTACTAATTAATTTATCACTATATAACTCTATATGGATGAATTATCTCCCTTTAATACAATTTATGGTCATCTGCTTCTTAATAACATCTATTTTGTGAAATATTAATTAGTTTTGGAGAGAAACGTATTTTAACTTTGACGATAATACTAATAATACTATTAATGCTGATATTGCTAAATAAACTAACCAAATCGTCATCGTCAACAACAACAACAACCACAAAGAGATTTTACCTCTATTTTCGGAAATCGTCGTAGGGCATCCGAGTGGTCAGTGAATCACTATTATATGTGCCTATGTAATTAAAGGCACTTCCAATAGTGTCGCACTGACCCCTCGATCTAGTTCTGTGAAGAAATTGGTTGAAGAACTGCCCTTTGTATAAATTTAACACTCTGGCTTTCTTGAATAACCACCTTGAATCATTACAGCTTCGGGAAACACGGATACAACATTTACAGTATCAACTGATGGCGAAATAAAGGTAGCATCAGGAAAAACAGCCAATGCTCTACCTTACATCCTCGAATATGTCGCCGCTGATAGTGGTAAGAATTCAAATTTAGAGAAATTGTTTCACGATATCAAATTAAACTCTTTTAATGCATTTGCTAATGATGCTATTCTCCAGAATTAACAGTATATTTAAACACTTTGCAATGTGTTTTTTCTAAGGCGTCATAATAAAAAAATGACATCATTAACTTGAAAAACAAAGCAACGCGAAAAACTCAATATTTTACTATTGTTTCCATTATTTAAACTAACCGATCCGTATAATGATGGACCATTTATGACCCACAGAAATGAACAAATTGGAACTATCTTAGAATGTATCATATTCATAATCAAAATAGGATTGCACCCCTTGTTAATAATTTACATAGTTATTGTTTGGAGTGGGGCCTTGAGGTAAATGAGTCTAAAACTAAAGTGATGGTATTCAGAAAAAGAGGTGATTTAAAATCAGATGAAAAATGGACTTATAATGATAAAGCACTAGAGGTAGTAGAATCTTTTAATTATTTAGGAACAGTCTTTTCGAGTAATGGTAAATTTAATGTAAATGACGAATATTTGATCGGAAAAGCGTTGAAGGCCATGTCTGTATTATTAACTAATTGTAAAAACTTGCCTTTAACACCAAAAACACTTTGCCAGTTATTTGATTCTTTTGTAAGCGCCATACTAAATTACTCGTGTGAAATATTTGGATTTAAAAAAGGAAAGGGAGCGGAGCGTATCCACCTTAAGTTTTGTAAACGCTTTTTAAAAGTTCCAAGGAACACAAGTACCGCTGGTGTTTATGGAGAGTTGGCACGATATCCTTTATATATATCACGATATTGTAGAATTGTCAAATATTGGTGTAAAATCATTAATTCAGATAATCTTATACTGAAAAAATTATATGATGTGGCAATGTCCGATTTTTGCAACGGGAAAAATAATTGGGTATCCCAAGTTAAAACTTTATTCGATGTATATGGTTCCATTTTTTAAGCAACGCGTTATAGACTGCTTCATTCAAGAATGGTATGGTATGCTAAATAAAAATATGGTTTTAGAAGATTATAAACACATTAAAAATTCTTTCAACTACGAGAATTATTTAGATTTAGTACCATACGATCTCAGATATCATATTACTAAGCTAAGGCTATCTGCTCATTCTCTTCGTATTCAGTTTGGCCGATGCGGACAGATTAGAATACCTAGAAATGAAAGGTTTTGTTTATTCTTTACCCGTAAAGAAGTTGAAGATGTTTATCATTTTGTTTGTATATGTCCTCTTTATGCAGATCTTCGGAAGAAATTCTTAGACAAGTATATTTATAGACAGCCACCCATGTTTAAATTATGTCAATTATTGCAATCCGATCATAAAACGACATTAAACAGACTAGCTCATTTCATTAAAGAAGCGTTTATCCTTAGAAATAAAACTGTACCTCTATCTAGTTCCTGATGTATATATATTTTTTTCCAAATGAGAACTTTAACGAATTAATTGCTATAAAATTCTCATTCTCTTGATGTTTATCTTGTAACGATCTGTTGTTAATCTGTATTGATCTACGTGATTATATATTTGTTTGTATATGTATATGTTTTTGACGATGTACCTAGTGTACAAGTCTGTATTAAACTATCTGTTCTGTTCTGTTCTTGTTTGCCTCATTAGACTTTATGCCTAAACATACTAAAAATGGAAAGGGTTAAAACCATATTCATGAGCATTCTTCATGAAGTCCTAAAGCGCACAAAAGCACCGATTCTTTCTCTACAGAATCACAAGAAATCAGCCCTGCGTTCA
Source organism: Fragum whitleyi (assembly GCA_948146395.1). Taxonomy (NCBI): domain Eukaryota; kingdom Metazoa; phylum Mollusca; class Bivalvia; order Cardiida; family Cardiidae; genus Fragum; species Fragum whitleyi. The sequence goes on from OX411558.1 coordinate 3,769,922, forward strand.
GGATCAGCAAACGGTGCAAACAGTTTTCCAATAGTACCCCGCTTTACACGTGCACTTGTGTGCAAAGCGGGGTACAATTGGAAAACTGTTTGCACCGTTTGCAGATCCTGAACGCAGGGCTGTTTCTCTGGAATAGTACACGCTTCATTATAAAATTAATTTTATTCCGACATGGCGAAGTGTAAATATGTGTGGTAATACGTAGGTTTATTTAGGGAGGTAGTTTATATCGTTAATTTTGTTCATCCTGAACAAAATTAGCGATTTTGGATTACCTCCCTTGAATTTCACTCAAAACTCGCTCCACACACTCATTCCAAAATCATTCCCAAATCATTCACCTTGTCAATTTCACGATGTTCCTAACTGTAAGATCAGCTTGTCCAAAAGAAAATCTCATCACATACAGTTAAGAACATAGTGAAATTGACAAGGTGAATGATTTTGGAATGATTTTGGAATGAAATTGAATGAGTGTGTGGAGCGGGTTTTGAGTGAGTTTAATGGGAGGTAATCCAATATCACAAATTTTGTTTAAGTTGAACAAAATTTGCGACATTAATTACCTCCCTCTAATAAAATATACGTATTTTTCTGTTTGTACGTCTTCGTGGACCAATCAGACACTTGAAAGTCCACGCAAGATAATAAAATCGTAGTATAGATAGATCGATTTGAACTTATCGTTGAAAGTCTGTAACGATTTTAAATGTTTTCTTATGATTTTGGAGCGTTTATGATCGATTTGAGTGAGTCTTTGGAAAGAATGAATGGAGCGCTGAGTGAATGATTAAGAATGATTATAATCGGAGTGAATGTCAATTTCACGATGTTTATAACTGTATTTTCTTTAATGCTTTTCGGTGGTTTATCGAGAAATAACGGTAGATTATCACTTGATAATCTCACCGCAAAAACAGTGAAATTATCAAAAACTTATACCCTACTTTTGTGCTTTTCATCCTATCTGACGTCATCTATGCGGGTCGAAATAAGTGACGTCACAATGAACGTTGCATAGCAATCACGTGCAAAATGACGCGCTTTACGAAAATAGAAATCTTACATTTTGTCTCATTTTTGCATTAAAGAAATAGAATAATCGATTGTTTTTCGTGTAAGATCGATTAATATTTCATTTCGTGAACAACAAAAGCTATATTTTCACTCGTGGCTCTGCCACTTGTGAAAATATAGCTTTTGTTGTTCACTCAATGAAATATAAATCGATCTTACACTGAAACAAACGATTATCCTCTCTATATTTCTTTCAGGTTCACCAGCGTTATCGGGGACAACAACCGTTCTTATCGTTCCGAACACCTGCCATTCCGGGGCTCAAGGCATTGTGGGATTTGGGGTTGTCCTTATGTCCTTGTTGTTTCATGTAGTAAAATATATTTAACTTTTTTGTGATTTGATCTTTTGGGCAGCGTTCAGGATACAAACTGTTCTCAAAATTTGAGTAAATCTGCAAACTGGTTTTAATTTTTTAAAATGATTCGTGAAAGTTAAAATCTTGAGTGCTCTGCAGTGACATTTTTTCCCATCAGATTTATAAAATTTCGTGAACAACAAAACCTATACTTTCAATTGTGATTACACCAATCCTGAAATTATAGCTTCTGTTGTTCACTCAAGGAAAGATAAGTCGATCCTAGACTGAATTAAACACTTGTCCTCTAGATATTTATTGAGAAAAATTCAATCAAATTCACTCAACAAATCACATTGCTCGAAATAAAATAATTCACAGAAGAAAATAGTTGGATAAATTTCTGTTTGGATATTAATAAAAACATGACAACAACTAAAAAAAAATAATAATAAAAAAATCTTGGAGTAATTATTTTAGAAAAGAAGGCTTCTATTGGGCATAAATAATAGCTATTTTTTAATGTACAATGTTATCTCACTTCTTTGTTAATGACAGTTTTCAAATAACAACAACAACAACAAATAGCTAGGTAGATTATGATTGTTTTCTGTTCAAGCCGTACATTATGCGGTGACTAATTTTGCCATTTTTCTATGCAAAATAAATATATTTGAAGAACTTGCTTAAAATCAAAAATCCTTTTAGATCATTAACTATAATTTGCCCACAAACGATACTTAGCGTATGGCGTATGGCTCTATGATGTTCACAGAACTGAGAGCAGTCCGAATGATACATATACATACACTTGCAATTCCATTTTAGAAAATTATCAACTTCGTCGTTGGGTCATCAAAACATTGCTAACTATATTTGTTTAATTATATTCCAAAACAAATTTTATTCAGACATAAATAAGTTCTATCTATGTATAAAAATGTACAGACTAGTTTCGAAAATTTAACAGAAAAAAAACTTTAAGTGGCAACGCACGGCCGTAGCAAAATATGCAAATAATCAAAATTAAGAAGGGCATGCTTTTGAAGAAATGTGTCCCGAATATATGTAACTGGCCATTTTTTTCGAAATCTATTCTATAACAAGTGTGGAAAAGGTAAAAGTTCGCCAATGAACACACCAACGCCAACAAACATGTGAAGAACGCAAACATCATTACAACGGCTCCATAAAAGCTTGGCTTATGAATTGATAGAAGATTTCGAACAAACATTTTAACCGGAATAGATATAATTTCTAGGGAAACAATTATTTTCTTCCGGTTTTGATCATAAAAAAAAAGTTTAGTACTTTACTTAAAGGTAGTGGACCCGTAATAGATCCGCAATATTTTGGAGGTAATGAGCTTTAGCAGCGTGAACCGAGGTTTTCTAAAGATTTTCATTTGGAAACCCCAGTCAACATTGCGAAAGATCATGAGTTTCGAAATGTTGCGGAACTATAACGGTTCCACTACCTTAGGTATAAAATGTCTTTGGATTAAATAATCACATGTCTTAGATGCGTAAATTGTGTTAAAATTTATATTTATGCTTTATTGTGATAATATTCATCCTCTTTGATGAAGTGTTAAATAACACGGAAATAAGAGGCTATTTAATGCAAGATATTGTCCTTTTTTATATTTTTGTATTGTCACCATATAAATTTAACGTTCTAATAAAGCCTTCGCCAATGGGTTGTTAATCGTAGGCCTATGAGAGATAGCAGCTTGAGGCTAGGAAAGGATGTGATGGTTGTACCGGTGAGAGAAATACCAGGAATCCATTGTTAGGTGCTCCAGTCCCCGCGATAAAACTGAAAAAAATGTTGAAAGTGGCGTAAAACTCCATTCAATCAATCAATCAATCTAATTAAGCTTTCAAGTGAAGTAACTGCAGACTACTCCAATTCCAAATGATCCTTTATCCAGCCCTGGGGTCAGGATCACCAAACGGTTCAAACAGTTTTCCAATTGTACCCCGCTTTGCATGCAAGTGTACGTGCAAAGCGGGATACAATCGGAAAACTGTTTACACCGTTTGGTGATCCGGAACGCAGGACTGAAAGACCTGCCTAGATGACGTCATTGCGAAATTTCGGCTGTTTTGCCCTAATAACCGAATATAACTTGAAGAAGGAATGAGAATGCAGAAATGAGGTGGAAATAATGAGAAAAGGTGAGAAATTGCTTGAAGAGCAATTTCCCTTCTTTACTCAATGTTTTCCCCTTTATTGCCTACTTCGTATAAAAAGCTCGTTCCCGTGAAAATCATAACACAAACAGGTATAAAGGATTCGATTTTTAGGGACAAATATCAGATCTCTTATTTTATAAGAACTGGAGTTTAAGTCTACTGTCGAATCCAGTTAATATAAGACCAAAATTTATTATTTTTACAACTGGACCAAGTATATGTGCGTTATATGTGATTACTGGAAAATCTTATGGGAAAAGAGTTCAACATGTTAACCAGAATTTATCTTTTACATTTTCAAGCAAACCTACCCCTGGGCCCGTTTTACTAAACATCTTACGATCATATTTTGCGTAAGTCAAAAATTAAAGATGCTTCTACATTTGTAACTAGATATGGAATTCTGCCATGCAATATCTCATTGAAAGCGTCTTCTTACGACGATTCCAATGAGATATTGCAAGGCAGAATCCATCGAGAATGAAAACACGAGATACAATTATTGATTTTGATTTACGATTAATTTTTTCGTAAGATGCTTAGTAAAACCTACCCCTGGTAACTTACTCGTAGGACAATGAATTTCTATTCTAGACCCGGTTAAGATCAGCCTGTCTCAAATCAAACCTTAAGGCTGATCCTGTATTTCCAGTTCTGTTTCGTATAAATGCCTACGGATAAGATACCGCCCTGCGTTCAGGATGACAAAACAGTTGGAAATGTTTGCAAATTTGCACACCGCTTTGCACGCAAGTACACGTGTAAAGTATGGTACAGTCAAACCTGTGTTAGTGACCACCTGTATTCAGCAAGTAACCTGTATTAAGCAAGCGGTCACCGCGTTTCCAAATGAACCAATTGCACTGAAATTGACCTGTATTAAGCAAGCACCTGTTAAACAAGCACTTTTTGAATGTCCCTTGGGTGCTTGCCTAAGACAAGTTTGACTGTACCATGTGCAGAAAATTTTGATCCGTTTTGTCGTCCAGAACGCAGAATAGGATAATTCTATGAAAAGCGTATTTAACCTAAAAACCTGTTATTCCTTCATATTGGATCTAAATTTTGGGTAAGAAAACAGACAAAATACATTCCAGTTGAAAACATCTATATATGCACGCTTTTAAATGTAACTTTTTAGTAAAAGAAACAATAAAGGTTTCATTAAAACAATTGAGTTTTTGTTTACTTTTGTCGGGCCAACTTACGGTTTATTTGTTGCGTGAAATTGACAAGATGGATGATTTTGGAGTGATTTTGGAATGAGATCGAATACGTATATGGAGCGAGTTTGGAGTAAAATTAAAGGGAGGTAATCCAGTATCGCTCATTGTGTTCAGGATGAACAAAATAAGCGATATGTAATCCTCCCTTTAAAAAAGATATGCGTTCTTTTATGTTTGTATGTCTTCGTGGACAAATCAGACGCTTTAATATCCACACCAGCCAATAAAATCGTTTAATTATTTGATCGAATAGATTTAATCGATTTGAACGATTTAAATATGCTTTCTATCAAATTCGGAACATTTTTTGGACGATTAAAGTTAATGTTTGGAATGAATATATGGAGCGTTGAGTGAGTGATATTGAATGGTTTTGATGACAGTGAGTGTCAATTTAACCATGTTTTTTACTGTACCCTAAACAAGTTAGTATGAGTAAGTCAATTACATCGAAAAAAAAAATTGTTAGATGTAATAAATAAATAAATAAAAATCACTTTTCTCGATATCGTTCGGCGTCCGTGGCAAGTGTAATCTTTAAAGACTTTAAGCGCAATGTTACAAATAGAGGAACGGACTTATTTCGTTAAATGAACATTTATCATGCAAAGAAGCCTGTATTACCCTGATAACACCTGCCTGATAACATAACACGATATCAGTCAGTCTATTTTTAGAAACAATTTGCATACACTTTCACCTGAATTTCTTTGATTTTTAAGGGTTTATTATAATTAAGGGCTGAAAATTGATCGCATGATAAATAGAATAACACGTTAGTGTCTTAAAATATCAATGTTATCTGGTCTCGGCTGCGAGAAATTATCATGACTCGGCACAGCCTCGTCCTGATAAATTCTCCCAACCTCGACCAGATAACATTGTTATTGTTATTTTTAGACACTAACATGTTATTCTCTATATCTCTCTGATATCTTTCAATGCCCAATCTAGGAAAAAACTCTAATGGTAAAGCATAGGGCTTATGAACAAGGCGTTCAAGGTACATCAGTGAACAGTCAATCACGTCATGAAATTGGTAGTCATCTCGATCAAAACAATTCGAAATCACTCACTCGATGCTGCATTAAAACATTCTAAACACTCAAACAATTAAAACCGTTTCACCAAAAAGAAAACAAACAAAACAAACAAAAACAACAAAATTTCGAAGTCGTTCAAAACGATTACCCCTTCATTCAAGACGACCAAATGGTTATACGTTTTTGGTGTCTGGTGTGAACTTAAGGGTACGCGAGGACAAACACATGTATAACTAATATTTGCCGATGCAAACGAAGTAGTCTATAATGTATGATGAAAGTGAGGCCGCAGAATATCGATTTAATTACTTTGTGCGAGTTTTAATAAAACCAACACGTCAGAATTTCAGAAATGACTTTATTCTTCCTCAAGTCGTCCCCGTTTCCAATAAATTGTGTAAATATGGCCGTGTTGCCATGGCTTTCACCTCTTGATATTTTTGAAGTGATGCTTCATGTGTTCGCGTTATAACAAAAAAGATAATGAAAAAGTTACTCACAGGAATGAAAATATCTGCTTTTAACATTATTCGATAAGTGTAAATACTAACAGAACAATTTCGTCGAGAAATGAAGATAATCCTGATCTGTGACAAAGTGTGTTTTCTTCAGGATAACGGATACGCGTATCCCTTTTTACATATAATTAAAGACACAAAATCTTTACAAATCCTCTTTTCTGAAACCAGAAGGCCGACAGTTTTTATATTTGGTATGTTGCATCATCTAGTGGACCTCTATAAAGAATGTTCATATCATGACACTGGGTTCAAATTAGGGCTCCGCCAATGCGCACCCCTTTTTACATAGAAAATTAATGAGGTATATTTTTAGAAAAAATCTTCCTTTCCAAAACCATAAGACAGACAGCTTTAATATTTAGTATGTAGTATCATCTAGTTGACCTTTACCAAGTTTGTTCATTTTTTGACCCTCAGGTCATATTGGGTCATATTTGGGATTTTCCTGGGCACATCCTGTTTTACATATAGCGAAATAACGAAACCTTTTACAAAATCTTCTTCTCTGAAACGAGCAGGTAGAAAGCCTTCATATGGAAATGTAGTATAATCTAGTGGACCGTTATCAAGTTAGTTCACATCAAAATCCTTGGGTTCCCATTTTACATAGAAACAAAGTGCGATCCTCTGAAAATCTCTTGAAACCATGAGTCAGAAAACCTTTATACGTTGTTTTGCATAATCTAATGTGCCAATGTACCAATTTTGTTAATTTCAAATCCCTGTAGTCAAATTTGGGCCCATTTTAAAATGAAACAAAGTGGGAAATCTCGGAAAATCCTCTCTGAATCCAAAAGGCAGACATCTGTCATATATATTGTATGCAATATAATATACTGGATCTCTTGTTTTAATGCCATGCCCACGGGGTCAAATTTGGACGATGAATGGGCCCAACCCATTTTACATGGACACGAAGGAGTTAATATTAGATACCTATTCTTTGAAACCAGAAGGCAGAACCTTTCATAGTTGTTTCATTTAATTGAATCTCATCAAGTATGTTCATTACATGCTCCTTTATTCAAATAAACGCTTTGTCTAGGCTCATCCTTTTTATAAAAAGCAGGAAAAAATTTAACCATAATCTTTGCTGAAAACATTCCATGGTATAGATCTTATGAAGAAATACCCCTTTGTTTAAATTTGTCTATTTACTGAAGTCCCAGGGGTCAAAAAGACTCAAGTGAGCAATCCATGACCATCATGGTCCTCTTGTTAAAACATAATTTTTGTCTGTGTATTTCTTTTGGCATGGATATTAAATAAGTGTATCACGCTTTGAACAAAACCATTTGACCAGATATTGATAGTCATCTTCTTTGTATATACAGAGTACTGATATCTCCAGATATCCAAGGCATAACACAAGATAGGATCCATGGTAGAGTCAAATAATTTATATGCTGCCTTTGCAGGAAAGTATCCAAAATTTCTGTGTAGTTTTAATACGTAAAACATGGCTTGAAAAGCTTGTTTAGCTAGTGTTTCCTTAGTCATCGACCGACATAACTCTCCGGAGAAAAACGACCCAAATATTTGTAACTCGAAAGAACTACTAGTATTTCCGATTAACATAAAAATCATATTCACGTAGTAAGCCCCCGTTCCTTAATACTATTTTTTTCGATATTCAAACATAATCCGTAATTATAAAAAAAAAGAAAAAAAGTTCTATTTCATGAATATGTGTTAAGTTTGCAAGCTAATGCAAGTATCTACAAGAAATCGACACATCATCGGCAAACACGAACGCCTTTACTTTCTCTGTAACGTTGAGTTCTTAGTGAAGCTTCATTAGAACAACAGTTAACAACCTCGTGATATTGACAAGATGAATGATTTGGAAATGTTTTAGGAATTAAATTGAATGAGTGTGTGGAACGAGTTTTGAGTGAATTTAATGGGAGGTAATCCCATATCGTAAAGTTTGTTCAAAGTCTGAACAAAATTTACGATATTGACCACCTCCCTTTAATAAAAAATACATTCAAGTTTTATTCATGGCTTCCTATTTCTTCAAGAACCTATGAGACGCTAACAATTTGAATTATGTTAGTGTAATCGCGATTTTTCACATTCAAAATTTATTTTGAAAGACGTTGGTTATTCTATATTTTTAAATGTGTTTGAGGGTTTATGAATGGTTTGAGTGAGTGTTTGAAATGAATGAATGGAGCGCTGGGTGAGCGATTAAGAATGATTTTGTTTGAGGTGAATGTCAATTTCACGATGTAACTAACTGTACGTTTAAAAGAAATCTACAGAATCGTTTGAATAAATACTTTCGGTGTCGACATACATCCCTGTTTTGAACCTTTTTCGTATTTCAGGAAGTCCGTTTTCCCATCATCTACCTTAATACATGCTTTCAGCCTTCAATACATAGAATGGAAGATCGATAAATACTAGCCAAGAACTCAATCTTAATTTTATATAAAACATTGCATCAATTTCGAACGTGAACAATTGTTAAAAACATTTAAGAAATATACAAAAATAACAAAAAACCTTCCTCGTTTTTCGATGTATATTTTTGTATTTAAGATTGTTGGTTGAATATATTGTCTATTAGTCGATACCCTCGCCTTAATCCTGCCTGTGATTCATCGGTCATTTCACTTTCGTGACATCACAAAGTGCGTCTTTGAATCAATATACGAACAAATACTTTACCTTTACTGTTTGTCAAAGAAATGGTCCTATATTATTCGGGTATCAAAACACTTACATAGCAATTGTGAGAATCGCCACGTTGTCGGAAAGCGCTGAGAGACCAAATCATATTTCAGGTTCACCAAATATTTCTGCTTTTATTTCATCATCAGTAATAAAACATTATCAATGCCTCTAGTCCAGGAGGCAAAAATTGAAAATTTCGATCCGTTCAGCATACTTGCCAGAAAAGGTTTTACTGTAAAAATGGAAAGATCAATCATACTACAACACAATCAGGCACGTTGTAATGTCACATTGTGGTAGCAGTTTTGTGTTGGACGGCTTTGTTTGGACCACTCCACAAAAATATTCACAAGCCGTAATACCTCATTGTGCAAATAACTGTCCAAATATCATTATCAAACCGATTCATTGTAGCGTTTTCTGACTTATTCATTAAAGATTTGGTGTGAAAAAAATGCTATTTGAACCAAAAACATATAAATTCGTTAAGTTTGTTATTTGTTGGCAAAAAGACCCCACCCACCAAGTTAACATGGACATTCGGAATTACGTCTTATTAGTCTTATTTATACGAGGGGCTATCAAAAAGCTTTGAGACTTAAATAATATTTTCGTTGACTTATAAAATTGCATGAGTGGAATTGTATGCCTTCTTACTATAAATTTACCAAGTTTCCGTAGAATGGCATGAATACACTCAATTCCATATTAAATTGAATTGGGGTGGATATGGCGTCTCGGGGCAAAAAAGTGACATCATCAACGTCAGATCCACATTTGATTGTTTTTTCAGCGATGCTTTTATATGTTATTACTGTTAACTCCTATCAAGTGTCACCCATTACATCTTCCCTAAAGGTCAGTGCACATCTTTATAAATACATACGACCACTTCAAGTAATATTCGTTAAAAGGATGTTTGGTTTGTGCGATAACGTTCATGATGGACTATTCTTTTTCCACTCCAAATGCATTAAATATTTAAAACAGGGGAAAAACAGTTATCAATCTTCGATAGATTTTAAATAAACCAACCCCAGAATTGATGTTGACAAATTTAATTTTGATCTTTATCTTTTCATTTAAGACGCAAAGCCAGTGAAATACACAGCGTTCTATTAACACATAACCCTTATTAATTGTTATTAGCATTTTAAGTGCCCCGGCGTTACGTTCTTTCTGAAAAAAATAGATCGTCTCGGATGTTAAGACCCCTTCCAGCGTCGAGCCTTTTAAAGATAACATCATTGATGCATGTACACTTAATTCAAATTCAATGATTGTGTCAACGAAATTTGAATTTTTTCAAATCGCTTGTGTATTGCGCGTTTTGTAGGATTTTCTTTTACAACAGTGAGTTTCAAAACTTAAAGTTCCCCAAAAGCGCATCATTCGGTTTCCATAGCGACAGTTCCTTAAGAGAGGCATCGTAATATTTGGTCGCAACCTCGTACATTGAGCACTTACATCCATAAGAATAATTATTGACAGTTTCATAAAAATCCGATGAATGATAAAAAAGATATTGCAATTGTCTCAGAACATTTTGATACCCCCTCGTAAGTCTGGACAACCTTCCAGTTGTATTTTTTGCCCTTACCATAGTATGCAGTTATAGCAGTCTGTCATATTAAGCTTTTGGAGATACCAATTCACTACAACGACAATAACAACAATAACAACAAAACCCGGCGTAATCGGATAAAGTGTTAGGATTACTACTCCATTGCAACATATGCTGACACACTTTCAAATCAAGATTAACTGTACTTGATTAAATTAGCAAATTGAATTTTTCATTGAAGTGTTTTTTAATACAAATAAAAATTAAATATCGATGCCTGTGCGTAGAGTTTGAGATCGGACTCACTCCTCTCCCAAAAAGCACTTGTTTCTACTCAGCCTTAATCGTTAAGCCTAGCACATGTAATACATATTATACAGAATGGCTTATACCTTCATCTATATCTTAATTCACTGTTCCAAAATACCACATTAAACATTTATTTTTCACTATTGATGAATTCTATGCCAATAAAAGAGAGTCGTTGAATACGGTTTATCGACCTATACTGTCGGACTGTGAGCTTGTGTGTGTGTGTTTCTTTTTTTTTAAATATCATATAAAGAAAATGAATTGGGCATGGGATTGGATGAATTGAATGAAGAGCATGAGTTTGTATGCGAAAAAAAGAGAAAAGGTTCACCAACCGACATACCCGTTATCTGTTTGGTTTATGAAACGAAAAAAGGCTTCTTCTTTATTTGCACTTAGTTGTGGGATCGTAGATACAGTATGTATGAACGTTGAAAAATAATGTTTAAATAGTACCGGTAATATAATGATAAACAAATGAGGCAAACAGATAAAATGAGGTGTTCCTGCAATTATGAGTGTTCATAAAGTTTTTAGTGGATGAACGTGATGATATGAGTGCGCGTGACTAAGTTGAGAATAAGTGAAGGTTGATTAGATGAATTTTGTATAATATAGCATTTCAAAATGAGTACTTGTAAAAGACCTTTTGGGAAAAATTGTCAGCAAATGAAATTTCTAAAATATTCTCCTTAGAAATTATCCAACAATTCAATCTTACATGTAGAATTGGCTAATGATCCTCACTTTAGACACTTGAATTTTTATCTAAAGTTGTTAAATGGAAATAGTACCTATGTTGTGTTAATCGTACTTCATTTGAAAATAGAGAAGGGTTGTCTTTGTAACTTATGTCTAAAACCATTCGGCATAGAGCCTTTAGATGTGGATCGAAGAATGATTTTATGTTCCTCACAAAGATACTTGAAATGATTTCCGTTACTTTTGAGAACTCCAAATTTTTTTTTAATTCTTTTACACGTTAAAATAATATAGACTATTTCAAAAATAATTGAAATAGAGTATATCATTTTAAAGTGTTTCTTCGATTCCCTTTGGAATATTTTTTAGACTTAGTGAGAAGATTTATATCTTTTAGTTAATAAAAAATAAACCTTTGAAACTGTTTCACAAACAACGTTCATTTTCGTTTGTAATTAGCTGATTATAGTGAGATCCTTTTTTAGATAAGATGTTCTGCTGCTTAAGTGGTTTCAAATCATCTTGTATGGAAACATTCAACCTAGAACTATTATATTTTGATAATTTTCGACTCTGATGACTGTTTCCATACTTAACATTTCCACTCTACGCACCTTCAGACCAGAAACATGTTTGACGGGACAACATCATGTGTAAGACTGTGCTATGTAACGAACCATGTGATCTGCTTCGGTTACTTGAAACTTGCTTTTACATACTCGTTAGGTTTTGTGAAGGCCAACATGGTTACAAAGGATGCGTTCGGTGCATTCTGTGGACTAGCCATTCTTAATTTGCTCTATTGCATAACACGAATTTTGCGAATGTAATAGACGGTCAAGGTCAGTATCTTATTGGTAAAATTACAGAACCCCACTTCGTGTCCGTTGGCGTTGATTCCGAGGTTCAGTGGTTAGGACGGTGCCGTTGGAATCACGGAATCAAATCCCGACTAGACCGCGGGAATTCTTGGGAAAAATCAATCTCCACCAAGGTGTACAAGTTGGAACACTTGAGAGCCGTAAACAAACGTTCTGTGGCTGCAAATGGCACCGAGAATTTACAGCCAACACAGTGTTACTAGATGACTGAAGGTTAAATGTAAAGTCGCTGTGCGAACCATCGGTTTGAAAACAGACTATTAATTAAACTTTTTTATTGGCTACTCAAACCGATGTGCGATATACGGATGAAGTTTGAAATACAGCAGCAATACCTTATCCTGATTGTGTTGGTGGTTATTTTATTGTAATGGAAGATAACTCCTATTGTCATTAAGTAGCTTAATCGTGAGCTTTTCGGATAGTCGGATGTCGATAGTCAGCACTTGAAACCAATCAAACAAGATTTTGTCTAATTACGTTTGGTGACAAACCTTTAACGTCTCCCTATAGCTCTCAATGCACATTTTCCAGCCTAAAAAGGTGAATGGCAAAGAATTACTTAACAGCACCACACAGATTTGATAAATAGCATGTATATACCATATTGCATAAATGGGGGACAAATTGAATCTTTACTTTCATTTGATACACACAATAAAATAAAGGTATGACTTCAGGGTTGTTATTAATACAACTATTCCATTTACAAGAATTTTTTAGCGAAGCTTTCTCTTGTTATGTTGCTTTATATTAAGACTTAGTTATTAAAGAATATTATCATCATCATTAATATGATAAAATTCAAAATGATAATCGAAAACGTTCTTGTTCGATATATACTCAGCGAACAACAACGTCGCTTCTTCCGCCTTTTGTTATTAACAGGATTAGAAAGATATATTTTTGGTGGACGTTTACGTTCACCAGTGTTAATACCACGTTTGAACAATCCTGTCAGATGTTAATAGGTTTTCAAAACAGTAGTACTCATTAAGATTCAATTTACTCTTTTTGAAGAATTGTAACCGTCTGACAACTATGCATTTCAAAAATGGAGTGAAACAAGGAGTCTACGTAACTTGTTGCAACCTCAAAGATATCTTTTAAGTGTGAAATCATATTCAATTCTGAGATCGGGTGAATTTTTTCCCTGCGTAGAACTACTTTTCTGACAGAGTGAGTAATTTGCCCCTTATTTCCATATGGTCAATGGGAGGTAACTCATGAAATGAAATTACTGGAATGTTAACCTCCCCTGATACTAATAATGTATGTAAAAACAAAGGCAAATTAATGGAAATATCGATATACACATGAATACGGATACAGTCTGAGCAAGTAAAGTAAAGCATTCAGGCCAGGCGATAAAGGTTTATGCAAAGGTGTTTTACTTTACATTTCAACACACGAAAGCCAAACTCGATACGAGTGTCTGCAATTTTTTACGCGTTTATATGAACAATTACCCTTTCTTTTCTTTGAGAATGAAAATCGCGGAACAACCAATTAATATTCTTTTATAGAATTTTTATCTCCACTGGCCGAAGGCCATTGGGGCTATTGTCATGGCGTTGTGTCCGTTGTCCGTTCGTGCGTCCGGTCGTAAACTTTTTCTTTAAAAATCTTCTCCGCAGAAACTACTGGATGAATTTCAATCAAACTTCGCAGGAATGATTCTAGGGTGATCCTCTTTCAAAGTTGTTCAAGAAATTTAGATCCAATGACAAACATGGATTTAATGGGCGTGGCTTATTTCCAAATATGGTTAAAATTGGGTTTTCTCAGATTCTAATTGATGGATACCAATTAAATTTTACATGAATGATTATTGAGTGGCCTTTTATCAGTCTAAAAAGAATTATTGTGATCGGTTGAAAAATATGTATTTTATGGGCGGAGGTCATTTCTCTATATGTTATTTAGTCGAAACTTTGAAAATCATTTTTTCAGAATGTAACTGATGGTTTTCAAACAAATTTCACTCGAATGATACTTTAGTGATCCTTTATCAGGCTACCAGGAATTATTGTGATCGGATGAAAAATAATTATTTTAATGGGCGGAGGTCATTTCTCTATATGTTATTTAGTGGAAACTTTGAACATCATTATCTCAGAATGTAACTGATGGTTTTCAACCAAATTTCACCGGAATGATCTTTTTGAGTAACCCTTTATGAGTCTACCAAAAATTAGTCTTATTGGCTGAAAAATATGTATTTTATGGGCAGAGGTAATATCTCAATATGTTATTTTGTGTAATCTTTGAAAATAATTTTCTCAGAATGTTATGGGTGGATATCAATCAAACTTCATTGTTATGATCCTTACCATTTACCATGTAGCCAAAATTATTGTCATTGGATGAATTATATGTTTTTTTATTATCATTAGCGGAGGTCTTTTCTCTATATGTTATATAGTGGAAACTCTGAAAATCATTTTCAACATCAGAAGAATCCGAAATATCTAAAAATCTAGTCAAAACTTTTCTTTTTCTTCTGCAAGAATTTCAAGCCTGTGGAGTGACCCAGGCCATTCATAGCTTTCTAGTTTAAGCAGATAACACCATAATTTTAACAATGAGATTACGGAGAACTGATTAGCAATACGAAATAAGAATAATAACCTAGATCATCTAATTGTCATTTCTTTCCTTTAATAACAAATGGATCGTAGAAGCACTGCTTAAACTACACGGGGAATAATTCCGAAAGTTATCGAAACCTTGTAATTATAGGACTTTGTTGACATTCGACGATATGTGTTGAGAAAAGTATATCTGAAGCAAGATGCGAACTTGGGTCAGGATATTTTCCTTCTATCGTAATTTTACATGTAAAATTTCTCTTTTCTCCACAAATGGAGGAATCACTCAAGTATGCCAACAGAAACGTCCACCATCAGTACTTTCAGTGCTTTGATTCACTCTGCTGATGCTCTCTTTGAAAAACAAATTAGTAAATGTATGTGTTAACGAATGCTGCATAGAAAAAAAAACTTTAATGAGTTAGTTACTTTGGGGGTTATCTAGAAGTTCCATTTTGCCTGCCATGTCGAGGGCTTACTTAGAAGTACCTTTTTGGGCGACATGTCATGTATAACTGATCAGTAAAAATGAAGAAGACGAAAAAACCGATGTATTGATTTACAAAATTAGATAAATAAATATGTGAGAGTGTGAGTTCCTAAAGCACACTATTTCGTTCATAAGATATTGAGCTACTTCTCATGAGTACTCTATCAAATGAAATAATTAAATAAATCCTTTAAAAAAAAACGACCCAAAGATCAAAATGATTATTACATGGATCTGTATGAGCCTATTCGCAAGCAATCCATACTATCCAACAAAATGTGATACTTTTTTTTTAACAAGATAAAAGAGTTAGGCCAGAATCAGAGTATGATTGCATCCGTCTTATACGTTCAATTCTGATATCGAATCTCTTGTCAATTTAGGTTATCTGCTTACACCAAACATACTTAAGACCAAATCTTGGAGTTTGATAACAATGATCCTAACAGTATAGCAACGCATTATCGAATAATATTTCATAAATCACTGTGACCTAACACAATTTTATATGTTGTGCAAAATAATAGTCTGATAGATGAATTTTCGCTATTTTAGATAAGGTATTTTTCACATAACAACTTCTTAGAGCTTAATATGAAGATCTCATCCCAAATCATAGGCAGAAGAAAGCTTTTTATCTAAGATGCTATGAAAATGTTTCTCATTGCTATGATAGATAAGAAGGGGTAAAACCGATTCGCTGATAAACTATCTTCCAGCTCATGTAGTAATAGTATGACTAAATAGTCTATAGATACTTCTCTGTGTAAACTTAACCACCATACTTTTACATTACATTAGCTTTGGACAACACTTAACTACAACACTCTTGAATTGATTAAGTAGAGTAACGATTGCGTTTAAGAGAACACAGTAAAATATATTATCAAAAATTATCTCCAAATACACCAAACATTGGGTGTTAAATTTTTATTTAATTTGAGATTTTATCAGCTTTCTCTGCATACACTACACAAATACTTAATTATATTTTTTTCGAAAAGAATACAGAGCCTGAAAAGTTATCAATCAACTTAAAAAACGATTATTAGGTAAATACGTTAATGTACTTTTTTCAGAAAGCTACAAAAAGTCGCATTAGTCGTTATTACGCGGTGGGTGGGGTAAATTAACATATGAAAAAATAGTGATTATCATGATATAAGAGTATTCAGAATTGTGTAAATCATCGCTTCATCTAAAATTCTCAATGACCAATAATAAGAACTCATAAATATGGCTTAAAAATTCTTACTACGTGTTTATAATAATTACTTGTGTTCACTATTTTTCTTTCATTATTAGCACCTAGGGTATGACTAAAAAAGGGCCCGTAACAAAATTGTATACCACAATTTGATATTACATCGTGGCTGGCCGTAACTGGTGAGGTCTTTTGTCGCATTTCTGCATTTCTGCAGTCATACCTTTTCTGACAGATATGTTGAACCAAGTAGAAAAATAAGCCTCGTACAGAAAATGCCGCCTAGTCTACTCCACGTGTATAGGCAATGATGGTATTTTGGCAGTGCGATGACGTTATCAAAGGCGAAAATTCCACGTTACCTTCCGCTAGCAATCTAAAGGGGGAAATCATCCCGAACCCCAATGCAGATTTCCTCTTTTACTATAAGAGGTTGACTACCTTAAGATGAAATAATGAAAGACTTACACTTTATTGCAGTTCATGTATTTATTAAAAACGTCGACAGAGGTTTTGGGTGTACCATAATGGCCCTAAACTGCATACCTGTATTCTATTTTTCCAGTGGATCTCACCCGGGTGACTTTCTGGCAAATTTTCATTTTTACTAACCCATTCATTAAAGAGGAGATGTTATATTTGTGAGCCAATCAAAAATGCGCGTATAATTTTCGCAGAGGGTCACCAAAGGAACATTCTAGCAAAGTTTCATTGAAATCGGCCCAGTGGTTAATGAAATATTGACGTTCGAAGATTTCACGCTCAAAATAATGCACGCCCTGCCACGTCCATATTTATAGACCAATCAAAATTTTGCAAACGTTTTTGAAGAGAATCACTTAAAGAATGTTTCATAGAAATCGACCCTGATTCAGAAGATGTCATTCAGATATTTTGCCTGCCACGCCCATATTTATGGGCTAATCGGAATTTCGCGAACAATTTTCAAAGACGGTCAACCAATGAAGATTTTGGCAAAATTTGGCCCCAGTGGTTCAGGAGAAGGAGAAGTTTAAAAGATTGTTAACGAAGGAAGACTGATGACTCACGACGGACTCGGGGTGACCCTAAAAGCTCCCCTTGTGAAGTTGCGCTCAGATGAGCTTTGAAGGAGACATGGGAAGTTATTTTGCGAAACATACATTTGCACTTTTATGCTGAATAAAGTTTAAACTGTTTAAATCAATATTTGATGTCATTAAACGATTTTTAAATAATTGACTTCTTTCAACATTTCGAATATTTTCGCTCTGATAAAATATTTGAAATTGACCCGTAAAATTGTTTCAGATAATGTTTCAAATTAAGAATCTAAGATAAATGTACTGCTTGCATCAGGATTGAAGTTTTTTTGTCAGTTTAAACATATTTTATTGATGAAAAGTGTATACAGAATGTCAAGAAATAGAATTATAATTCAAATGGATAAGAATAAAACCAAAGCTAATTGAGTTCTTTTCTAGTGGGATTTCAAAAGGTCAGATAACATTTAAAATTGGTTAACTATATAAGAATTAATTATCATCACTAACATGGATCTGAATGTTAAATCGGTAAGTTACTATCGCACTGTTGTTACATCTCGTACACTAAATAAGCCAGTGCGTGACATTTCCAACAATTTCACTCTTGTGCGAGGTACAAACGTTAAGCAGCGTAGATAATGACACAATGCAAAAAGATATATATGGTGACTACCAGAAGAGGGTTTAATACCTTATCACTGATAAAGTGCATAGTGAAGACTCTGGGCAGTCTGTGCGACTGCACAGGCTGGCCAGAAACTTTGCTTTGCGCACCTGTAACGTGGAAATGTAACGCAATAGCTCAAATATGACGTGGAATTACTTTAACTTGGCCACAGATACCATGATTTAAATATGTATTATTAATTTAAAGCAAAGACTGAATTCATAGAACTTCTTTAGCATTTAAGCATTTTCATAGTGGTAAATGGGCAAAATAAATGTTGGAGTAGAACGCTAAAATTATTCGAGATAGGAATAATGAGATGATGGGATATTTAGTACAAAATTTAAAATCAAGTCTTCCACCAAATGAGCTTCTGAAAAAAATCTTAAAAATGTAAAAATTCCTATTCTATTCTATTCTATTGTTTGTCTGTCGTTTCCACATAACAATAAATTTAAACTAAGATTGATGGACTTTGAAACGTGATTGAATAATCTAAATCGAATTCCTGTATACAATCTACCTTTAAAGAAAAGTGGCAGATTCAATGATTCCACATTTGCAAAGCAGTAAGGTTATGGTATTTGTATAGAGAAGTTGTTGATTTAGTAGGCTATATTTATTCAAAAACCCTTGAATGAAATATCTGAACTTTTTTCATCATCAGAAAGAACATAATTATGCTGTTTTTTTTATCAATATATATATATTTATAAAAAAAACCTTTAGCGTGCATTTATTTCTCAGCTCGTTCAATCGTCAATTGCTTTTGGTAAAAAGGAAGTTTTTCAAAAGTTAGTTCGACAATTGATATTTTGCGAATTATCTGAGTTTCGGGGTTGTAATATGAATTTACTTACGGGATGCGGTCCTAAAGAACTGAAAGAGTAAGCGGTATTCCTTGACACCTTGTCAAGAAAATAACCTAATTCAATGCTTGTAACTTCGTTGACTAAGAGTTTCCCAGCCGGAATGTCATAGATTATTTAAAGAAACTAGTTTTGTGCAACCAGTAATAATTCGAGATACCTCGTTTGAGTTGTGTCAAGTTGTTCTATAATTTGAAGGAGAATTTTTTCTCATACAATATCGGAAGATTAAAAAAAAGGTCTTATATAAGTATAATGAAATGATTGCAACAAATTTCTGCACTGGAAGTCCTTCGATCCTTTTGCGTCGTCCGTCGCCAGCAATTTAAAACTTCTTCCTTAAATCCATTGGACAGATTTTGATGACATTTTGCTAGAATATTCCTTAGGAAACCCTCTTCAAATATTGTTCGCGAAATTTTAATTGCCCAGAAATATGGCGTGGCAAATCTATAAAACGACATCTCCTGAACCACTGAGTCGATTTGAATGAAATTTTGCCGGAATCTTTTTTGAGTGACATTCTTCTTCAATTATCACAACATTATATTTGGCCAAAACACAAGGCGTTGCTTTTTCCACTTTTATGTCTTTGAACGTCATATTCTCTCAAACCACGCGGCCGGTTTCAATGAAATCTTGCCAGAATATACCTTTGGTGATCGTAGGTCTGATTGGCCAATGAATATGAGTGTTGTAGGGTGTGGCATTTTTTCACTATGAAATCAGTGAACTACGTCTTTCCTACATTTTACTGCTGATCCAATGGAATTTTGTGTGAACGTTCTAATGGCAGATTTCAATGAAACATTGCCGGAATGTTTCCTTGGTGATCCTTTCCAAAAAGAATTGTAATTTTTTTATTAGCCTTCCCACTTAAAGAAACCTTGGCTGAATTCTCTCCTAAATCGTTAGACCAATTCGAATTAAACTCATTCTCATGTTCTGTTCTTAGAAATGAACGCATATAAGATAAGACTTTTATATAACCATCATTCGGAACATCGCTAGAACCATTCTGTTTATTGTGAACTCTTCTCGAATGCTTTCCAGTCATCTATCAAGAAGAAGGTCTCATTAAACTTTATTGACAATACTGCGTTATTTTTTATAGAATTATTAAGTCCCATTTTAATCCTTTGTTGATTTTATTTTACTAAACAACGTCTTAAGTTGATGTTTTGATGTTATTTGTCCTTCGTGCCAAATCAATGCGCCTTAATTATTCCTGGCGTATATTATTTTTATTTGCTAAGGGTATCATTTTGTGAAAGTAACGTGCTCTCGTATGTAATGTTTAGGAGAACTGCAGAAGCCCTTGTTAAATCTTTTATTTCAGACAGCAACATAGATTAAACATAAAAGATTTGAATAAATATATACAAAAGTTAAGTTTCTCTCATGTATCCATGTTCCTAAAACACTTCATCGGAGAAGGAAACTAAAAAGACGAAGGGTTGAAGTAACACAGCGAACAACCATTTTTACCTAAAAAGGGTTTGATATGATGTATTAAAGAAATTTTGTTTCTTCTGAATATCGTTGTGTGCTAATAATTTTGACAAAAAGTTCAACTGATTAACCCCGTTTTTTCTTGTTTTTTATATCTTTTACCATGTTTGAATTCTGTTTGTCCGGAAGTCGAGCGATTCCTTTGAATTGTTATGCCAAATCACTGCTATAGATTAAAGCACTGAAAGTACTGATGGTGGACGATGGCATACAAGAGTGATTCCTCCATTTGTTGAGAAAAGAGAAATTTTACATGTTAAATTACGATAAAAGGAAAATGACCTGACCCAAGTTCGCATCTTGCTTTAGATATACATTTCTCATCATATATCGTCGATCGTCAACCAAAGTCCTGTAATTACAAGGTTTCGATAACTTTCGGCATTAACTTTCGTGTAGTTTAAAGAGTGATTGTCTGATCCATTTGGTATGAAAGGAAAGAAACGACAATTAGATGATCTAGGTTATTATAAAAAATTGCAGACATTCGTCTCGAGATTGGCTGTCGATTGTTGAACAGTAAAGAAAAACACCTTTGCATACACCTTTATCGCACGACCTGAATGATTTACTTTACCTGCATCATGAACATTCTGGTATTTCCATTAATTGGCCATTGTTTTATATACATTAGTAGTGTAAGGGGAGGTTACCATTCCAGTAATTCCATTCATCACGTTTTTATGAGTGACCTCCCATAGACCATTGGGAAACAAGGGGCAAATTACTCACTCTGCAAGAAAAGTAGTTCTACGCGAGCAAAACGTTCACCTGATCTCAGAATAACATATGATTTCGCACTTAAAAGATGTCTTTGAGGTTTCAACAAGTTATGTAGAATCATTGTCTCTCTCCATTTTCAAAATGCATAGTTGTCAAACGGGTACAATTCTTGAAAAAGAGTAAATTGAAATTGAAAAAGCACTACTGTTTTGAAAACCTTTTAACATCTGACAGGATTGTTCTTATGCGGTATTAACACTGGTGAACGTAAACGTCCACCAAAAATGACCGGAATAAAAGTACTGTATTCGTCCGCAGCGCTCGTCATTGAACAATTCATTCGACAAAAAGAGACGAAAATTAATGATTAAAGCCATTGTAATCTACGCATCGAGTATTATTGTGTTACTAGAATGGTGAGTTAAAACAAACTTAATAAAGAATCTATATTACGAAAACCCGAATAATAAAAAAACCTGTATTACTTACATTTATCTCAAACACTCATTCAAATAGCTCACAAACGCTCCAAAACCGTTCATAACAATTCGACATTAAAACGATCAATACACATTAACATTTTACAAATTATCCCTAGATTAGTTTTTCTGCTATAGATTTTAAAAGCCGTCTCTTTGGTACAAGATGACTCACAAATTTGAAAGTTTGTCGATTTATTTAAGAAGGGTAATAAAAAATTCAATACTTTTAATCAAGCTAGTAAATATTAGAGATATTGTATTAACTCCCTGGAATTTCATCCCGGATTTCCTCAACATACTCATTCTATATCGGTCCAAAATCATTCCAAAAAAGTTCAACTTGTTTATTTTACGATGTTATTAACTGTGTAGCTATAAGTTATATACAAGGTGCCTTAAGTGATTATTTATAGTTTAGCACATATTTTATTTACGGGACCCGTAGGTTA
Source organism: Fragum whitleyi (assembly GCA_948146395.1). Lineage (NCBI taxonomy): Eukaryota > Metazoa > Mollusca > Bivalvia > Cardiida > Cardiidae > Fragum > Fragum whitleyi. The sequence continues at coordinate 3,792,438 of OX411558.1, forward strand.
ACCGTAAACTCTCTGGTACATCAAAGTCGTTAGGTAGTAAACGTTGTTCATATTACGACTAACCTACGATTTTAAGAGTTTAGAAGACCTTCCTATTCAGTTTCATACAAACATCATGTTTTGATTATTAAAATGGTCCCTCGAAGGAACTAATCATTATACACTATGTAAGGATACGCCAAAACGGACAGTTAAACCGAAGTCCCTACGATCCCCGCGCAGTTACTACCCCATACCGTATGCATTTGTGATCACAGTCGCCGTGCAGAATGAGACAAAAATACAAAAATACAAAAAAAATATATATATAGACTACATATATGAAAGTGTAATGCACTGTCATCTTGATACATTCTACCTATCAATGGTCTGTACCTCCAACTTCTGGAGCATCGCCTAAAGGCATTATCATGCGCTTACGTTATAGATATTGTTACAACAAATATTACATTATGCATAGAGATAATAATTAAACCTGTACCAAACAACATTACATTTTGAGAACACAATCCCACACTCGCAAGAAGAGAAGCAGTAGAATCTCCATTCGATCAAATCAAAAGTTTTGTTTACATCAAATTCTAGCCGATCACAGCTTGTTTGATTGAGGCAGTGACTATAGATGTCTAGGGACAAAACTCTCGGATCGGGGGCCATTCGCTCTACCCATTGTGCCATCGGGCAAGAATTAGTTATGCTTTACTGGGTATTTTAGACCACGTTATTTGGACTTTTCTCTAGCATGTTTTTCCATAATGCATGGCTTGTAAACTTAAACGAAAATTAAGGTAAGTTAAATCTGTGAAATATTCGTAAATCGGGATTAGTTAGCGCGATTTTCGCAAACACTAGTCACCAATTGAACAAATGATATCAATAATATATTTTTTTTACAATAAGTTTGGCTCAAAGAACAAATAAAATTCGCTCACTAAAGTATGAAACAAAAAAGATGTGTTTGTGAAACACAAAGCCTGAACAATAGCATTTTTTTTATAAAATGTTGATATTAACAGACGACCTTGACCTTGCCACAGGATCTTTATTTTTGATACCTACGGATGTACACCACTGAGAACTTTCATCTTGCAAAATATTAGAAAGGTATCTTCAATAGTTTTGAATGAACATGGTAAGTTTTAACGTATGTTTTAAGAAGTTTGACCTAAAAAGATGAAATTGATCTTGTCACATGACCTTGACATTGGTATCTTCAGATGCACATTATTGACATCTATCGTCATGCAAAATATAAGGCGTGTGTCTTAAATAGCCTTGAAGAAATTGGCAATGTAAAGTTTTATTGGTTAAGTTTTTGAGAAAATTGACCTTAACAGATGTCCTTGAAATTAATTTTCACATGATCTTTACCTAAGTATTAAAGATTTCTCATCATTGAGCTCCACCACCATGCCTTATATAAGGCGTGTTTCTTGAAAAGGCTCGAAAATATTGGCCATATTATATTTTGATAAGATTTTGACTACTTGGACCTTGACAGATTACCTTGACACATGACCCTGACCTAAGTATAAGCAGATGCTAGTTTGATGTATATCTTCATGCCATATATGAGGCTTGTATCATGAATATGCATGAACATATTGGCAATGTTAAGTTTTTAGCTCATCTGAGCACAAAGTGCTCAAGGTGAGCTATTGTAATCACTCAAGGTCCTTCGTCCGTCCGTCGTACGTCCATCGTCCGTCCGTCTATCGTCCGTCCGTCCATCGTCCGTCTGTCCGTCCGTTCGTCAACAATTTCCTTAAACAGCTTCTTGTCAGGGATATTCCTTGAATGAAGCTCTTAAAATGTTGTTAAAAAAAATAATTCTATCAAAAAATCTGGTTACCATGGTAACAGAAAGACCGAAATTTGCCGAAAATAATAGAACAAAATATTCTCCTCCTAAACCACTTGACCAATCAAGCTGAAACTTAGCAGGGATGTTGCTTGGATGAGGACCATCATAAGTTGTTGAAAAAAAAAATAATAGTGTCATCAAAATATCTGGTTTCAATGTAAACGGAAAGGCTGAAAAATGGCCGAAATGACAGAATAAAGCACTTTTTTCCTGAACTACTGGGCCAATTAAGCTGAAGCTTGGCAGGGATAATCCTGAGGTAAAGCTAGACTAAAGTTGTTAAAAGAATTTAATTCCACCAAAAACTCTGGTTATCAACGTAATGGAAAGCCAAATTGCCGAAAATCTTAGAACAAATTCATCTTCTTCCAAACCATTGGGCCAATCAATTTTAGACTTGGCAGGTATGTTCTTTAGGTGTAGGTCTACAAAATTTTTAAAAGAGTTCAATTCCATCAATAACTTCGGTTGCCATGGTTAAAGAAGGGTTAAAAAATTGCAAAAACTAAAAAAATATCAAATTGTAGTAGGATGAAATTAAATTCTGTTTCTTTCAAAAACACCCCAAATGTACAACAAGCAATATCAAGTATTTATTTCATAGTTGACAATTAATGAGCTGACTTACTCAGGTGAGCGATATAGGACCATCATGATCCTCTGGTCCTCTTGTTTTGGTTAAGTTTTCTACTAATCTGACCACGACCGATAATCTGTCACATTACCTTGTTATAAGTATCAACAGATGCGTATAATTTAGATCTATCACCGTGCTAGGAAATGAGGTTTGTATCTTTCGATACGGGAAAATAAAAAATACTTCAGAATCATACAGCACCGGAGATGTGAAAATAAACCAAACCGAAAGAGGGGCTTAGCTCTAGCAGGCGTTCTTCCAAACTCGTACATTATTTCTTATGCTAAAATGTTCACTTTTTATAAAGTTTTCATAAAAGAATAATGAGGTAAGATACTAAGAAAAGGAATATATATTACATTATTCAACGAGATTGTGGTTTATTAATACCTTTTTTCATATTTTGTGAAGAATGTTCTTACATTTGTAATTGATCTTTTCGATTATACGTCTCGTACAATACACCTTATCTGCCTTTATTACTTTAACGTTTGCGATACGATTCATGAATTATTGTTAACTACATGTATGTACGTTTACAGCTGAAATCATTTTAAAACGTTCGCTAAGTTTTTGTCACCCTGAGTGCATGGCTGTGCACGGCGACTTAAGTCCGTGCATGAGAGATCATTTTTCGAAAACGCCCCCGGTTATCGAACTTCGGGTCTCTTGGAATTTTAATAACAGTAACATGCAAAATCAAACTAAAAATTCTAAGAAAATATATAATACCAGGTCTTAAACAGACGATTGTTTCCTTTTTTTCTTTTTGACTTGAATCTATGATTTTACTTAATTGAAATAGGTAAATAAGTAAGGCACCTTGCATATTTCTACAGCACACTACATGCATTTTATTTTATCTTATAACTATACAAATATCCATGTGATAACATCCTATAGGATATTTTTAATGATATTACATAGTTATTTTTAGAACAATGATATAATGCGGTTATTTTTAGAAACTTGCATTTCTGTTAGAAACAAAGCCGACAAGAAGATAAATAAAGGTTATGAGATAAATATAATACATACTTAGTGTTTTGTATGAAAAAATATCTAACTCGGTTGTGAGAATTGAAAATTGTCTCGGCTCTAATCAATTCTCTCAACCTCGTTAGATATTTTTTTCATATAAAACACTAAGTACGTATTATATAAGGCACCTTGCATATTTCTACAGCACACTACATGTATTTTATTGTCTGTATCATGAAAGATCCCACAAGAAGTAATAGACCAAGACAGTTAGTTGTAGCTCCGCTAGAAAAACCGACAAAGACGGTGGCGTACCTGTAAAATAATTAATTGAAAGATGTCTTAAGTCGGGATCATTTTAAAATGTGAAAAGTGGTTCTATTTAAAAAGAAGACACTTAGCCTTTTTGTAAGAATGATTCTAACTGCAATTTTACTTTTTTTCTTTTAACAAGAAAAGGTGACCTATGAAAATATATATAACTTATAAGCATTTATTCTTATTTCAATTTAGTAAAATTGTCGATTTTCTTAAAAATAAAAAATGTTGACATACACAATAAGAAACTAAGCCATTATAGTTGCTAAAATTAGAAACTCGATTAGCTTAGATTGCGGTGGTTTGTTTTGGACCAAAGTGTCGGCTTAAGTACCTATAGCCTACGTCAGAGTTCTTGCTTTTAATTTTTTTATGCACAGGCTCAACTGACAGTTTCAAACTTACCACCGTCTATAGCGTTCAGTGTAAGGGTGTACGATTCCAGGGTAGGTGCCTTCGCAAGGTTAATCTCACCCTCTCCTTCAGTAACCTTGATGCCTAAAGTAGAATCAGTATTACCAGCAACTGAGTAAGAATTAAAAAAGGAAAGACCACTAAGTATTGATTCGTTGCACACAAAGCTCTCGTGCATTTAAATGAACGAGCCTCATACAACCCTATTGATGGAATAATGTTTTTCACTGTGTAAAGCATTTCTGAAAAGTTTTCAATCAGAATCATGATAAGTCCGGCATTCAAATACCGATTTGTCATCGAATCTTGTTTTACGGCATATAGAAAATGTTTTTGATGTCTTGAGTTCACAACTCAATCTGTTTTATGAGTCAAATTGGTGGCGCACCGCCGCCCTTGAAACATTTCTTGCAGACTCATTATCAAAAACTTATACCCTGCTTTGATGCATTTCATCCTATCTGACGTCAACTGTGCGGGGCGAAATAAGTAATAATGAATGTTGCATAGCAATCACGCGCAAAATGACGCGCTTTACGAAAATATGTCCCAGAAATGTCACATTTTGTCTCATTTTTGCATTAAAGAAATAGAATAATCGTTTGTTTTTCGCGTAAGATTGATAAATATTTCATTTCGTGAAAACCAAAAGCTATATTTTCACTCGTGGCTCTGCCATTCGTGAAAATATAGCTTTTGTTGTTCACTCAATGAAATATAGATCGATCTTACACTTAAACAAACGATTATCCTCTATACGTTGTTATTTTGGCGGCTATTTTTGACGCCATCTACAAAACATCGCGTCGATAATCAATCATATTTTTAAGCCGAGTTGATCAAAAAGAGGGCTTAGCTTTTACAAAACCACACCAAAATATTATTTTCAGTCGAAGATCTATGCCTCTAGTATTCTGACGACCGTCCTCCATGCCAGTTTGTTTGAAAATCTCGAGGTTCTAAAGTGTGGATATTAGCTGTTTACACAATTCATCAGATGGTGGTGGGTCTTATAAACTCAAAACATCTAAAACCTGTTCTGTATAGCGCAAAACAAAGTATAAAAGTCTCCATAGTGTTTAGATTTCTTGCGGCATTTTGAACAAAACATTGATATATCGAGTCTCTAAGAGGCGACAATGCGCTGCTTATAGTATCCTAAAGCTAAAGCGTTTTGTGGAACAAAACCACCAAAAATTGATTTCTCTTTGCCACACAACAAGTATTTCAAAACAGGATGTGCTTCTTTGTGGCAAACTTGACTTTCTCTTGAAAGTTGTTCAATTGCGGCGATTCAACTTCAACTAGATAATATAAGGAAATCATACACCAAAAAACAAAACATTTTCTATATACCGCAAAGGAAATTATTGCCTTGTGGCTACCGGACTAAAAAAAAATTATCCAGTATCAAGTGACAGTTCCGGGATCGAAAGAGATTATGCAATAAAAAAACAATAAACATGTAATTGTAATAAGCATGCGCAAAGAGGACATTCATATGAACGAAGTTACCTACTAATGGTAGTAAACATGATTCAAATATACTCCTCCAATAATTGTTTGGCTCATGGAATGTCGTTTTTCCATTAAGAGATGTGATAAACCCATTAAGAGATGTGATGTAAATGTGTAACCTATACGCGCAGAAAGTAGACTTGAAACTTTATTGATTGGCCATTTTTTATAAATTCATAGATCCAAAGGATTGCAATTATAAGTGCAGAGAGTTTGTTTCACTGCGTTTGTCGGAGTAAAAAGTTCAAAAGCCTTAGCACATGGCTTAAGAATAACGCCCTTCGGGAGTTATTTGCCATGTGATTAACCAATTGCACTTTACACTCCAATCAACGATGCGATAAATATACTCATCCCTTTCAGGAAACAACAATTACCTATGGATATACTTTTGAGTTTATTAACCCCTGTGTTTGTGTCCGTGGCTGTGACTGTACCGATACTGGTACCTACAACATATCATTTCATTAGAATTTAAGTTAAGTTGTTTTTCATCAAGATTCCGGCATTATGACTGGCTGAAAATTGGTTTCATTTCTCCGCTTTGCGTATTAATACAGTGTGATTAGGTTTTCTATTCTACATAAAATAAGAAATAACATCTTTATCTTTTGAATGTTTTTCTTCAGATATCAATTGTTACATAACACGACAAAAAAGGGCAAAAAGCGGAATAATTAAAAAAAAAATAATATCGTCTAATTCAAACATTAGTTTTATACAAGGAAAAGTTCCACTGTAAGGATATCGTGAAATTCGATGTGTTTGGAATTATTTTGGAATAACGTTGAATGTGTGAGATGAGCGAGTATTGAATGTTATCAAAGAGGATAAATAAAATGTCGCTCCTTTCGTTCATTTTGGTCATCATGAGCGATTTCCCATCCTCTCCCTTTTAAACAAGAAACAAAATTTTCTATATATAGTTTTGTATGTACATGTATTAGATTATCAATGAGATAGAGATCTGAATGACGTTTTGGAGCACGGGAATGATTGTGCAGCATTTTAAACGGGATAGGAAAGTATTTTGGATATCAAAAATGTTGCGCTAAGCGTGAGATTTTACTGTTAAAAAACATCGTGACATTGACAATAGCTCCGATCAAAACCACTTTAATTAACTCACTCAGCTCTCCAGTCATTCATCCCAAACACTCACTCCGATCGCTCTAAAACGCTCAGAAATAGTTTAAAAACATTTCGAAATCGTTCAAAACGCTCATCATTTCATTCCAAAGATCAAATCATTTAACGGTTTTCTGGGCATGTGTGGATTTTAAAGCACCTGATTGATTCGTGAAGACACATAAATAGAACAGCACGTATATTTCATCATACAGATAATAAAATAGCGCGAATTGGGCGGAATTTTCGATGCTTTATTAAACCCCCCCCCCCCACCACCACCACCAATTTGAATTCTCCAAAACTCGTACGTACCACTCACTCAGTTTCATTCATGAAACATTCCAAATTATTCACCTTGTCATCTTAGAGCTTCAGATAGACGGGATTTTTGTATTTAAGATGAAAGATCTGAAATATTTATAGCAGAAACCTACTGAATATATATATATATATATATATATATATATATATATATATATACTGAAATAGACGGTTATACCCTATTTATTTACTGCACTCTTACCTATTCGTATGTTTGCTGGAAGACCCTTGAACTCGTAGTTTGTTTTGGAGAAGGCGGGTGCTTTGTTGGCAATAATCGTCACGGTAAACGTCGCAGAAGCCGTCAATTCTACCTCCAAGGTCGAATCAACTACACTGTAGCAATGAGAGGATATATTTTATTTCAACGATTTCCAAATGGTCCCTTTTTGTGTGATGGGTCACATTTGATCATCTCCTTCATTCATTTTACCTAACTACAAAATTTGCTTTGCTTTTGTTTCATTTCAAAAAGAAGATAGCGCCCTTATAAAAGAGCAATGGAGTAGGTAATATTTAAAGTTGGCATTGTAAATCGAATAAATGAGAATGTGTTGAAATGAAATATATGTTAGATTAAAGGTTAGCCTGAGTTTTTGTACATTTATTTCCATTTTAGATATATTTTTAAGTATAGCATTTCTAAAGTCCGTCAGTTTTGACTATCAAACTTGTGTGTTCTTAAAACACAAAGTTTACTAAACTCGTCGTCTAGTACACAAAAAGGACCTCTTTACGACCTCGTTTTATCTGATCATAGATGACTCGTAAATAAATGTGTTTTTCCGTGACCGTTCATTCAGTAGTCAATATCACCACGATCGACCTCTGACTTTCACAGAAGTAACAACCTTTTCTTCTCAAAACACAGAAATGGTTCTATAGATAGATTTTAACCGGTGAGCCGTGAAATCTACCTTTAGCGGTAAAATCCCCGTGCCATTGATCCGAAATAGATAAAGCAGGTTAAAACAACACAATAAAAAAAGGTTACAATTTACCTTTAAAACAAAAATTGATGCTTGTCTTAAATCCTTATGTTTACACATACATGCACTTTCATAGTTGAAGTGAAAGGACGGGTTTAAAATCCTATTATATTCTTTTTATGTATACCCGATATACCCATGGTAATAGACTCGGCGTCTACGTCAGAGCTCAGTTTTGAAAATACACCTATACCAATACACATGTAGCAAAACATGTTAATACGATAAACCAACATAGAAATAGTAAAACGAAGCAACGGTTAAACAATATATATCGCAATTTTATTGACAATAATCTGTGTCCCCCGTTCTTTAGCTTGATAAAAACCTACGATATATGAATATTTATGAACAGCCTCTAGACCAGTTTAATTTTGATAAAGTGGGACCAACGCTTTTTTTCTTTATGTTATTGTCACGTTCTCTGACTTTACTGAAGTAGCAAAGAAACACTAGACAGCTGGCCTTTTTAACTATCCTTTGACTATACAAACGTCATGTATCATCGCGTAGAAGCTGCATACGTTCGAAACCAAATTCATTATGAAGAAACTAACATTAAAACGACAAAAAGGCAATTTTTGATGGGGAGAAAAAGTTGGGGTTTTTTTTGTGATGACTTTCTCTATTTTATCAGTATTTATGCAGTTGCTTTGTTATAGTCCGTTTGACTTCTATATGGACCAACATTTCGCCGAAAATCTCAGAAATTAATTGATGAAACGCACATTTTTCTTGACATATCATATTTTCCAGCTAATACCATGACGAATTTTGTTTTTTCAGAATTTTTGAATGTAAAATAATGATTTTGTCCGTCCGTCTACATGTTAACTTTCAGCCTTTCATACCTACTTGTAACTGTATTAAACGGAACAGCGAATTATATTACCAAAAATAGTACTGATTTGCATAGGGGCCGAGTCAAAATTGTAAGATTTTAACTGAATTGTTTTAGTTTAAAATCAGGTTATTCAATATAATTAAGTTTGTCGAAGCTTTTTGCTACCGTTGGATATCAAATCTGAGTATATTCTCTCTTTCTTCAGAAACCGTTTGACCAGACAATTGATTATTGTTTTTATTTATTCTGAAATGACCCCTATATTTACATGTTAAGACCAATCAAAAAGCTTTATCAATTGAAGTAGATGGGAATTTCACGAGGAAAACTTGATGAGAAGGCGAGTAATAACGGTAAAAATCACGTGCTATTTAAGTTTAAGACGACATGACCGTCGATATCCTAATTAGCATGTCCAAATAAGGAAAAATGGACATTTCATCTGTCAAATGTTTAGTATAAAACCACGTGTTTTTACTATATATGTTTACAATTTCTTATTATTAAACAGCCTCCACCACCCCTCGTGTTTAAGAGCGGAAGATACGAAAATATTAACATTAACTAGATTGACAAAATCATTATTTTGAAATCATTTTATTTTCAAAAAATATTTTTTGGAATGGTATAAAGCTGAAATTAAGATTTTACTACATACAAATCCTTCTTTCAAACGCAATTTTATGAAATTGATGAAAAGGTTGGTCCATATAGAAGTTAAACGGACTATATGAAGTACCGTTATCTCACTTTCAAGTTTAGATTTCAGTTAAGTCATACCCTACTCCGAGCTATACCACATTCTCCCGCGTTTTCAAATACCGAGGTTTGACTCTAGCCGCATGTATCTCTTGTCTTTGGATGTATTACTATCACATTAATAGGACCATGATGGCTTTTTATTCTTTTTCTCACTTCCCAAATTACGTGAGTTCCAAGTTTAAAACAATTTAATTGTGACATAAAATACGAGATCGAGCAACATTCGAGTTTTGACTTCACTACAAGACTGAATGTTACGGTAAATTATTTTCTGGTACATGTAGATCACTACAAGACAAACTCCAAAGTTTGAAAATTGTATGTAGGGTCAAGAAAGATGTCCTTTTCATGTCTTTTAAAGGTCCATCTTCAAATTGATAAATGTGGTCCAGCATAAAAAAAGAAGAAAAAACTAAGAATTTCTTTTATATGCAAACGTTATAATTTCAATCGATTTTGCAGAATACAGAAATTAATACTTAAGCAGATAATGAAAGTATCAGACTTAACTGTTATAGGTGAAAATGTATCTATCGTGATCTATGTCTATATGAAAGATTCTCCAAAATATAATTATATAGGCCAAGTTTTGATCTGAAAGCAACTTATAGTGTTTTGGTTGGGACCATTTAACAGTTTCATATGTATTTTTTGAAATATATGTATTCTAACATTTTGGTTCAGAAACGAAACATTGTCGGTGCTTTCTTCTAATTTGTTTAATTTTTTTAATTCGTGGCCACAGTGACCGGATTAAAAAGTGCTTGACCTAACTTTAATTTTTATAAAGTTTGGTTGAAATCTGATTGAAATTTTGGGGGAAGAAGATTTTTTTAATTCAGTTTGGTAGATGAAGATTTTTCAAGTATCTCTAGTTTGATTTCTTAGTAAAATCTTGGATCTGGGATAGCAAATTCGTTTTTAAATTGTGATATCAGGTGAGCTTAGGAGAAAGCACCACAAAACATGAATTGAAAATCACAGAAAATATCCCAAGAAGAATCACACTTACAGTACGTAACATCGTAAAACAAATTTCATTTAAGTCTAAATTATTCTAAATCGCTCACTCAGCACTCCATCCATTTATTTAAAACACCCACTAATATCATTGACCCCCCATCACGAAAAAAACTAGATCACTAATTACATCTCAATTAAACATGGTTTAAAATACGCGAATTTACTGGCATAATTGAATTAGAAATTTCTGATTGGTTCTTGGAGTAAAATGAAGCCATTTATAGAACTTGTTTATATTTTTTAAATGGGGGTTATAAATATCGCCAATTTTGTTTATATATTTAGTAAATAAGGATACATCCCTTTCATTTCACTCAAAACAGACTCATTGCAATCATTCAAAATCTTTTTTAACTCGACCATTCGTAGAAGGGGGCTATTCCGGTCACCCGGGCGTCGGCGGGGGCGTAATGTTTTGGTTATTTTTTTACGGGCAAGTGTTTAAAATCTCTGTTTCTATTAAAGCTATTGCTTTGAAACTTTGCATATGCTTCTGTGACAATAATATCCGCCTCTAGACAAAGATTCATTACTCTGATATTGAATGTAGTGGAATTTTAACCCTTTTCTGACTTTAAAATTCCTGGTTAAGTTTTTACATGCAAAAGTTGTATATCACATATATCTCTATTTCTACTTAAGCTATTGCTTAAAACATTTTTGCACATGTTTCTGTGACCATAATATCAGCATCTAGACAAAGATGTATAACTCTGATATTGAATTTAGTGAATCTTTAACCTTTTTCAGTCTTTGAAATTCCTGGTGAAGTGTTTACGTGCAAAAGTTGTATATCAGTTATATCTCCATTTCTTCTTTAGCTTTTGCTTGGAAACTTGACACATGTTTCTGTCACCATAATATCAGCATCTAGACAAAGATTCATTACTCTGATATTTAATTTAGTGTATTTTTTACCTATTTCAATCTTTGAAATACCTGGTGAAATTTTTACATGCAAAAGTTGTATATAAGTTATATCTCTTCTTCTACTTTAGCTTTTGCTTGGGACCTTTGTACAAGTTTCTTTCACCATAATATCAGCATACAGACTAAGGTTCTCTTTTCTTGACTTTTATTTAATAGAATTTTGCAAAGTCGATATTGACTTGCCGTTACTATCCAGCAAATGGAATAGTCGAGCTTCGCTGTCCTCCGACAGCTCTTGTCGTTCACTTTATCAATTTTACGATGTTGTTAACTGCAGGGCAAAAGTGAAATCCGAAGGCAAACCCTACTGTATAAGTTAGAATTATCGCGAAGTTGACAAAATGAACGATTTTGGATTGATTTTGCAATAAAAAAAAGAATGTGATATAAATAGGGGATGGTAAAACATAATCGATAATTTCCTCCTATCTGAGAAAATAGGCTTTGAATCTTTACCTCCTTTTTAAAAAAAACTACCTTGCGTGTCATATGGTCGAATCAGACACTTAAGATTAACACCAGCCGATAAAAATCATGCAATTCTTTGATCGATTAGACTGAAATATTGATTATTCGTACGATTTTGAAGCGTTAAGAACTACGTCAGAGCGTTTTTGATTGATTGTAGTGAGTGGCAAGAATGAATGGTTAGAGCGCTGAGGGATTGGTTCTGGGTGGTTTCAATCGAGATGGGTGTCAATGTCTGTATTAAGTAAGACCTGTATAAAAATATCTAATTAAATCAAACGTAAGTGGCTGATGTTATTTACCTGTCTCAAAGCTTAGTTTCTTTCTTAGTTTATCTGAGTATCTATAAAAGCCTTCAACTTCAAAAACGTAGTCAAAATTTCGAAATAATGGTAACAATTTGCTTTTCTATTTTATAGGAGGAATTTAGTTTTACTTTTTTTTCTAGTTTCTTACCTCCATGAAATTAAAATATACTCTGTGCATTTCTCATAATAAAGATGGGGTTCTTTTTATATATTTTGTATGCAACCATTGTAATTTCTTTGTTGGATGTTTAAATATTTTTTCTACAAAACACGCGCTTGATTAGATGGTTTAGCTTTTTATAAGTTATAAGCAAGATGATGGGTACATGCTAACTTACACTAGAGAAAAATAAAAAAGATACAAAATAGTAATGGTCTAACGTGATAACCAGATCATATGATGTTTTTATCTCGTAGTCTAGTGCAGCAGCCACAGAGACCACGTTGTCCTTAATACTGAACTGAGTGACACCCTGATCGAGTGAAAATTTGTATGGAGCGACACCACCGGAAGCCGACAAGGACGTCAAACTAGTACCGACTTCTGTGTCTTCCTCAATGCTTTTGGGTGACACTGTAAACGTTATCTGTGGCCCTCCTCCACCTGTTAAAACGAAGTCTTTTATTTAACAACAGTTCGATTTCTTTCGTAGAATAAAATATAGCAAATTCATTTTTAGATAGGCAACAAAATATCCCAGAGTAAAGGAAAACAAACCATTAATTCAAAATTAAGATAGTATCAAAACGATATAAAAATACACACTTCAAAATATCAAAACACAACAAAGTCCTTCGTTCGTAAAGTTAAATTAAAACGTAGAAACATGCCTGTATTATTAATTTATCTTTTATGAATTGAAAAGTGAAAGTGACTTAATAAATGTACATTAAAAGGAATAATCAAAGCTGTCCTTATGATAATTTGAACATTTATTGACGTTGCCTCTATATTGCTGGATTTATGGAACAATATTGTTATTCTTATTATGCTCAATTCAGACCGAAAGATGTGCAAGTTGAATGTTTAAATGTTCCTGAATTTCGATAGAAAATCTTGTTCACCTCGTTATTTGAATCAAGTTGTGAGGAAGCATGCATACTACCAGTCTTTTATTAGACATGTAATTTGGCTCAAGGATTTTTTTGAACAATGAAAATTGTTTTAAAACTATATATATGAAGCGTTACGCGACAGACCCACTGTTAACTCTGTAAAAGGCGAGATTAAAAAAGAATAAATCTAGTTGAGGGAAATGAGACGAAACCAAAATAGGTTAGAAGGCAATTCGTATTTTCTAGGTGTACAATAAAATGAGAAGTTTCTACTCTGGGCATCCGACACAGCCCGACTAGGTTCGACACTTTTTGAACATCTAAGGTTATTCTGTATAAAGTGAGTAGTAATGTTTGTACCTACCGTTACCTCCGAAAGCTAGAACAACTAAATTTAGAAAGAAGACATCACGTTTCACATCCAAATGCATTCCCCGCATTTTGTAAAATTGTGTTTCTTAAATAACAGTACTATGTTTTTTAAACCATATAATATACCGATCAAGATAAACCTAAGACTTATGGGACAACATTTTCTAATATTGCAACAATTGGGACCTTTATTGTTGACTTGTTAGCTCAAAGAGCCCATGTTATCAGATCAATCAGGATTTAAAAACGGAATCCTAAAGGGCATGTCCTGATTATCTTTTGATTGAAGTTAATTTGAATTCTTACCAGAAACTTCCAGACGAGATAAGACAAGATATTTCTTAGTATCTTCGCGTAGTCTTTTAATTTTAAACATGATTTTTATCATTGCTTTCTCGCCCAGAAATCTCTAGTTAAACGAGAAGACTTCGAAATCAGCCGGGGTGGGAGGGGGTGGGACATACAAACAAAATAAAAAAAGCAAGATACCGATTGATTTTAAAAGTTGATGTTATGACTTCCAATAAATAGTATATCTAACAGTTGAAAATTGCCATCAGATAGATATCGAAAGGAGTTAGTAGGCAAGTGATTAATTAAGAAGCATACAATAAAATTTAAAATTCAGTAGCCGCGTAAACGAAGGCCTCCATCATTTTCCATCTCATGAATTGTACAAGTTCAGAAGGACCGATATACTTTTCTTCCAGTATACCCTAACCCGTAATAATTTATTACTACGCTCCTGGATTTCACACGGTACTTCAAAGAAAATAAACCTCATAATGCTTCTTTAAATGATCTATTATCTCCGTTTACCAAATTTAATAAGCAAAACAGACATGTGCCCCATGTTATTGAGTTAATAAAGCATGTTTTGTGTAAGTGTGCACAACGATTGTTGATGAGGTTAACGTAGATAAGGTGGCTTTTATGTTGATTTGGCTTTTTTTATTTTCCTCATTTGGATCTTTTGTTAATGGTTTAATCTTTCAAATTAAGAGTTTCAAAGAGGAACACTTCTTTATCTTTTCTAATTAAGAGTTTCAAAGAAGATCACTTCTTTATCATTTCTAATCAGTTATTTATACCGATTTCTTATATATTATATTATAGCGGTTGCCTGATCTTCAAGACCTATAATTGCAATCCAATAAAATAAAGAATTCTGATTGGTTTAAATCGCATTACGTGGGGAAATCCATTGCACTTTATTTCTGTATAAAATGCAATAGGTCTTTCGGGAAACCCCCGAACTTCGATCTGCAAGTCCTGTGTTGTGGGAACCCGAATTAACCTAGTTCCCGATCATCAACGCAACATTTATATTCAATCTATTATAAATTAAGATATTTTCGAAAGAATTTACGATAACTAGCACGCAGTTCTGATTCTGTGCCGACGTAAACTTAAAAAACAACAAGTCGATGAAGAGAGTCAAGCAACCCTCTCAACTAAGACCGACCACGCCGTTTTCGTTTAAAAACATAGACTTACTTGGCAGAAACAATCTTTTTTGTCATAAGTACCTCTACGAATTTTATTGTTGTCGTTTATTTGTGTATCATTTGTTTTACTTTATGACATTTCACTTCGATAGCGAGATAAACAATACACGATCTAAAAATAGATCGTGTAATTTTTTACGCGGAATAAGTAGACTTGAAGCTTTAATGTTTGGCCGAATATTTTAATAGTTTCTTCGATCTATAGGATAGCAATTATAAGGGACGAGTGTCTTTTCACTGCGTTTATTGGGATATAAAGTGCAATTGCCTTAGCACATGACTTAAACATAACGCCCTACGGGCGTTATTTGCCATGTGCTAAGGCAATTGCACTTTATACCCCAATAAACGCAGTGAAAAAGACACTCATCCCTATAGTATAGTTTGGGTCAGAAGAAAGACACAAACAAAATCCCATTATGTAAGGGGCACTACGTTAACCAATATTTAAATATGCACGTTTTGAAATAATCACAAAAAGGTATTACTGTAATCTGGGTATTATGTAATGTAGATGCCTTTATGTGGACATGAGCATGTAGGTGAAGTTTCCGTCATGAGCATAAGTAACGACGAGGATCAGCTTGTAAAGCCGCTCAGTCAGATCACGGCGCACACGGGAGCCCTCGGCGATTCTACGGCATAAACCTCGGGAATAATAAGGGCGCAGTCATGAAGCGCGTCATATCGCGCGTCGGTTTTTATGACGTCACAAAAATAACTAACGATGACGTTGCGAAAAATGAAATCAACGTAAGGTTAGAATTGGGCATATTTTAAATTGAAAACAAAACGCAGTGTTTTACTGCGTTTTGTTTTCAAATTATGACATGTCAAAATAATCTCCACAGACGATCGGAAAACATTAAAGGAAAATACTATTTTACAAGCGTAATAACCAAAGTACCACCAGGGGCCGAATTACCAAAGAAAATGACCAAAAATTACTACACTTACGTCCGAGGTACTTTCCAGCTTGCGGAAAAGTCCGAGCGATGTTCCGAATGATCACAGCGTTAACTGTGCGCTACGTAGGTAGCTATTGACGCAACGTTACGTTTCACATCTAGAAATCAGTCCTAATTAATTTGTTTGGCTATGCCTCGCCGACATATATGAAATTATTGAAAAGGTACATTAACCAAGCATTCTTTGATTTGAGCTCTTTGTTATTTATTCAGCTTAACAAGGCTTTAATACAAACTTGGTTGATCTGCTCTCATACCTTTTCGTATCAGCGGCGTTTGAGCCAAAAATGTTAAACGTAGATCAAACGCCGATGACCAAGGCGTATTTTGATCGATCTCAATGGTATGGCGAATGTAACACGTGCCTGTGGCGTTTCCGCGGCGTTCCAGCTGCGTTCCCGTGTTTGTATGGAGATCCAGCTGCGAAAGTACCACGTTCTGAGGCGTAAGCGTGGCGCATAAGTCGTCGCGGCGTAGCCGCTACGTAAGCACGGCGTTCCATTCGTTCGTGTGGCGTTGCTGCTCCGTAATCACGACGTTTACTGTTTACTTTTGGGTATAAAACTGTTTATTGCAGTCATTCATCAGCCGTAGATGCCACCTGAGTCAAAAGCGCATGGTAGGGGGAAGGGAAAAATACCCGTTTTTGCCTCCCGGTCAGGGCATCAGATATTCAGACACAAACTCTGTGAACGCCATAGAAACTCCGACAGCGCAACACCAACGCAGCTGCAACGAAAAAGAAACGAAACATTCGTTACACGTACGTAGCATGAACGCGAGATATGCCGTTCCAACGTAGCCAAGCCGTGGTTACGAAATCAAAACCAAGACAAGAGGGCCATAGTGGCCCTCAATCGCTCACCTGAATGAACTGTCTAATTTTTTCAATATTCTTCTGCCTCTGTACAACTTGATAATACCTTTTTTACAATGTTCCGGTTGACTTACAATTGACTTACAAGAATTGCCTATTATTTGACTCCGTGACCTAGTTTTTGACCACATTGACCCAATCTCATCAAAAATTTCATCAATTCAATCATTCTGACCAAATTTCATGTTGATTGAACAAAAAATGTGGCCTCTAGAGTGAATACAAGGTTTTTGTAAGTTTTGACCCTGTGACCTAGTTTTTGACCCCAGTTGACCTAATTTCGAACTCCTCTGAGATTTCACCAAGACAATCATTCTGACCAATATTCAGGTTGATTGGGCAAAAAGTGTAGCCTCTAGAGTGCATACAAGGTTTTTCTATGATTTGACCCCGTGACATAGTTTTTGACCCCAGTTGACCCAATTTTAAACTTGTCCAAGATTTCACCAAGACAATCATTCTGACCAAAATTCAGGTTGATTGGGCAAAAAATGTTGCCTCTAGAGTGCATTCAAGGTTTTTCTAAGATTTGATCCTCTGACCTAGTTTTTGACCCCAGTTGACCTAATTTCAAACTCATTCATGATTAAACCAAGACCATCATTCTGACCAAAATTCAGGTTGATTGGGCAAAAAGTTGTGCCTCTAGAGTGCATACAAGGTTTTTCTATGATTTGACCCTGTGACCTAGTTTTTGACCCCAGTTGACCCAATATCGTACTCGTCCGAGATTTCATCACGACACTTATTCTGACCAAAATTCAGGTTGATTGGGCAAAAAATGTGGCCTCTAGAGTGCATACAAGGTTTTTCTATGATTTGACCCTGTGACCTAGTTTTTGACCCCAGTTGACCCAATTTCGAACTCGTCCGAGATTTGATCAAGACAATCATTCTGACCAAATTTTAAGTCGATCAGGCAAAAAATGTGGCCTCTAGAGTGCATACAAGGCAAATGTTGACGACGGACGACGGACGACAAACGACTGACGACGGGCATCCACCTAACCACAAAAGCTGACCTTGAGCACTTCGTGCTCAGGTGAGCTTAAAACGTAATGACAACGTGGTTTACATCGCGCATACGCCACACATACGCAACACATACCTGGGCTTACGCCGTGAGTACGCGGCATGATAAGTTTTTCGCTCGAGCCGCGTACAAGGCGTAAGAACTACGTTCCCGCTACGTAACTGCTACGTTGAGTTTCCTTTTTACGGCGTATGAACTACGTAAGCGCGGCTTATCAGAGCTGTCACGTATAAGCTACGTATTTTTAAGTGCACACTTAAAAATTCGTCGACCCTCGGCGTACGAGGAGATCATGCTACGTATCGAAACTTATGCGCTACGTAGACGTGCGTTCCTGCTACGTTTTCACGGCGTTCCTTTCTTATCGTGGTACACCACACTTACGCGGGTCGATACGCAAAGGTTTGAGGAACGTATAAAATATCTGATGTCTTTGAATGTACCAGTATGAAAAAAGTTCGAGTGAAAATCGTTAGTCTTGTTCTCAAAATTTTCGATAATTCCCTTCTTGTTCCTTTGATTATTTATCATATGGAAGTATTTTTCATCCTAAAAACGTATAGTATTTGAGGCGATTAAAAAGGTGGCAAACAATTTTCATAAATTTAAAGCATGATATTTTTTCATCCTGACTTTGATATTTGCATCTTTTAAATACACTGACATTGGTCTTTTAACATAAAGATTAAAATTAAGTTCCATAAATTATTTAAATGGTGAGATATTTGTAAAAATCTTGCTGATGGCTAGGAGTCTTGAAGGATTTTCTTAGGTATAAGGCTCTTGATTCTAGAAAAGGAATGCCGTAAGAGGGGATAGGTAAAGTGTTACGCGAATCGAATCACTACATTATCTTCTGGTTTTAAGCATCGTTATCTTAAACATGGCGACTTACATGTTTTTACTCATTTTTTTCAGCTTGGTATTTGCAAATCAGAGTATGCTTCTCCGAATAGTAATCATTCAAACACGAGAAACGGGACTGTTTTTAAATTTTAAAGACTCTTTTATGAACAACTGTGAAAAGTGGCTAAATATTTCTGTACTATGATTATCTAACCCATTGGAGATAGCTTCCATACCCAAATGATGTGTTGTGTTTAAAAAAAAAAAAAACCTATCGTTCAACTGTGTTTTTTTTCAGATGAGGTAATTATATATTATAGCGCGAAGGCAGTTTCAGTGCTTTTCAATATGTTTAGTGTATTTGATTCTGCTCTCTTAAGTTGATTCTTTGTCAATTTGCTGTAATGTTTTTAATGTTCATCGCCATTTCTATAATGTTCTGTTATTATAACATACTCAGCACAGCCGCGTTAATAACAATCGACTTTTCCTGTTGTAATGTATGTGTTATATCTATTTCTTTTTACGATATATTTTGGGTATTATAGCTTCAAGTGGTCTGTTCGATGTCAGTTTTATATAATTATCCATTCGTTGACTCCCCCTTAACCATTTACAATAAGGGTGAAAATAGGATAATCTTCAAAAATCTTCTCCTCTTAAACCAGAAGGCAACATTTTTCATATTTGGTAAGGAACATCATATAGCAGGTATCTACCAATTTTATTCATATCAAGACCCTGGGTCATATTTAGGCTCCGCTCAGGCGCAACCCTTTTTATATACAATCAAAGAGCCAAAGTCTTTAAAAATCTTCTTCTTTGAAACCAAATGGCAGAGAGTTTTCATATTTGGTATGTAGCATCATCTAGTGGATCTCTACCAAGTTTGTTCATATCAAGACACATTGATCATATTTTGGCACCACCTGGACGCATCTCGAGTATGTAGCGTCATCTACAGGAACTCGACTTCGTTTGTTCACACCAAGACCTTTGGGGTCACATTTTGGGCTCCACCCAGTGCACTCCTTTTTACATAGAATCAAGAGCAAAAGTCTTCTCTGATACCGGAAGGCAGACAGCTCTCATATTTTGTATGTTGCATCATATAGTAGATCTCTATTTAGTTTGTTCGTATCAAAACCCCTTGGTCATACTTGGGCTCCAACCGGACACATATTTTGTAATGTAGCGTAATCTAATGGACCTTTACCAATTTTGTTCATATCATGCCTCTGGGTACATTTTTGGCACTGAGTGGCCCCCACCCCTATTTTACATAGACACCCTGAGGACAATCTAAAAGAAAATTGTTCTTTAGAAAAAAGGCAATACTTTTTCTTAATAGTTTCATTTAATTGAATTTCATCATTTATTCATTACATGCCCCATTTTTTATGCTTAAACCTTGTCCGGAGCATCTCTTTAAAAGTAAACCAGCTATAATCATGACATTTCATGGGAAGTAAGATCCCCAAAAACGGAAAGTGAACTGCATTAAAAAAAGAAACAACATTACTATACTTGGCTTATTATGTAAGTTGCTCCCCTTTTATCCCAGCATGAAGTGATGAAGGTGAGCTATTGTGATCGTCCAATGTCAGTTGTCCCTTGTGCGTCGTTCGTCGTCAACAAATTATAATATTTTCTCCTTAACCGGTGGGTCAATCTTTTATGAAACTTGGCAGGAAAGTTCAAGACCAACCAAATTGTTCAACTAAATGAAATCCACACTTAACTCTGGCTGCAATGGCAGCAAAAGGGTGAAAGGGGTGAAAATAGAAAAAAAATCTTCAAAAATATTCTCATCTGAAAACAGAAGGCAGACATCTATCATGTTTGGTATGTAATATCATCTAGTGGACCATTTATAAGTTTGTTTATATCAACGCTTTAGTCATATTTGGGCTTCATCCTTTTTTTTAATAGAATCAAAGAGCGTTAATCTTTAAAAATCTTCTCTGAAAGCAGAAGTCAGGTTTCATTCTTAGTATGTAATATCATCTATAATGATATTATAGATATATCTTTATATAAAGACCTTTTGGTCATACGTTGTGCCCAACCGGGTGCATCAATTTTTACATAGCATTAAATCTCCAAAAATCTTTTCTGAAATCGGGTGGAAAGAGTTCATTTTTTGTATGTAGCATAATCTAGTTGACCTATTTCAAGTATGTTCATATCTAATATGGGGTCAAATTTGTGCTCCTCCTGGACCTATCCCATTTTACAGCAAGCTTCAGATAAAATGCGCTATTGTGCAAAAATGTACTTAAAATAAACAAAAACGCATTTGAAATTATTGTAAGGAGGAGGGGGGGGGGGGGGCTAAAACGCATTTCTAATTGTCGATCAGCGGGCAAGACAAGTGGGTCTAAATGCGTGTTTTCGTAACAATTGACGCCAGGACATTATTCAAATTCCCTTGAGATAGCATTTCGAACTTGTCGAGAAATGGTCTCTGTCCTTTGTAAGTTTTGATAATCGAATACTGCATGAAGCTTTGACAAAATTTCTTAAACAAAATATTGGAAAATGACATCCAAACCTTAGCGCGTTACAGAGTGAAAAGATGACATAGAAGTACAAACCCTAGTTAGCTATTCAAAATATCAAAGCGTGATGAGCCTTTTGATATTGTTCATCCTATGTTGGTCAAAACAATTCATCCTAGGAGTTCTGAAATATTTTGAAAGTAAATTTGTCCACGGACAAAGGACAATCAAAACTTGCTTATTCGTATCAGAAGCCTACCCAAATAGTGGTTTCATACAATAAAATATAAAAAATCTTCTATTAAACTGCAGGTCAGTATTAAACCAAACTTCACAGAATTGATTATTAAAACATTGTCATTTCGATTTCTTTGTTACATTCTGATCGGTTTAATAACGGGGGTGCTGTCGTCCAATCGAAAAAATGCAGGGGGCTGCCGTGGTCTCCCGGAACAGTCTTAACGTAGTATTATTTGCAGTATCATACAACTGTTTCGACAAATGATGTTGCCCCTTTACAGTAGATGGCGTTTATTTGATATCGAAGACAAACAAGAGGGGCAGTATCGCTTCACTTGCACTTAAGGTTATAAAGGTGCTTATGATAATTCATCAATTAATTGCATTAAAGTATTTTGCTTGGACAGAATTTATTTGTAAGCAGATTATCATTTATTTTATAAGAACCTCCATTTTCCATAACCTGAATTGATATTTGACAATGAATAAAAAATCTTCTTTGATACTACTGGGAAGAATTCAAGCAAATCTCAGTGAAATGATGGTCATCTCAAATTCACAGGGATGATTCTTAGGACAAGCTCGATCAGCTTTCTTTGTTTTGTGTTGATAAAATATTGCGTCATGGAAAGGGAGTTTTGTAAAACAACATTATTTGTTATCTCAACTTGTATAATATGAAAAAGGCAAAGCCTCAAAACGATCGTAGTCTACAATTATTGTTGTTTTTTTTAAATGTATTCCAACTGCTTCCCACTCTTTAAGATAATGAATTGAATTTTAAATTGTGTTCTTTCTTCAATTTGCAGAAGTAATCTTTTATTTCGAATTCAAATATTCTTCATTTGTACCAGCAATTCTTTTTTAAACTATTTAGTGGATTGCTAAACATTAAGCATTTAGTTCGCAAAAGTGACAAATAATTCAAAAGACCAAATGGTGAAACATTTCTCTGAACCTTTTCAATAAAACCATTCATATACACTAATATATCACTTTTTAAGATGAACATAAATGCCTTGAAGTAACTATCATACAGAATATTCGCTTAAATATCTTAAACAGACATTGTAACTGATAATCAAACAAGAGGACCATGATGGTCCTAGATCACTCACCTTAGTCTCTTTGAACCCTTTGGAAGTCACATCAATTAAATAGGCAGATGTCATAAAGAAGATAGTATAAAACCAAGTTTTATTAAGTTTATGCAAAAGAAATGGCAGGCCTCAAGAGATTAAATATCAAAACTGTCATTAAGGCCCCTTTCCTTTTGATTTGGTATGGATTCCTCCCATTTTCAAAAGGCTTCATCCTTGTGACCAGACCAACATTCTGACCAAGTTTCAAGAAGATTGGGCCATATTTATGGCCTCTAGAGTGTAAACAAGAAAATAATCATTAAAACCACTTTTCCTGATACGACATGGATCCTTCCCATTTTCAATTGGGCTCATCCTTGTGGCATGACCATCCTTCTGACCAACTTTCATAAAGATCAAGCCATACTTGTGGCCTCTAGAGCATAAACAAGAAAATTATCATTATGGTCCCTTTTCCAGTGATATGACATGGATCCTTCCGATCTTCAATAAGGGTCATCCTTGTGACATGGCAAAGATTCTGACAAAGTTTCATGAAGATTGAGCCATATTTGTGCCCTCTAGAGTGTAAACAAGAAAATTGTCATTAAGGCCCCTTTTCTTTTGATTTGGCATGGATTCTTCCCATTTTCAAAAGGCTTCATCCTTGTGACCAGACAAACATTCTGACCAAGTTTCACGAATATTGGGTATTATTTATGGCCTCTAGAGTATAAACATTTAAATTGTTGACACATGCAATGGACAAAGGACATTCAATGATCGCAAAAGCTCACCTTGAGCAAGATGTGCTCAGGTGAGCTAAAAAAGGATCCTATATTCAGGGAATTGCACCAAGGCTTGTCAACACTAAGTTTCCAGTCAGAATTTTTTTTAAAGCACTTTACTCACATTTTTCTAATAAGACAAACCTGGAAATGCTTTTAATGTTGAAA
Source organism: Fragum whitleyi (assembly GCA_948146395.1). NCBI lineage: Eukaryota > Metazoa > Mollusca > Bivalvia > Cardiida > Cardiidae > Fragum > Fragum whitleyi. The sequence goes on from OX411558.1 coordinate 3,816,385, forward strand.
CCACTGGACAAATGTTGGAGTTACTTGTCTCTGCTAGCAAAAATCAAAATAAACCCCGCCCTGCCATGCTCATATTTATGGTCCAATCAAAATTTAACAAACAATTTTTGCAGAGAGTCACCCAAGGAACATTCTGGTAAAGTTTCAGTGAAATCAGCCCAGTGGTTCAGAGGGAGATGTTGTTCAAAGATTTCGGGCTCAAATAAGCCCCAACTTGCCACGCCAATATTTATGTTCCAATCAAAATATCTAGAACAATTTTAGTAAAGGGTCACCCTAGGAACATCCATGCCAAGTTTCATTGAAATTGGTCCAATGGTTTGGAAGGAGAAGATCTTAAAAGATTTCAAAGTGAAAAAAAATGCCACTCCCTGCCATGCCCATATTCAAAATTTCTTTCAATTGGTTTTGGAGGAGATGTTGTTTAAAGAAAACGTTTACGCACACACAGACGGACAGTCGGACGCACGCATGACGGACACATCGCAATGACAATAGCTTGCTGGCCTTTGTCCAGGAGGGCTACAAATTAGTTTTATTCCTCAATGAAAACAATTTTGAGCACACAGCTATTTCTTATGCTTGTGCAAAAGGTAGAAATCAGTTTTATAATGGAGAAATTCTTCCAATTTTGCTTCATGGTATTTAATTATAAGATATGAAGAGATTTTTTTTTCAATTTCATGAAGCAATAAAACTAAAACCCTGATCACAATCATGTATGAATCTGCATGGCATATTAATACAAAGTGATTTGGTTTTTAGTTTCATACCTAAATAAAATTGAAAAATACTCTGTTCATCTCTGCCATGCCCAAATTTATGGGCCCATCAAAATTTAGAAAAGTATGTTTGTAGAGTGTCACCCAAGGAACATTCTGGTAAAGTTTCATTGAAATCAGCTTTACAATTCAGAAGATGTTGTTCAAAGTTTTCGGTCTCAAAATAAGCCATGCCATGGACCAATAAAAATTTCGGGATCATTTTTTGAAGCGGGTTACCGAAGGAATTTCTAATATAAAGTTTCATTGAAATCAGCCCTGTGGGTCAGGAGGATATGTCGTTCAAAGATTTTAAAGTGAATCAGAAAAGATGCCCTACCCTAACATACCCATATTTATAGGCCAATCCGAATTTTGTGAGAAATTTCTTTAGCGGGTCACCAAAGGAACATTTTGGCAAATTTTCATTGAATTTGGCCCTGTGGTTCAGGAGAAGAAAAAGATTTTATGATTGTTGATGAAGGATGACACACAATGCGCAACAGACTCAGTGCAATCCTAAAAGCCCCCTTTGAGCATGAAGTGCTCAGGTGAACTAAAAAGGAATCTCCAGTCTGTGAGGTTCTGTACTCTGCGGGCCATCTTCTGCTGCACTCTGGTATTCACAGGGTTGTATGTGATAAACTGAAAAACAAGTTTTTTAGGAATAGTATTCGTTTTTCCATCAAAAAACACCATTTTTTCCACAAAAATAGCATCAAAAGTCTTTAATCGCAGCATTGGCAAGTTAAAACATAGACGATCAGATGACTGATCAAATATAATCCTTTTTTCCTGCAAAATCCATTGTTAACTTCTCATTTTCCAACGTTGTATTGCTGAAATTGTACCATACACTCCGAAGGGACACGATCAAGATGGACTCTAAAATGTCACAAATTGACCGCTATCCCCAGGCTGTGCAGGCCGATCTGGATCCTGGTTACTATCATCCAATTCATGGTCTATGCAGCTTGGGAGGGGTCTTCCTGTATCCATTCATCCATCCCAAATATATTAAATATGTTGAAAATCCCATTTATCCTCATTTTTCCTAATTTTTTATTTCCAATGTTTTTTTTCCTAAAAAGGAACATGCAATAAACTATAAACAGGCGGATGGACTGCATAAGATTAAACATGCACTGAAGTTCTAGATCATGCAGAGTGTTGCAGGTGTCGGGTGAAGATCATCCACTCCTGGCTTTGTGCGAACTTGAATGAAAAACCTGAAAAAAACTCTGTACTGTTCTGTATCCAGTTGAATGTGTTCTTTTTTATTTGATTTTCCCATGCTTCCAACATGCATATCCAATAGAACTGTATGGAGATGTGTTGAAATCCGGATTATATTGTCCCTTCCAATTTATTTATTTACTTATATATTTATTCATTAATTATTTATTATAAGGATGAGTATCTTAACTCCTTTTGGCCGTAATTGCTTCATCTTCAATTGAATTGTACCTATTCCTCTCCAATACTGTCTAAATACAATAAAACAGATGTTCTAAGCTTTTGTAATGAAAGAATGGACCAGATTTCACTTTATGCATATTTTTCAGAAATGTTAAGAGCCTATATGGTGGGTCCCCTTATGAGTTTCCCCTTTTCTAAAAATAGAACTGTTTATTCTATTTTTATTTTTGAGTGGTCAGCAATACATGTTCTACTATCAGTCTAGCGCATTTATAGGTGGTCAAATGTGTCTATTGCGTACCCACAATATAAACATTCCCACGTAAATAATTTGTTATGAGCGTTATTTTTGTATCAAAAGTAGAACAACCAGTCACCTACAGAAACCGAATATTGCAGAAGCAATATGTTACAATGTTAAAACTAGGTTGTGTACACTAATCTAAGTACAGTCAAAACTGTCTTAAGCAAGCACCCAAGGGACATTTAAAAAATGCTTGCTTAAGACAGGTACTTGCTTAATACAGGTCAATTTTAGTGCAAGTGGTTCATTTGGGAACTCAGCGGCCACTTGCTTATTACAGGTTGCTTGCTGAATACAGGTGGCCACTAAGACAGGTTTGACTGTACACATAATTTTTTGCAATCTTAACACTTTTATACACAATTTTTAATCCACGCACACAAACTTCTTGCGGTTCATGTGTTTAATGACAAGCACTGGCTTGCTAAGGCGTAGTAGTTACAATGTTCCAGGTCGATGTTCTCAAACAATCTCTAGGTAATCACAGATAATCACACTTACAACAAAAGAATTCAAAAAATAATTTCCGCCTGAATAGAACCACATTTTATATATACAACTATTTATCTTTACATCTGTATAAAATATGTTGAAACCGAGTTGACCATGCCTAGTTTTGTTGCCCATTGGGTCGAGACAAAAAGGGGCCGAGTTGACCGGTCACCTGCAAAATTACTTTTTGACCATGAAACATGACATGGCTCTAAATTCATTTGTTCGGAGGCAAGGTTAATTGATATTTTGATAAATCAATGCTTGTTCGTATTGATGAATAGAATAGATCAGACTCAGAACTTGTTTGAATAGAAAAGAATACCTCCACCCACCCTGACAACATCCTTGGCAACCAATATCACTGATAGATTTTGTGGCTAGCCTAAAATATAGGGTTATTCAGCTTACGCATGGTGATACTGAACACATTTCAACACTAATTAATCGAAAATTATCCCCGTTACATTTAAACTAAGGAAAAACCTGAAAGATTTCGATAAAATTTACCCGAGTCGAGGATGACAGGAAGTTAGATGGTGTTTACATTTCGAGAGGTGAATATTGACGATTAAAATCTAACGCAATTATTCAATGTTTTATATCCTGTCGAAGAGGAAAAAAATAAATAAAGTGAAAGTGTATTTAAATTTTCTCTTAGATTTTTATTTTGGTATTTTCATATCTTAAAATCGCATTATTAGCCAATCAAATAGCTTGCTCCGGCGCCCTTACCGAAAAAATCACAATATTTTTTTTCGCATAGTAAAAATGATGGGTCGGGTCTAAATCACCCTTTAGATAAACCGTCTTTAAAAAAAAAAAAAAAAAAAAAAAAAAAAACGGTACTACCGCGAAACGATCTTTGATCGTGTCTTGCTTCGCAAGACACGATCTGCGATCGTTATTAATTCTGTGTCTTGGGGGATATGATGCTTTATGGTATGACCTACGTCGCTGGAGTGAAATAACCTTGTTTTTTGTTTATTATTAATAATTTAATATTAATATTTATTATATCGTACGGGCGTTATTACACTGGTTGTGTTATTATGCAAATAAGCTAGGAATAGACATCGGAATATTTTTACTGAACTCGGAAAAAATAATTAATTATTAAGCAGCTTATATTCAGCCCGATACTGTAGTAAACTAATTTGCATATAGTTGCTAGGCAGTGCAATACACAATGAATGAACTTATTTCATTGGTTGATTTCTTTTGGTATTTTAACCTGCGATTCCCGCTCTCCTCACAGTTCGAAACGTTCTTCAGAGAAGAGAAGTCAAAATTGTTGGAAAGAAGTCTCTGTGGTTTGAATTGATCTCGGTGTGGTGAGATAAAGGTCGATTTCAACTGTAGTCGACGCGGTGAATATTGAAATATCAAAGGTACTTTCATTTTATATTATACATGTAGTGGAACTGGAAGGCGAAGTCATATTCGGATATGAGTAAAGGTGGAAGACCGGTAAGGAAGACGACCAGAAGGGACTATAAAGTTATGTCTGAGTTTGGGCTTCATAGTTATGACGACACCAAGTACGCTATGGGTGGATACGACAGAGATTATGAGGAGTCGTTGGAGAATGAATCGGAGATGAGAGTTGAGTGTCCGTCCGGTTCTCAAGACGGAATGCAACAACAACAACAAAATCTGGGGTTTTCGCAGGAAGAAATTGACAGAATGAAGACCGAGTTGTGTGAATTAAAACAAGAGGAGGCGAGACTTCAAAGAGAGGTAGAAGGACAAACGTTAAAGAAACAGCTAGATGCACAGAAACAGAAGTTACGGAAATTACGAGGTAACAACTCCAAAGACATAAACTGTGTTTCAGAAAAAGTTTCCGTTCAGGATTTGAGAAATGATGAGGCTTTAAGGGAAGCTGTTAAGAAAGAATTAAAACATTTAGGCTTGCATGAATACTTGAGTTCCTCTGCTTCTACAGATCAAGGTTCCGAATCTGAACTTTCAGATGAAGGCGCAGATATTCGGAAGGAAAAGCGAAAAAAGAAGCAGATGAAGTCTGGGATTCATGCTAAATCATCAGATAAAGTTCGTTTTCCTCAGAGGTGGCCTCATGCTCACTTACAGTTCGAATACGTAAATAGACATCTTGAATTTGATGATTTAGACTTCAGGATGTTTGTTGCCGGTGAGCTAGAGATCATTTCTGGAGATGAAATCTCTAAAACAGAAAGACAAGGTCGCCTTGAATTCTTAAAGAAAATAGTCTATTATAATAGCACTTATGAATTTAGTGGATTAAAAGCCTTTTATGCCGCATGGCTCAGAGAGATAGAATTAGGTAAAAAGACTTGGTCAGATGATTCTCAAAATATTGAAACAGCAATTTTATCTAAACATTTGTTAAAAAACAAGAATCAAGGGCATCAAAAGAAGGAAAAATTTTCTAAGGGTTTAAATGATGAAAGAGTTTGGTTTTGCTCGGATTATCAGAGAAACAAATGTATGCACAAATCAAATCATTTGATGGTAGTCAAAGGGAAACAACGACTTGCTTGTCACATTTGTGCTAGTTGTTGGTTAAAAGATAAGAAGAAGTTAGAACATCCTGAATGTTCTTCTTCTTGTCCTTATATGTCTGCATGACAAGGCAATCCATTGAGTCTCTTTGCATCAAAGACAAATTGCATCAAGAATGACAATAGAGAATTTTTGACAAATCTTTTCATTCCTCAATATTTTAAAAAAGAGAATAACAACATCATAATACAAAAAGAAGTTAGACATACCCCAAAACAGAATGGTAATATTTTTTGTCAACATTCGAAAAACTGTGAAACATGTAATGTGACAAAACCAAACCTGAATAATCATGATATTGAATTTTTGATAAATACTCATCATAAGGTCAAGGAGTCAGGACAATTCAATTTTCAGAAATGTAGAATCAGAGTAAATAATAGATTAAACATTAGCTATTTACGTTCTATGCTGAAAGATTACAAAGATTATATTATTTGTGATTTGTTAGAATTTGGTTTTCCCATTGAATTCACAGGTAACCTAAATAATTTTGAAAAATTTGATAGGAAATCTTTGTGGAAGTTTAAAAACCATAAAGGAGCGGAAGAGTTTTCAAACGACATGTTGTCCTATCTAGAAAAAGAAAGTTTGAATAAAGCAATTATTGGTCCATTTAAAGAGAACCCATTTAAATCTGGTATTAAAATTTCACCCGTTAATTCCATACCAAAAAAGGATACTTCAGAAAGAAGAGTGATTTTAGATCTAAGCTTTCCCAAGGGAAACTCTGTAAATGACTTTTTACATAAAGATTTTTACTTAGGGGAAAAGGTAGAATTGACATATCCCAAAATTGAAGATTTTGTACAAATTATCAAACAAAAAGGAAGGGGTTGCTTGATGTTTATAACTGACCTTAGAAGAGCTTATAGACAACTTCATATTTGTCCTTCGGCATACAACTTGGTGGCTTTTGTATGGAAAAAACACATATTTTGTGACGGAGTTTTGAGCATGGGGTCTAGAAGCTCTGCTTTTTGCTGTCAGAGATTTACAAATGCTTTGGTATTTATCATGTTCAAGTATGGAATTTCTGTTTTGAACTATTTGGATGACTTAGCTTCTGCAGAAAAGTCACAAAATGCTTGGTTTGCATATAATTTACTTCAATCTGTGCTCGAAAAGTGTGGAGTTGAGGAAGCAAAGAATAAAGCTTGTCCACCAACAACGTCAATGTCCTTTCTAGGTGTTTTATTCAATTCGGTGACAATGACAATGGAAATTACTGCAGAACGATTGAATGAATTAATTGATTTACTTGGTATGTGGATGAATTTGGAAAAAGCTACAATCAAACAGATCCAATCATTATTGGGGAAACTGAATTTTGTAGCGGCATGTGTAAGGCCAGGTCGACTGTTTGTATCTCGCATGTTAAAATGGCTAAAAGTACTGTACAAAGAAGATGTTGGTATGAATCCAATTCCTGGTTACGTGAAAAAGGATATTTTTTGGTGGTACACGTTTTTACCTCAGTATAATGGGGTTTCAATGATGCTGTATGAGGAGTGGTCTCGACCAGATACAGTGATTTCTTCAGATGCAAGCTTGTCAGGATGTGGAGGTTTTTGGAATGGTCACTATTTTCATTCAAAATTCCCATCTAACTTCAAAGATCAAAATTTAAGTATTAATGTGTTGGAAATGGTTTCAATTATGATTTGCTTAAGGTTGTGGGGAAGTAGTTTAAAAGGACAAAGAATTCAGATGTTTTGTGACAATGAAGCAGTTTGTCATATTATAAATTCTGGTAGAACTTATAATGAATTCATGCAAAGTTGCCTCAGAGAGATTATTTTTTTGTCAGCTATATACGAATTCCAATTACGAGTTATTCATATAAAGGGACTTTCGAACAGAATTTCAGATAGTTTGTCAAGATGGGAAATTGATGAATGTCACAGTGTAAGATTTTATAATCTTACTAGAGGTTATCATTTAACTAAATGCGAAGTAACCGAGGATATGTTTGTAATTTCAAACAATTGGTAAATCAACTATACTAAATTTACGTTTCAGATAGACAGTTGATGGATTTGAATAGAGACATGAATATATCCAGAAGGAATGCGTTTGCTAAAGGGACTATTAAGAACTTGCGGATTCAGTGGGAAACCTATTTATTGTTTTGTACATATTTTGATATATGTTATCTCCCTGTAAATACTGAAAATTTGAGTTTGTATGCACAATTTCTCAGCAGAAGTTTTAAATCAACAGATTCAATAAAAAATTACATAAGTGGAGTTAAAACTTTTCATTATATTTTAGGATTTAATACTGATCATATTAACGATTTCATGTTAAATTTATGTTTTAAAGGAATTTCAAAATTAAACCCATATTGTTTAAAACAGGCTAGGGCTATGACCCCAGACATGTTGGTGCAGATGTGTAATTTTTTGGATTTGACTAATTCAAAAGACATTGTTTTTTGGTGTTTATTCCTATTTGCCTTCTTTTTATTTGCAAGAAAGTCAAATTTAGTGCCAAATACAATTGCAGAAGCTAAAGATGGAAAATTTTTAAGGCGAAAGAATATTACTGATAAAAAAAGCATGCTGCTTGTTGAAATGTCATGGACAAAGACTATTCAATGTGGTGAAAGGAAATTAATCACACCTTTGATACCCATTAAAGGTTCTATACTTTGTCCAGTTTTGGCTTACAGGTTGATGTGTGAGAAAATAAAGGTTAAAGAAGATGCTCCATTATTTAGTTTGTCAAATGGTAAATTCATAACTTATGGAATTTTTCAAAGAAAATTGAGGGAAATAATTCAATATCTAAAGTTAGATCCTACAGAATTTTCATCTCATAGCTTTAGAAGAGGAGGTGCTTCTTTTGCTTTCAGGGCTGGGGTTTCTTCAGATTTAATACAACATCATGGGGATTGGAAATCTGACGCTTATAAAAATTATTTATCTTTTACAGTAGATAATAAAGTTAAAGTGGCAGAAAAAATGCGTGATAGTATCATGCTTAACCGTTGATTAGTTATTACATTATGTTTTATGTTTTATGGTTTATTGAAACTTTACTTTTATTTTTACAGTTGATGTCTACTTGCCATTACAGTGGTGTAGTTTTACTGGTAGTGTTCACTGGGTTTTAAGTGTTCCTCCAGTTGTTTTTGTCTTCTGTTAGAATAAAGGTAGAGTATTTTTTTTTTACCTAAAACCTGATGAATAGTAATTTTGTTTTTTAATTTATTACAGAAGTAAAAAAGGTAACAATTGTTAGTGATTCTATGGCGAAATATGTTACCGGTATAGATGGTTGTTTGGTGCAATACTTTAGGGGGGACACCATATCTAAGATGACAAGACGTTTGCAGTTTCAGGAAATTAATTTAGAACACTTTGATCACGTAATTTTTCATGTGGGTACCAATGATATAGGCAGTAAACACACTGTTCAGCAAATTTTATCCGATTATGGCAATTTGATTGGAACTTGTAGAAGTTTGAAAAAATCTATTAATATCATCATCTCTGCTATTCTTCCTAGGCCGGTGGACCATTTGTCTTCGGATCCTAAGATTAGACAAATTAACAACTACCTACACAGGAAGATGAGCAGGGAAATGAATTTTAAATTTGTATGTACATTCAAACCTTTCATTCGTGCTGGTGAGGTCAAGGTTGAGCTTTTTGCCAGAAAAGACGGTGGTTTACACTTAAATTTTGCTGGTACTGATAGATTAAAACAATTTTTCCTGAATGTCATCAGTCATTTATAGAAGTAAAATATGGAAATAGTTTAATATAAAAGGGATATTATATATTTTTGTATCATATTGTAGTTTGCTTGATGTTTTCTACTTGGATAAAGATACTTGACAGTATTTGTAAAAGTTTAAGGTAAGGGAGATAACCCTCAAAGTTATGTTAGTTAGAAAATTGAGTTATCTTTCTGCTGCTTATTGCTTATTAATATTACTGCTTACGTGATTCCAATTATAGTAATTTAAAGTTCTTCTAAATAAAGTGATAAGAGTCATATGGTAAGATAAGATAATTTTTTATGGTATCAATAATCTTTACAATGTAGGGAGTATTACTAAAAGACAATCAGTTCTTATGATAAACACATATTGATTTGATTGGGATTTTCCTAAATTTTCACTTGGGATTACATTTGCTATTAGGGTTACTAATGCCTTATACGTTTGCTTGTATTTTGTTTGCTTAAAGTTTTGCTTTGGCTTTTATTATGCCCCCGATAGGGAGGCATAATAAATTTGACTTGTCCGTCCGTCCGTCTGTCCGTCTGTCCGTCCGTCTGTCCGTCCGTCATTCCGTCCAAAAACTTTAACATTGGCCATAACTTCCTTATTACTATCAAAGCGGTGTCGGGGGCATTGTCATCTTACAGTGACAGCTCTTGTTTGCTTGTAATTTTGCTTTCTTTATTTAAGTTTTGTAATTGTTTGGCCTGTGGGTTGGCAATTTTAATATGGAAGATCAGATCGCTTCATATTACTGAAGAATTCTGATGCTTCTCTTTCATTGATATTTAACAATATTGCAGGCACGGAAGTAATTTGTTATAATACTGAAAACTGTTGAATATTTATCTTAGTTATTATAACAATTTGAATCTAATTGTTACCATGGTGTTATTGACTTCTCAAATGTATCGAGCTGAAACACAATTAAATTATCATAATTTTGAAAAAATAATAATAATAAAAATCATAATTGATTTACTGACGTCATTTCGCAAACGGCGTTTTCGAAAATTCCTCATTTATCCCAATAATTCAGGTGATATTTTAAGTAGTATCAAATTTGTGTTCATAAAATACCGAATTTATTAAGCTCGTCATCTTAAACTCGGCACAGCCTCGTTTTTATCCGTATAAAGATCACTCGCTTAAAAAATTCGGTTTTCAATGACCTCTCATTTAATATCCTCGAAGGTCACGAGCAGCAGTATCGTGTATACACGGTCTTAGATTATAGTTTTATGAGAACATTGTAAGAAAGACGGCATAACATAGACTCAAATACACTTTTTATGTCAATTTATAATAAATTAACCTTGATTGATGAAGAATTGTGAATTTTTGGTTCACCTCCTTGTCAATTTAGCTGTTTGTCTAGTATTCCGCATTGTTTTCAATAGTCAGTGCCATTTTCTTTTCTTAAAAGCTCAAGGTCTCATGCCAAAATTCAAATATCATTAGACGTTTTTAAAGACAGGGTCTTACAAAACATCTTTATAGCCCTTAAATCTTCTTCTTGTTGCAAAATTGGTCGTAAGTCAAGGTGAAACGTCAAGGTCATTTTTATAGAAATTTCTTTTTGGAATATTATTGGTCAATTATTAATATACCCTTTCTCGAGTTCGATATGTCTAAATACAGAAAAGCCGCCACCATAGCGCAGTTGGTTAGGCATAAGACTTCCAATCTGGAAGTCGTGGGTTCGATCCCCGGTGGCGGCAAATATCCTTTCCGACTTTTGTCTTTCACCAATGGGTAGATAATCGTAAACCTATGTGAAATAGCAGTCGGAGGCTAGGAAAGGATGTAATGGTAGTACTGGCGTGAGAAATACCAGGAATCCATTGTTAGGTGCTCCGGCCGCCGCGATATAACTGAAATAATGTTGAAAGCGGCGTAAAACCCCATTCAATCAATCAATCAATCTAAATACAGAAAAGCTTCTATCGTCACAAGGAACCTTTTTCAGGCTTTCAATTACTATGACAGTGACTTTAAAGATCAGTTTGATAGTTCAGGCGATGAATACAAAATAACAAAACCTGATGCACAGTCCTACAGCAGTCGGACAGCGATGATTCTTGAGACAAATCAATTGATGACGAACATCTTTAACAGATTATGCAAAAGATTAAATCAAGACAATCAAATCAAATATACTTCAGGGAGATATAGAACCTGGTTCCTCAAGTTGTCTATGAATGGACAAATAGCCTATTTGCTGTGCAAGGCACATACTTTAAAGATAGTCTGGAAGAAGCTCCTTTAGATCAGCAGATATCTCCGTTTCAAGTCTGACTGATAAGATGATACATTCTGTTTCACAGGAAACAGAACAGTACGCGATGCAGATGGAAGGAAATCAACTCTGTAATACTGAAAAGAAAATAGAAATTTTGATCGGCATCTATTTGTAAATGGGTCTGGTCAAAATGCCGAGAGTATGAGCATACTGAAATAGAATCGCGGTTTTCAGATAAAATATCTCGTGACAGATTTGAGGAACTGAAGACCCTGGTCCATTTTTGTGATACACTTTCTGTTACAGATGACAGACAAACAGATAAACCATGGAAACCTAGCTCGTGGCTTGATTCCATCCGGACCAGCATTTTGGTCATACCAGGTGAAGAACATCAATCCATTGATGAAATTATGGTATCGTATCTTTTAAATATAAATCAAACATCAAGCAATGAATTCGTAGATTATCTTATCCGTGGGAGTGGGGCTTCAAGATAAGGTGCAAGGCTGGAGCTTTGGGGATTCTCTATGATTTTGATGTATAACAGGGGGCTTATATTGGCAAAAGGTCTAATGATTCTCTTTGAGTAGGAGGTGATGTTGTCATGAAGTTGAAATTAACTCTTAACGATGGTATTACTTATAAACTGTTTGCTCACAATAACTTAACGCCAATGCCCCTAATTGAAGGGAGAAATTAATTTTCTATATTGGGTTCGTTCGTTCGAATAGGATGAAAGGTTTCCCGTTAAAATCAGAAAAAGAAATGAAGCGAGAAGGTCGGGGCTAAAGTGATTTTAATCGTCCGGCTAGCATAGAAATATAATAAGTTTCTGGGTGGTCTAGATTTGCTTAGACAAATTCAATCACTTTTTATACAGAAAATTAAATGAAGGAGGTGGTACATGTATCTTTTCTTGCATATTTTGATTGTTGCTATGGTAAATGACTGGTTGTGGTCTTGTAATTTCTCCCCTACAGCCAGCAGCAAAAAAGCGATAGCGATTTATATGTGAAAGTTTCATTGTTTTTTTTTATTTTAGTAGTCTACTAAAATAAAAAAAAAAAACAATGACACTTTCACATATAAGTCACGACTTCCCTTACTGAAATAAGAGTTGCCAGAATTTGTCGTCTTGTAATTTCTCCCCTACAGCCAGTAGCAAAAAAAGCGAGAGCAATTTAAAAAGACCAATTACTGATTGTCTTGAAGATCTTCTCGTACATTTTCCTCTATGGGAAGACAAGAGAGGGAGATGTTAATTTTCGTGATGTATCGGCTTTACAAACACATAATTGTTTGAAGTGTGATGCCTATATGTGTTTGAATAATGAGAGAAATTGTTTCACAAGATTCCTTGTTTCAATCAAGGGGTCAGTGCAATACTAGTTCAAGTGCCTAGCAATGTAGTTGTGCTGACATCCGAAAGGTCCAAACAATATCTGTTTTTTAACAGAATCGATTCCATGGTTTATTGAATCGTTTGAAATTATTATTATTATTGCTCATTGCAGTATTTTTTAAAAATGCCTTAACCATTATAGGATTTCACTTCAATAGTTAACATTAAGCTAAATGATAAAAGGGGTTGTCATTTGCCAACTTTTGTGCCCGACCTGAAACCGATATAAATTACCACTATTTAGATTAAACTTGGACAAGTCTCTCATATTTCCTGTTTTTTGTTTTTTGTTTTTGTTTTTTTTTTGAAAAGAAACAGTATCTATCTAATATAATTCAGATTTAAAATATAAATAGGTTTCCTTTTCCTGATACAGTTGACAAGGTATCACGACAAAAGAACTATATTTTCTTTACATTTTGAAAAGAAAGAGAAACAAGCACTTGAAAGAGTTTATCTTTCAAAAAATGGATAATGGATATCAGAGGTATAAAATCAAAATTGACCCAATGACAGGTGGAAAACGGGTCGGAATAGGAGGATCCAATGCGAGCAGCGTAGATGAAGAAATAAAAGATGTTTTCGACCGACGTCCGTCAGAACACCTGATTGTATTAACAGAAATCAAGAATAAGCAAATCAGCAGTTTGATATGACTAGATCATGAGTTGCGACATTTAACGATAGTAACAGATGCTTAAAAGAAATATGCATGCTTTTTGGTATTAAGAGAGATTTGGAAGCGGTACCCACAAAACACCATCCCATATTTCTTTGGTTGGTCTATCTCAATGAATTAAGGTAGTAGTAGTGTAATACAAACGTATATCAAACAAACCATATAATTATTTCCTGTTGGTATTATACAGTAGAATTTTTTTCTATGAAATGGCTACAATTCTGACGATAGATTATAAAAACAACAACAACAACAAATTATTTACTTTACCGACCCCCTCTTAGGCTAGAAAGAACTATTCGATTGCGTATCCACGTAAAAGATTGAGAAAATCAAATACTTTATGGAATGCGTAACAAAGGTTATACCAACAATGCTTTGAGATATGTCTTCACAAAAGGTCCTTTCTTCGTAACAAGTCCTTCGGGCCGGTATGGATGCTACTCTAACAAAAGGGGCATTCAGTTTGAAACGACGTTTCATGTATTTAAACGACGTTGATAGTGTGCGCTTATACCCATTATCTAGTGTAACGTTTTTATTCATATTTACGCGAGTGTTGAATAACCCTCTGTCATTACACCATAATAAGGTAAATGATTAATCCACTTGTCTTGTAATTTTAATTTCATCGGATAATTTGTTTATTAGTTCTCGCAAAAACGAATTTCTGGGACGACCCCGTTAAATGTAGACAAAACCATATTTTGATTTTTAACTCACCTGAGCACAATGTGCTCAAGGGGAGCTTTTAGGATCGCCCTGTCTCCGTCGTCCGTCGTGCGCCGTGTGTCGTCAATTTTCTTAACACTTCTTGTCTTCCTAACCACTTGGCCAATTTTGATGAAATTTCGCCAGAATATTCCTTGGGTGACTCCCTTTAAAAATTGTTCGCTTAATTCTGTTGGTCCATGAATTTGGGCGTGGTAGGGCGGGGCTTATATTGAGCCCGAAATCTTTGAACGACATCTCTACCTGAACTACTGGGCCGATTTCGATGAAACTTTACCAGAATGTTCCTTGGGTGACCCCCTTTCGAAAAAATGTTCATAAAATTGTGATACACTCATAAGAAAGGACAAGGCTTATTTTGAGCCCTAAATCTTGAAACGACATCTCCTCCTGAACTACTTGGTCGATTTCAACGAAACTCTACCAGAGTGTTCCTTGGGTGACCCTTTTCAAAATATTTTGCGAAATTGAGATACACTGATGGATATGGGCGTTACAGGCCGGGTTATTTTTAGCCAAGATCCTTGAACGACATCTCTTCCTGAACCACTAGACTGATTTCAGTTAAACTTTATCAGAATTCTCTTTTGGTGACACTTTTGAAAAATTGTTCGCGAAATTGTGATACACTCATAAATATGTGCGTGACAGGGCGGGGCTAATTTTCAGCCCAAAATCTTTGAACGACAACTCTTCCTGAACCACTTGGCCGATTTTAATTACAATTTACCAGAATGTTCCTTCGGTGACCTTAATAAAAAATGTTCCCAAATTTTTGATAGGCCCATAAATATGGGCGTGAAAGGGCGGGGCATATTTTGAGCCCGAAATCTTAGAACAACGTCTCCGCCTGAAGCACTGGACCGATTTCAATGAAAAAATACCAGAAAGTTCCTTGGGTGACCCGTTTTCTAAATTGTTCGCGAAATTTTGATGCACCCATAAATATGGGCGTTGCAGGGCGTGGCTTACCTTTGGTGTCCTCTGTAATGAATGTGTGGGCAAGGACTTTCATCACTGTAGATTTTGGAATAACGTCTCCTCTTCAACACTTAGGCAAATGTTTATGAAACTTTGCCTGAAAATTTCTTGGATGTGATCCACTGGACGAAAAAAAATCAGGTGAGCGGTTTAGGGTCATTCTGACCCTCTTGTTTTTCTTACATAAACCTACATCTAGATCTACAAGTTTAATTATGATATTTTTTTTTACTTACGGAATGAGGCTTTTGTAATAGAGGGTCGAATGATTCAAATTTATATATTTGTGTTTCAGAATTTTATTCATTTTATCATTCCATACATTCATGAAAAGAATCTATTCCTTCTTCTCTGATAATTTAAGAGCGTGTATTATGTTTTCGTGTTTCCTTTTTATATATACATTTATGAATATTTCAAAACAAGAGGACCCTGAGGGGACCCATTTTCGAACAAATTCATCCTCATGACCTAACAACCATTCTGGCAAAGTTTCATGATGATTTGGACCATTTTTGTGGCTTCTAGAGTGTTAATAAAAAATGTCATAAAGGCCCCTTTTCCCGTGATATGGCACAAATCCTTCGCATTTTTAATAGACAATTTCCTCATGACCTAACAAACATTCTGACCAAATTTCATGAAGATCGGACCATATTTGTGACTTCTAGAGTGTAAACAAGAAATTTGTCATTAAGGCCCCCTTTTCCGTGATATGGCACGGATCCTTTCAATTTTAGCAACTTTTACAAGGGACCACCCAAGGAATATTTCTGCCAAAATTGATTGATTTTGACTCATAGGTTTAGGAGGAGATGTCGTTTAAGGAAAATGTTGACAAAATTGTCATTAAGACCCCCTTTTCCCGTAATTTGGCACGGATCATTCCCATTTTCAATAGACATCATCCTCATGACCTAACAAACATTCTGACAAAGTTTCGTGAAAATTTGACCATATTTGTGGCTTCTAGAGTATAAACAAGAAATTTGTCATTAGGGCCCTTTTTCCGTGATATTGCACGGATCCTTTCCATTTGAGCAATTGTTACCAGGGACCACCAAAGGAATATTTCTGCCAAGTTTGGTTGATTTTGACCCATAAGTTTAGGAGATGTCGTTTAAAGAAAAAGTTGACGCCGTGACGGACAGACGAACAGAAGGACGCCGGACAACGATCGATCACAATAGCTCCCTTGAGCCCCTAGTGCTCAGATGAGCTAATAAAACACAGTATATTGTAATTGAAAATCGATCCACAATATTAAAATTGATACATTTTTTAAATATCGACATGCTTTTTTTGCATCTTTGGTAAAGCTTGATATACGATACATTCTTGTCAAGTTAAATCAAGATTGCCCCACTGGTACGGACGGCGGATATTGGATTATCTCAATAGCTCACCTTGAGCGCAAGTGGGCTTTAAAAAGAAGGCTTTGGTGTACTTACATCGCTCAACTGAGTTAACTATTTTACACCTAATAAAAACAATAATTTTTGTATAAGATCTTATTTAAGCAATGACTTTGACAATATTTTTCTAAGATTTGATCTTTTGACCTAGAAATTTTACCCGGCTTGACCAAAACTTGAAATTAATTGAGATTTGACAAGGACAAGTAAACTGATCAATTTTAAGGTATATTGATTTGATGGTTCAGTGTCTTCGATGGTTTTCTGAGGTTTGACCCCTACACTTTTTTTTACCAAAAGTTATCTAATTTCTATCTATATCGAACTTTTATCACGACAATTAAACGGACCAAAATATGTCCGAAATGGTGTCTTCAAGGTTTTCTAAGATTTGGCCATTTGACCTAGTTTTCTACTCCATTTGGCACAATTTCGATTCATTCAGAAAATTAATCATTTTTCAGGCTGCAAATATATGACTTCAGAAAGGTTTTTTAAGAAGTAACTAAGAAAATTTGGCCTTTCTTGTCTGTATGACATGTTGCACCGTGAAAAGTATAAACTAGCTTAGATAAAACTCCCTTTACCGTGTCGAAACGAAAACATTTTAGTTTCGTTGAATTTTTATCCCTAGATATGAGCGCGGTCACAGATCAACATGTCCGTCTTCTTAACATTGTTGCTTTGAGTCGAAATTACCCTTTGGTCTTGAGTAGTAGATATTCAATCGAGTAATGCCAAGCGTTTAATAAAAAAATAATCTGATTTGTTTTTATGCAAAAGCAAAATAACGATTACAACCACTGTGATTTTCAGAGTTTATTGAAACTCGGTCGTACTCAGAAAAACGTTTTTAAGCTTTAAAATGAGAAAAAGCAAATAAGATCCCTTTGTTATCAGCGTTATCAGGCGATTATCTTTCAGACTTTGTCAAGGTTGGTCGTTTGTTACGTCTGCATGACAAGGGAACTTTGCCATAAAACGTCATTAACGGAATTAGTTCATGATTTCCATTTTTTGGCAAAGAGATTAATAAGGGCTTATGAACAATCAATAAGATGAAATTTGGTGAGAAATCGATTCGAAGATCTCAGGTTCACTAGATCATATAAGCCTTGTAGACCATTGTAGTCTCAAGTTTTCATCGACACCATTCCCTATTATTTCTAAAGGACACTTGTTACATTCAATTTTTTTCATAAGAAAATTGAAACAATGCCATACTCTCCAAAGCTTCTGATCCAGGAATAAGACAAAGATGAATGATTGTCTGCAGGATATTTCTGACGAGTTTGAAATAGGATCAGTGTGATCAAAAACTAGGTTACAGGGTAAATCGTAAGAAAAACTTTGAAAGCACTCTACAGGCCAAGTTTTTTGTCAAAATGTCTTGAAAGTTTGTCGGAATATTTGTCTCTAATAGCCTCTTATCATGATCGAAACTGGGTCAAGTGGGGTCGAAAACAAGGTCACCGGGTCACATCTTAGAAAAAAGCCTTGTGTTGACTGTAAAGTCCGTATTTTTTCACTTGAATATCTTGAACTTGATCAGAGAGTTTGTTTACATGATATCTTGGATGAATTAGAAAGTTGGTTTAATGGGGTTAAAAACTCGGTGACTTCATGATGTAAAATCTTTGAAAAAACCCTTTGTTCACTTTAGAGGTTATATTGTAGACTGGAATGTCTTTAAACTTGGTCATATGTTTATGATGATGTAAAATCTTTAAAAAACCCTTTGTTCACTTTAGAGGTTATATTGTAGACTGGAATGTCTTTAAACTTGGTCATATGTTTATGAACATGATATTAAGGATTTTTGTTATGGTAAACCTAATCAAATGAAACCCAAATGGTTTCAAATTTTTATAAAGCACTTAAGTTTTTTTTTCATTTCCAAGCTTTGTTAACCTCAAGAGAGCGCTTTAAGGCCAATAGGACTCTTGTTTATTAACACCAGTATAATAACTAAATTATAGGGCTCAATAACTTGTTCTAATGTTTTACATTCCCTGATTGTCTTTTTTATTATACACGTATGGAATTTTTAAATTACAGGAAATATATAATTGTTTTTATGATAAGCTTGAAATTATGAGAAAAAAAATAATATACGGCCAAAATTGTAAACTCTATAGAGCAGTTACAAAACCGTTCTACTATTTGATCTAGTGACCAACTTATTGACCCTGCATAGCACATTTGTAATCATGACCAGGCTGTCATTTAAATTGACTTTCCTACAGATTGGGGCAATGAAGAGCTAAAATTGTGACACCTTGGGAAGAAATAGGTTTTTAGCTTTTGACTTATTTTTAGTCCGATTATACACCAATTTCAAATGTTTGAAGCGATTTGTTAAAAACAAGACTTAAAGATCATATTTATATTTTACTTGAATTGGATGAGTTGATATATACTTTTGGACAAACAATCATTTTAGAATAATATAAGCATTATAGAAATTGATCAAATTATATACACCCAGTTCGAGCATGTTTAAGTTAAATTAGCCAGGCGTTATCGGTTGGTGAATTTACCGATTATACTACGTTTTCTCCTATTGACGCCAAAGTCTTAACTATGAACGTATGCTTATAACGACCGGAATAATTGTCATTATACTACTCGCTGTATGAAACATATTAGGGAAGAATGTAATCATTCAATCTGTTTTGCATTTTTCATTTAATGACATGCGTTTTTTGCATCCTTCAATAGTAATTATAATTATGCAAGCCATAATTCATAAACCGTTTTTATATCCAGGACTGAAATGCTATCCCTCAAAGTTTGGCATTTTGATAGGTTGTCAAAACAGTGAGTTAATTACCGTTTATCTCACCCGGTGGTATGCCACTTAATATGGATGGAATATTCTTACGTTTTCATGGAGATATTGAAAAAAAATAACTCTTCGCCCTCTTTAATTAATACTGTGAAGATTCTTTTAGAAAATGTTTCTCCTTTATGTACCTGTCCAGTAAAGAGAACCAGTAAAGAGAATAACAACACAATTGAATTTGTTTGCATTGTGACGCCATTTTAAATAAAAATACCGGTGATGCAGTAAAGAACGTCCTGAAATTGACACCATTAATACTTTTAGAATGATTTCCGAATGGAACTGAATTAGAACGTTGAGAAAGGTTTGAATGACTTTCAAAGGAGGTAAAAAATTATCTATAAGTTCGTACAATTAGACGAATTAGTCGATAATTCATTTCCTCTGTTTTATAAAACCTACAACTGGTTTTATGATAGAAAAGGATTTCTGACGAATAATCCTCTTTTTTTCAATCACTTTTGTGGAAAAATGATGGCAAAATTTAAGAAAATTCGAATGCACAAAATTTCCTTTTCTTTAGCATTTAGTCTTTTCCCCAAAAACAAGCATGTAAATTTACACACTTTAATAATGGCTATAAAATGAAAATAAACCAATTTTATCATCTACAATATATTTTCAAGATTTTTGTCCAAACTGTGTAACTTTACGCAGTTACCAGAAAAAAATCCCTAAAAATCCATCTCTAAAAATACAAGACCAATTATAATCCATTTCAGCTCTGAAGTGTTTCATTTCTGCTCTGAAGTGTGTAACTTTACGAACTTTGTTCGAACAAGAAAAATATGTGTATGCAAATCTCTTAAAAGTTCATGCAACTTGTAAATAAGGCTTTGATTGCACAATGAGATAAAGGTTTGAGAAACCAATTTATTTTTCCTGTCTAAAGTGGGTAACTTTACACAGTTATGAAATGTGTAATTCTTAAAATAAGTTAAACTCAAATCTAATCCCATAACATAAACATTTCCAAAACCTGTATTATGCTTTGAAAATTAAGGTTTTGTACCCAACGTTTGTAACTTACCGCAGTTTCTGATAAACGATTAAGAAAACCCCAAAGTTTTGAATAAAAAGTGCGTAAAGTTACATACTTTTGTAGAAGGTGAATAACAATTACAGGAAAGCAGCTTCTCGAAATTATAAAACTTTATGCAGATAGGAAAAACACATTTTAAAGTGCGCAACGTGAACAATTTAGTTTTCTCCCTCTAAAAAGTGTGTAAATTTACGCGGTTATGGAAAATTTGGAACACAACAAAATAACAATGTTGACTTTACATTCAGTGACGACAACTGCGTAAAGTTACGCTCTTTGGATAAGGAAAATCGAGGCAGTTTGAATTTTCTCCTCTTCAATGTATGTAAACTTTTGGCGGTTATGGAACATTCAAAATAAATACAAAAAACTATGTTGAGTTTACATCCACTAAAAAAAGCGTAAAATTTACGAACTTAAGACGAAGATAAACAAGTGAGTCTTAAATTTTGTCTCTTAAAAGTTCGTAAATTTACGCGGTTATAGAACAATTGAATTACATTTAGTGACAAAATCGTATAGTTATGAACTTTGGATGGTAACACTTTGTAACTTTACGCGGTTAAGGAACAATTGAAAATATTTAAAAAAAAACAACGTTGACTTTACAACCAGTTACAAGTGCGTAAAGTTACGAACTTTAGACGAAGATTAACTAGTGAGTTTGATTTTTCTCTCTAAAAAGTGTGTAACTTTACGCGGTTATGGAATATTTGAAATTAATCAAAACAATTGTGTTGACTCTAAATCTAGTGATAAGTGCGTAAAGTTACGAACTTTGAAGAGAGAAAAACACAAGACAGTGTGGATTTTCTCCTTTAAAAGTCTGTTACTACATATGGTTATCGAATCTTTGAAATTAATCAAAATAAATATGTTGATTTCACATCCAATGACGACTGCGTAAAGCTACGTACTTTTGAGGAAAAAATCTATATTTTTTTTTAATATTCTCTCTTAAAAATTTAACCCTTATTTCGATTGCAAAATAAATCAAAATGTCTATGTCACATCCTATGACAAGTGACAAATACATGAAGTTACGATATTCCGAAAGAAAATCTATAGACTGGATTTTCTCTCTTGTAATTTGTAACTTTACGCGGTTATTGAATCTATTTTTGATATAACGTGGATTGACTAATCATTTCAACCAAGTTGTGATTAACAAGATTCTAGTTGGTAGAATATTTAGTTTCATATTCCCATGCCAGCAAAAAAGCAGGACATATTCCTACAGATCTATTAGAAATCTGTCCCATTTGAGGAAAGGCCTTTTCACTTTTTGTTTTCAAGAAATGATTTTGGATTTTGACCCTAGTTTAATCAATGGTCTTGAAGAGCTAAATCAGTTTTTTCTGAAATTAATTGTAAGTTATCAATTTTAAGGAGACTGTAATTATACAAGCATCATTCTTTCTAAAAGTGATCGCTTTCATTTAAAATTATAATTGTTACCTGGAAACAGCTTTTCACTTGCCTTTATTCCCGATAAGAATGTCCATCACACAATACGCATTAAATTTGTGTATTTTCGCAAACAACAAGCGGCACGTCAGTCACATGACAAGACCGGGTAGATCAAAAGACGCGAACTGTGTTGATAACCCTTTGCGCGTGTTCAAAAACGAATTTTCAATTTGAAAGAACTAACCTCGAGAATAACGCATATTGCATTCTTCACGTCGGGTAGCCTTTTCTTAATCAATACTTTTAAGATCATCCTATTAAGAAACATTCCTGACCTGTCGCTCATTTAATATTCCTGCTGACCTTCATTGATACTCGGAACTCACTTCCTTATATAGATTAAAAATAAATTTACGTTACTCTCAAATAACAAAATATACCATGTTGAAACCAGATAAGTGACCAGATATAGCTACATGTGTATGGTCATAGACTGGCAATACAGAGGTACGAAGATCGAAACTCCCTTTCTTCTTTTCATTTTTTTCTTTTTTTTTTTTAATACGATGTTATTTTTGAGGCTATTTAAATCTTATGGAAAAATAACATATCAAAAAAGCACGGCACAATTACTTAAATTTGTTCATCGGTCTGTGTAGGTTTACCGTCTGATATTCTATATCATGTGGTCTCGTATTGCACAGTAGCCTACGCACTGCACACAAATGGGTTTAAGAAATGTACCGGAAAACTTTTTCACATTTCTCTTTCCTCGATCTCTGACTATGTCTGGTGGACTATTCAGGAAAATAAAATAAAAATAGGACGAAGAACTCCGTAAAAAGGATTAACAGAAGTAACTACAATCGATGAATGGAGGGAAAAAATAGTAATAATATCATAAGCATTTAATCCGAAAGACAATAATTGATTCCAGTGACTGATTCCTTGAAATGAGAAATATGATAAAGACAAAAACACTACAAATTCAAAATATCACAATCAAGAAATTAAGATGACAATAAAATTGTCCCTTTATTTAATAATTATAAAATTATTAAAAAAAACTGACGTTTACTTTTCCTTTTTTATGTTTTTTGTGTTGTCACTTTTTCAAGTTCTAAAATTATGATAGGGAAAAGTTATGTCATACTTTCACACTTCATAAATGCAGTTGGAAGAGGGCTATCAAAGTAGAGATATACTGATTTCCTTGGAAACCGATGAAAAAACTAGAACCACTCCGCCTAGTTTTGCCGCCCAAATGAATTCCACAGGAGCAGCTATTTAGGGGCGGCGCCTTTTATTTGCTTCCCTTTTCACGACTTTGTGTCAAATGGAAATTTGGTTCACACTCACTTCTCCTAAACTCATTTCATCTGCACTATTAAATCTCTAGTTTAGAACAAAATATTCTAATTTTAATATCCTGTCTGACTCCTTAAAGTTTTCAAATTGTAAAAAAAATAAAATAATAATAATAATAATTTAATTCAAGTTATTTCAAGATTCCTGCATCCTGATTGGCTTAACAATTACAGGTTGATTTTATCCCTCAATGTATACCATTTTTTGGTTCACATCTAATTTTGATGCTTCTGCACAAAATAGTCCCGTGTGAAATCGGAATGATTATATATTGATCTTTAGATTTTTTGCTTAATGACACTGAATTATAATACATGAGGGTAGTATTTGACGATTTCATGGAATAATTAAACCAAAAATTAAATCACAATCACGTATGAATTAACTTCGCATATTTTGGGTTTAGTTTCATACATCCACGAAATCGACAAATATTCTTTTCATCTCATAACTTAATTTGATATTACGTTTATTTCATTTCTTTTATCAACTCTTGTAGAGGGTATATATCTGTCTTTTGAACCATGCAAAATCTTGTAAAATTGGATTGATATTTAATGAAATATTCAAAGTTTGAATAAAAACATGTATGTTATTCCCGATTTTTATGTATTATTTTCTATACGGATAATTTCGTTAAGATAATACTTATTTATAAAGTATATCTTACATTGAAGATAAAGAAGGAAACTAATGGAAAAACTAATCCTTACGATTATTTTAAATTTCAAGACAAAATGTGAATTCGTTAAAATAAGTTTTTAGACGAAGTTAGAGTTTAACCTTTAAATTAGACTTGATGCGTGTCGACGAAATGATAACCGCGTGACCTCGGAGATTATAGAAATATAGGGGAAGGCTTGTTTGAATCTCGAATTCCATTTGGATCCGCCACTGGGCCAAGAACTGTAATTTTATAATAAAAAAAAATAGAAAAAGACAGCCATGACATTCACATCAAAATCGTTATTTTTTACCTTATTCATAAAAATGATACTTCGTCTATTACTTTTTTAATCGAGAAAGGGCCATCATTTGCAAAATTATAGCGATGATATTTGTCATAATCATAGTTACCTTTAACAAATAGTTTTTCTAGTCATGTCCATCAAGAATCCGGCATTCTGATTGGATGAAAAATCTTTTCAATGAAAAAGTGAGTATGCAGCTATTTTGTAAGCTTACGCAAAAGGTAGTTCCATGAGGAATGTTCTTCATTATTGACAAATCTTTGCATTTTTTCTTTATCTTATTAAATTTTAAGATTTAAAAAAAAAACTTTGTTGATATCATGGAGGTATGAAAATGAAAACCTAAACACACCCAGGCAGTTTTCAGCCTAGTGCTTACACACAAAAAAAGTAAAATATTATTTTCACTCGTTATCAAATGTTATTGTGTTTATAAATGTAATTTGTACGTTAAACGATCTAAAGCCTGCTTACTGTTTGACTGTTTCGATCCTTGTTTCCTGCTTGATTTTGATTACAAATCATTAATGCATATCTCTTTGAGCCGGTTTTTTTTAATCTTGTTATTATTATTTTTGTCGTGTTAATAATGATTAACCAACGTCCTTTATGCTTACAGGGAGAGACTTTTCCTGTGTGTCTCTGTTATGGCCAGAGGCGAATCTAAAAATGTTCGCCCCCCCCCCCCCCCCCCCCCGAGTGTTGCAAAATGAATTCATTTTCTTCGAGGAATTCAATCCACATCATAAAAATAGCAAAATGAATTTCTATATTTGAATGATTAAGCCGTCTTCCAAAACCAGAACCGCCACAGGATAGGATCAAACCACACACAAGATACTACGAAAAAACAAATCCAAACCTAAGGTGTAAAAATGAAATTGTTAGAGTATTTCAAACTTGGTTTTTTTAGGTAATGAAAGGTAATGCATTTTAAAGTTGGTGAAATTAAAAATTGCGGCGGACTCAGTGTGTATTTTACCCATTGTTTAAGGCTCCTTCATTCAGAATTTTATTCCAAAAAGTCAGAATATTTACTGAATTCTTACACAAGTAATTGCCATAACTGAGTCCTCGAATTAGCGCCATAGCCCCCGAAAAAAATCCCCGAGCAATTAACGACCCCAATATAAAGATTGCTTCCTGCGGGCATTTATATTATATAACGAAGATCAAATAAGGGCATATCGGCTTTGAAATGCGTAAAGCGTTATCAACACACTTCGCGACTTTTTATCTACCCGGTCATGTCACGTGACTAACATGTTGCTTAATTTCTGCGAAAATACACAAGTTTAATGTGTATTGTGTGATGAAAATTTTACCGTGATAGGGAGCAAATAGACTGCTGTATTCGGGTAAGAAACATAGTTCTACACAAAACCGTTTGCTTTTAGAAAAATAATATTATATAAAAATTAATAATGATAATCTCTGCACAGTCAACTAAAATATTGATTAATTACGATTGAATGCCGAAAAAAATAGGCTCTTGAGGGTCATTGATAAAATAAGGGACAAAATCCGAAATTGGAGATAAAGTTCAAGCGAATTAATATTCAATTAAATTCAATTAATTTATTGCAACTGTAACTATAACAAAAAGAAAAAAAAACGGATATTTTAGTCCGGTTCAAACAAATTATCGTCGTCGGTCTACGAAAACTTCGTAAACCAACCTTTTCAATTGAAATTTAATCAATTATTAAACGAAGAACTTCATTGAATGTGGTGGGGTGGTTTGCGCGAAGTATTTAGTTTCGTGTCTCACCTAAATAGAAACACACTCACTTAATATCTTAACATTTCATATCATAAAGCAAAAATGCAAGGATATTTTTTCCCAAAATGAGACAATAGGTCTGCATTGTGTAAAATCTTACAAAGTAGCCTTTTATTGTCGAATATTAGTTGTGAATGGCATCACCGTACCAGAAAGAGTTGTAAAATATTGCAGCTATGGGAATATGAAACTGATATTTCCACCAATCACAATGTTGTTGGGCACAACTTGATTCAAATGATGTTTTTTAATTGCCAAGCCACTATATTTCCAAAACCGGAGTGACATATACGGCTGTAAATCTAGATCTTTGGGGTGTTCTCAAATTCATCTAAATGTATTTGTTCTGAATGTAAAAACATTCAAATGTAGTTCTTTTGAATTTTCAAACTTTGAATTACCGCGTTAAGTGAGTTCAGGCATTTGTCAATGGGTATAAAGTTGACGTAGATATTTTGATTGTTTCAATTACCGTGTAAAGTTATACACTTTCTAGAGAGATAATTCTAATGTCTAGATTTTTCCTCAAAAGTACGTAACCTAACGCAGTTTTCATTTCATGTGAAGTAAACGTAGTTATTTTGATTAATTATGAATTATAACTAACCGTGTAAAGTTACACACATTTCTAAAGGGAAAAAATCAAACTGTCGAGGTTTTTTCTATCCTATGTTTGTAACTTTACGCACTTGACACTGAATGTAAAATCAACGTATTTCTTTTTTTATGTTAGTTTCCAATGTTCCTTAACCGCGTAAATTTACACACTTTTTAGAGAGAAAATTCAGACTCACTGGTTTTTTTCGTCTTCAGTTCGTTGTTTTACTCAGATGTCACTGGATGGATGTTAAGTCAACATATTTATTTTGATTATTTTCAAATGATCCATAACCGGTCAGAGTTGCACACTTTCATAGGGAGAAAACTCAAACTGTATCGGTTTTCCTTTTGAAGTTAGTGATTTTACGCACTTCATAGTGGACAACAAAGTAATTTCGATTCATTTCAAAAGTTCTATAAACACCTAAAGTTACTCACTATTTAGAGGTAGAAAATTTAAAACTGTCTTGATTTTCTCTCTCCAAAGTGTGTAACTTTACACACTTATCACTGGATGTAGAGTCAAAACAGTTTTGTCGGCTAATTTCAAATTTTCAATAACCACTAACTTCACTAAGATTACACAATTTGGAGACAGAACAGTCTGCCTAGATTTTTTCTCTTTCTCTCAAAGTTTGTTACTTAACGCTTTTTTCAATGAAAGTGATCAGATGTCAGCATTCCGTAGTATAAAGGTCAGCCTCAAGGTTTACCTTATTCGCGTTAAGTTACACCCTAAACAGAAAATTCAAACTGCCTAGATTTTCCTTCTCCAAAGTGCGTAACTTTACGCAGTTGTCGTCACTGAATATAAAGTCAACATTGTTATTCTGTTGTATTCCAAATTTTCCATAACCGCGGAAATTTACACACTTTTAAGAGGGAGAAAATCTGGTGTCCAGATTTTCTCTTATCTTTTGATAAAAGCTGACGTAGATGTTTTGATTGATTTCAAAATTTCTATTACTGTGTAAAGTTACACACTTTCAAGAAAGGGAATATTCAAGCTGTCTTGATTTAATTCCAAATTGTTCATAACTGCGTAAAGTTACGCACTTTACGAAAAATGTATGTTGCATTACGTTATTTGAAATGGATTTCATCTTTTCTATCTTCATAAAGTAACACACTTTAGAGAAGCTGCTTTCCTGAAATTGTTATACACCTCCTTCAAAAGCACGTAACTTTACGCGATGTTTATAAAACAAATAGGAGTTTTCTTTATCTTTTTCCAGAAACTGCGTGAAGTTACGTACTTTGGATAGGAAACATTTTTTCTTGAAAGTGTGTAACTTTCCACAGTAATTCAAGCTGTCTAGATTTTTTCCTATTTCGAATTCGTAACTTTAAGTACTTGTCACTCAATATAATTCATATGTTACTTAACCGCGTAAATTTACACACTTTTAAGAGACAAAATTTAGACTCACTAGTTTATCTTCGTTTAAAGTTCGTAACTTTACGAACATGAAACTGGGTGAAAAGTCAACATAGTTTCGAGGCTAATTTTAAACTTTCAAAAATTAGTAATGTTGATTGGTTTCAAATTATTCATAATGCGTTGCGCACTTTAAAAAATGTTTTTCCTATCTGCATAAAATTGTACATTTAGGAAAGCTGCTTTCCTGTAATTGTTATTCACCTTCTACAAAAGAATGTAACTTTACGCACTTTTTATTCAAAACTTTGAGGTTTTTTAATCGTTTATCAGAAACTGCGTTAAGTTACAAACGTTGGGTACAAAACCTAAATTTATAATACAAGGTTTGGAAATGTTTATGTTGTACTCTTTACAAAATTCTAAGCTGGATAGGATTAGATTTGAAATTCAACTTATTTTAAGAATTACACATTTCATAACTGTGTAAAGTTACCCACTTTAGACAGGCAAAATACAGTTAATAACGTTCGTAAAGTTACACACTTGACAGCAGAAATGAAACAATTCAGAGCTGAAATGAATTATAATTGGTCTTGTATTTTTAGAAATGGATTTTTAATTTTTTTGCTGGTAACTGCGTAAAGTTACACAGTTTGGACAAAAATCTTGAATATGTTTTGTAGATGATAAAATTGGTTTATTTTTTATTCTATATCTATTATTTAAGTGTGTAAATTTACATGCTTGTTTGGGGGAAAAAGACTAAAATCTAAAGAAAAGGAAATTTTGTGCATTCATTTTTTCTTAAATTTTGCCATCATTTTTCCACAAAAGTGATTGAAAAAAAGAGGATTATTCGTCAGAAATCCTTTTCTATCATAAAACCAGTTCTACGTACTTTTCTGATTTTGAGCCTTCGCGGACAAATCAGTCGCGTTAACTGCAACACCAGTCATTAGAATCAACAATTACTTAGTAGATTAGATTAAAGTGTTGATCATTATAAATGAATTTGAAGTGTTCTTGAATGATTTCGGAATGTTGTCATTAATTAAAGTGAGTGTTAAATATGATTTTCAGGAACCTTCCAGGTTGATTGGAACATCATTAATGGCTTTCCTTTCGAAATGGGCCAATTTCGTCAAGTGCTACAGGGAAGGGTCTTACAAAAAATGATTAACTTAGTCAGAATGATTGCACAATCATAAAAAATTGAGTAAAAAATGGTTACGATTCATGAAGGCAGGGAATAATGGCACGGTGGAACCACAGTTTTTTTTGTGTGTGTTTGTTTCTTTCTTTTTATTTCTTTCTTTCTTTGTTGTATCTATTTGTCTCAAATTGTGTTCAGAATTATTGCACAATTATGAACATCCTCCTGTTCGAATATTTATCTGATCCATTAAGCATCGAGGGAAAAGAGGCATAATGAACAATCAACTTGAAAACTAACGTTAATACTCCAAATTTAATCCTGTTCATCAATCCATGTGTCTTCAAACTACATCAGATTGATAATGCCATCATAAAGACTATTCTTTAACCTATAACTTTCAACCTATATATAAGCGGGGCCTTTTATCCATCCCCACAAGTAGTTGAAAAATACCTCCATATCTTTTCACTCTAAAGATTATAAAAAGTAAAAACAGTTGAAGCCCATTTAAAAATATTTGCTCTTTAATTCATAAATTAAAAAAAATCTTATCATGTCGGAATGCAGGATCGAACTTAGTACGCTTGCTCACAATGTTGTCGTCCTTATCCACTCGACTACGCAACCTATATAGATAAATTACTGCATGTTTTTTTTAGTACAATAAAGACAACCAAATTGCGTGAACTGTTTTTTCACTAACATGGATTGATCCAGTTTTCATGAACACTATAGAAATTATATCGCGTTCACATAGATACATTTCTTTAATTACAAAAGACAAAATAAGCTTATTCGGTTCATACATTTTTACCCATTCTATCAAGCGTATAGTAACGACAATGCGTTCGCAAATGAACTATTCGCGATTGATTCTCTGTATTGCTGGATAGTTTTGTTCAGATACGGATTTCTGGTGGAAACTGCTGAAACTGTTCGATCGTCCATTTCTTTTTGAATCGAAAGCCTCAAAAGGAATGTTAGATATTTGTGCAGAACAGTACCGAACAGTACGAACTCTTTCTATTATAGATACGATATACAAGACCTGTTACTAAAGAAAGTTCCACCTTCAAGGTGAAGGAACCCAGCCTAATTAAAAGAGCGGATTCTCGTATATACTGTATTTGTTCTATATGCACTCACCGATCGATCTTTGCTGATCTATTTTCAATTTTTTATCGAGTTCCAAAGACTCTCCTTGCATGTCATAGCCGAGTGGTTAGCGTGCGTGTCTTGTTACCATAATTATACACCTTTTTGATGAGTTCCGTCTTGTATGTTTATTGTATGTATGTTCTTGGTGTCAATCCTATAACTGGATTTTTTAAACAAATAAAGAAATTTGAATTTTAATTTGTAAGCTAATGATTGCAGATTCGAGCCCTACCGGAGGCGGGTAGTGCATTTGAGATGTACACTTTGCAGACAATGCCCCAGTCCTCCCAGCTGTAAAATGGGAGGCAGTGGTTAGAAATGATTGCTTCTCTCTAAATGTGTATGATAAAATCTGAAATGAGTTAGGACTTCGGTGGTAATAAGAGTCATTCAAACCTTTATCCTGTTATCCTCGAGTAAAATTTAGACGCGCTATTTTTGAAACAGATTCTTTAAAAATCATAAAAAAAAAAGAAAAAAGACAAGCAAAATTGCAGTTTATATATTTATTTATTAACGTGAACAGTACAGAAATGCGTGTAAGTAAAAAGTAAACAAAACAGTAAAAATATTTGTTTTTAATAATAAAAATGTTAAATTTTACCCGTTACGCGAAAAGGGGTCATAAGGGAAATCCGAAAAAATGGAAGGTTTTGAAAACCAGATTCGTTCTAGTACGAAAACAGGAAGTCGTGTTTCAAACGTTCTTTCCTGGGAAGATAGAGGGATTATTCTAGATTTATAACTTTAGTTAATGTGCAAAGATTTTTGACTCTGGTTTGTCTGCGCAGTCCGCGTAGCCTGACCAAGCACGGCACGCAACACAATACCTAGATGGTCCCTTTTCGAGTAACGGGTTACAGATAATTAAAAAAACGGTATGTAAACATGCGCTTGGAAATGTTCTTCAACACTAATTTACGATTCAATTGGCTGGAGTGGATTTTAAAGTGTCTGAATGGTCCACGAAGAAATACAAACAGAAAGGTACGTATATTTTATTTTAGGGAGGGAATGAATATCGCTTATCTTGTTCCTCTTGATCAAAATCAGCGATATCAGATCACCTTCCTTTAACTTCACACAAAAGTAGCCCCACAAACTCATTCAATTTCAATCCAACATAATTCCAAAATCATTCATCTTGTCAATTTCTCAATGTTTCTAACTGTAATTTCTTAGCCAAAGTAAACTTTTCTCGCACGCAAAACCTCGGAGAATAAGGATGAGCATCACTACAACTAGTTTTATGTAAATATTAAGCAAACAGCTAGTAACATAGAATAACCTTTTAACAAAAGTTTGGTTTCCCTCATATATCCATGTTCTTGAAACACTTCATCGGAGATTGAAACCAAAAAGAGAGAGTGATGGAAGGACCACGCAGTAAACAACCATTCAGATTTAAATGTGCATTGTTACATTTTAACTTCGTTCCATGTGTTAATAATTTGACATAACTAATTTCCATTTTTCATGTATTGTTATATTTTTGCCATGAATGACTTTTGTCTACAAAAATCGAGACATTCTTCCTGATTTGCCAAATTACTGCCATTTCAACAGATATTTATTCAATCACACTGTAATCTGAGCATCGCATTCATCGGCAGCGCTCATCATTTGACGATGCCTTCGACGATCAGCGCCCGAAATTTACGATTTTACCCCAATCAAAGTATTAGGAAAATGCATATAGTTGTGATTTTACTGGAATGGCAAAGTTAAATTTGATGAAGCCTATATAATGGCGAAAAAACACAGTATTCTCTCGGATCAAATACAAGGACGAAACAATCACAACAAATTCGAAAGAAGTATATTACACATAACACAGAGAAAAGCTAGAATAAATTTTCAGGGGGTGCGAAAAAAAAGTAGTCAAACATGACTTCCATTACCCACATTACGCAAGTGCGAAATATAAATAAATCCTCTTAGGAAAAATGTCGTT
Organism: Fragum whitleyi; assembly: GCA_948146395.1. NCBI lineage: Eukaryota > Metazoa > Mollusca > Bivalvia > Cardiida > Cardiidae > Fragum > Fragum whitleyi. The sequence goes on from OX411558.1 coordinate 3,848,763, forward strand.
GATTAATGATCATAACATCCAAACTACAGCTTATTCAAGCTGTAGCACTTTACATTTCTCAATTTTTCACACATTTTCCGCTTTTATTTTGAAATGCGAATTTTGCCTTTCGAAAGAGTGGCCATTTTGTCAGCATACAGTCCAATTATTGTGCTAAATCATGCATCAGGGTGTCCTATAGACGGATTCAAACGCCTGTACCCTCAAATTCAAAAGTCACAAAAATGGCAATTTTTAGAAAAAATTGAATTTTTCGGCACACAGAAAACGCGAATCCTATCAATATTTTTCACTGATACCAGTTGTAAATTACTTATGGAGCTCTAAACATTAGATTATATACCATAATTATCTACACTTTCCTTATCCTAACAAGAAATGTCAAAAATACCCCACCCACCAATGTTAACTTTGAAATCGAGGGTACTCCTACATTCGTTTAATTTTAAAACAATTCTTTTTTATTTTTTTGACTTCTTAAATGGTTCAGCTACATTATCCAAGTGAAAATCAATTTTAACCATACGCCATTTATAACATATGACCAAAATAACAAGTGGCCACTTAGGAGTTTTGATGAGTATATATGACATTCAAAACCATTTGTTATTCATTCCTATTTCCTATTTCGAATAGGAATTATGATATAGTTCCGCAATTTAGACTGAGATATAGATATAGATAAAATTGACCTTTCAACACTCACTTAAACTTGTGGATCTATACTTTTATTCATCTAAATAGCAGGGGTCAGAATCGGGACAATTTAACTGCACTATACGAAAGGCACCTTGTATATTTCCACAGCTCACTAAATGTATTTTATCGCCTGTATGACGAAAGCTCCCACAAGAAGAATTAGGCCAAGACAGTTGGTTGTAGCTCCACTAGGATAGCCGATAGATACAGTGGCTGTTGCTGATAGTGGTGGAGTACCTGTAATGGTGCAAATACACTGTTTATATACGAACATTTCGAACAACCAAATATGTATCCTGGGCAAAAATAATGAGTAGCCTTGACAACAACACAATGCAATAAGCATGTGCGGTGAAAAGACATTATCACTATAGGAAGCGCATTGTAAAGAGTCTGCCCTGCATTCAGGATGAAAACGGTAGCGGAGCGCTTTCGAAATGATACCCCGCTTTGCACGTATGTGCACGTTCAAAGCGGGGTAGATCTATCATCTCAAAGCGCTTGCGAAGCGCTTTTACACCCTGAACACAGGGCTGGTTATACTGTCAGAGCCTTTGTTTTGTGCACGTATTCAATTTTTGAAATTGTCACAAGGAGCTTTATTCTTATTTTGCACCAGGTCATAAAAAGAAAAATGCAGTTGAATTTACTTTTTTCGTTGCATATACGTTCAAACAACAATCTGACACATATATTTTGTATTTCAATTTATTAAATTTATTCAATAATTTATTTTATTTTATTGACTTCAAAAGGTTTTTTTCAAGTTTGTATATCCTTATGCATTGCTTTTTTGTTGTTTTTTTCTTCTGATAATTATATTTACAGGACTGTATAATTATTCTTAGACCATAATTCTAATTTCGAAGCACACCTTTTATGTCATAATAACTCTCAAACTGAAACGAAACATCGCACAAAACTATTTCTAAGCATTTGATATACATACCGGCGGGACAAAAATGTACCATAACAAAGTAGAAATAAATTGTGTCAGTAATCCTACGTTATTTGTGAAATTATTCGCTACAAATCCATTAGCCATGTTTCTATATTATATACGTACAACAGCTTGTCACCCTTTTACTCTAAGGGGGCACAGACTTGCGAAAATATTGGCATCCGTGTCACCGATGTGAATTTACTCAGGCGAAAACCTTCATACATTACCTCCGCGAATCGCCGTCATATCGTAGATGGTAGCACATCGGGCTGTCAATCATAAGAGTCGATGTTTGATCCACAAGAGCGGCACTTATCGACAGATTATTTTCAAAAAATGGGTTGATGAACTAAGACCTATGTGGGATAGTGTCTTAAGGCTTGGAAAAGCTTTAATGGTAGAACCGGTTTGAGAAATAACAGGGATACATTATTAGGTGCTTGAGCAGCCGCGATGTGTCTGAGCGGTTGTTAAAAGCGATGTAAAACCCAAACAAGCATTACCTCCGTCTATGGCATGGATAGTAAGGGTGTACGATGTCTCGGTTGCTGTCTTCCCGGTGGCAACTTTAATCTCACCATTTCCGTCAGTTTTCGTGATAGCGAAGGTAGAATCAGTATTCCCAGAAGCTAAACAAGAAAAGGTTTACACAGACAAACAGGCTCATGTAAAGGAAACGATAAACGATTTGAGATATTATTTAAAGGAGAATGAAATTCACATTCGGATGGAAGGATGGGTGGATGGATGGATGGATGGATGGATGGATGGATGGATGGATGGATGGATGGATGAGTCGACGAATCAATGGATGGATCGATGGTTGCATGGACAGATGGGCGTAATGATAGGCGCATTTCCAATAAATACTCTCGATTTTTAATTTACAGTGATGATTGGACAAGACATTGCAATGATCAAATTGAAAATAAAATTAAAGTTCGGCGGAGAGATTTCTGTGTAGAATACCAACAGCCTAATTCAACACTGTTGTATCAGAATAGGTACTTAAAACATTGCTGGCATAAAAAAGAAAAAGAAAAAGAAATATATCTAGCTTTAATCCGGCTTGAAAATCTGACCTTATGGGAAAAAGCCTAATATCGACGCTAAAATCCCATATGCTGGATGAGTTGGTATATATTTCATTAGATGTACTTTTAACTTCGCGAGTTTAACTCTATTTTTAAAAACATAATTTCCGACTATTAATATGGGTCAAATGGAATATTTAATGAGTGCCAAGTCATTGTAGACCAATAAAACCTGAGCTTTTGTGTACATCAAAAATACATTTAATCGTCAATACAAACACTATATCGATGGCTCAGCGCGAAACAGTTGTAACTCCCTATATGTTTATAGGGAGTTACAACCGTTTCGCGCTGAGCCATCGATATTTTGTAATGTATTACAGTTAGCAACATCGTGAAATTGACAAGGTGAATGATTTTAGAATGATTAAGGAATGAAATTGAATGAGTGTGTGGAGCGAGATCTGAGTGAATTTAATGGTAAGGTTATCCAATATCGCAAATTTTGTTCAGGATGAACAAAATAGCGATATTGATAAACTCCCTTTAATGAAATATGCTTACTAGTTCTAAAGATAGCTTCCTATTTCTTCAAAAACCTATTAGACGCTTACAATTTGAGTTATGTCAGTGAAATAGCGATTTTTCTCCATCTATTTTTTTTTTTTTAGATAACGTTGTTGATTTTATATTTGTCAATGAGTTTGAGCGCTTTTGAATAAATTGATTGAGCGTTGGGAATTAATGAATGGAGCGCTGAGTAAGTGATTTAGAATGGTTTTGATTGAGGCGAATGTCAATTTCATGATGAAACTAAGTGTAACCACGAAATAATGCTTATCCAACAACCCTGACACAAGACAAAGGTTATCCCACTTAACATTTCGAGCTAGAAGGCCGCTGACAACCGCTATAAAAATTTTGATATAATATAGTGATGAGTGTCTTTTCCACTGCGTTATTTGGAGTATAAGGTGCAATTGCCTTACCAAACTGAAAATAATGCTACGGGCGTTATTTGCCATGTGCTAAGGCAATTGCACTTAATACCCCAATAAACGCAGTGAAAAAGACACTCATCCCTATAATAATTGAATTTCCTTTAGATATAAGAAACTATTTAGATACTTGACTTTTCAAGTCTACTTTCGTTTGTAGATTATTCAATCTGTTTTAAGATCGTGTATTATTATCACGCTGTAGGTAGATTGCCCGCAGTGGGCCGTGAATCTACTTTTAACTGTTAGATTCCTGGGCGATATTTGCCATGTGCTAACGCAATTGCATTTTATACTAAAAAAATGCCATGAAAAATAAACTCATCCACATATAATTTGTTGAATGTCATTGGAATATGTATGGTACAAAAGAACATAATTACCTATAGCAAAGCTCGATAGTTTATTCACTCCTGTATTAACGTCCGTGGCTGTAACATTTCCTATACTTGTATCTACAATATTTCATGCAATTAACAATTAACATCAAAACTACATTGAAATAATCGCTCAAAATAATCAACAAAAGTTCTGATATGCTCGAAATATGCTTCGTGTGATTGTTTTGTGAAGACAAAAAATCTAATTATGGAACGTGTCTATGTATTTTACGGAAGGGAGGGAATAAATCTCCACAGTTTTATTCATCTTAAACGAAATTATTATCCCCCATTAGTTTAATTCAAAAGCCGCCCAACCCACTATTACAAAATAATCCAAATTACTAAAGAAATTCATTCACCTAGTCAATATCACCATGCTATTACAGTTCGGGCGTTGTAAAATTGTCAAAGAACGGTTTTGGAATGATACTGAATGAGTGCGATGAATGAGTTAAGTGTGAAATGCAAGAGTGCTAAAGAAATATCGTTAAATTCGTCAAATTTGGACGAAATTGGCGATAATTTTTCGTTCTCTTTAATTGATTATACGCACTGTTCTGTTTTAGACGCTAAAAATCAACAATGGTCGATAAAAACATTAAATAATTTGATCGATTATAATGAACTGCTGATGTGTTGGAACCAGTTCGAAGCGTTTTTGAATAATTTTGGAGTGCTTTTCTGTGATTGGAGTGAGACTTTAAAATCAATGACAGGAGGGCTAAGCAAGTGGTTTTGAATTGCTTTGATCGAAATGAAGGTCAATTTTCAAGATGTAATTGGCTGAAACTGGGTGTGATTCAGAACACAAGGTTGATATAAACCTGTACATATCGAACGTTTTGTTAAAAAAAAAGACTTTTAAAAGTACGTTAAGATGATATCATATTGTTTTCATCAATCAATGCAACCTGATATCAGCTGCAAGAAATTAGAGATCCTTTCTTAACTTCGACCTGAAAACATTGATATTATAACATCCCCATCACCTATCATGCTGAATAAAAACATTCGCAATATTGACGCCAAAACAAACCGCACCGGGTGCATTTATTTTTATTCAGTATTTATTCTGTTTAAAAAGGAAAGTCAAGTGGTATAGACTGTGATCAGACTGGACGTTAGTGCAGGTAGGGCTTTATCTATGCCTCCTACTAAAATAGGAGTATTCAAGATTCATCATTTTTAGGGTTTAGAGTGTCATATCATTACTCGCGTCGTTACCTGCTGGTGCGTTGGGTATCAAAGTACTAAAAACGTAGGTGGGTTGTGAAAACGCCGGCGCTGTGTTGGGATTGATTGATATTGTCATAGTAGCCGTTGCAGTAACGGGCGTCGAGGCTTTATCGACGGCTCTGAAAAAAAAGTTTTATAGATTTCATTCATAGATCTTTTGGGCGATATTCGGTCCTTGTTAGCAAATTTAAAGTTTGTGTATTTACAACTGACCAGACTCTCTTTTATCATAAATGTTCTGTTTAGAAACAATTTGCATATTTGCCATCTATGCCAGAACAACTTTCGTCCGAATTTCTTGGTACATATATTCAAATTTTATTTTTTAAAAAATTAGCAATGAAAAATAGTTACACGATAATTAGAATAATACGTTTGTGTCTCAAAATACATGTGAATTGGCCTCTTCATGACTCGACAATGCCTCCTAATGATAAATTCTTCCGACATCGACAGATAGTATTGATATTTGAAGACTCTAACATACAGTTGGTTGCATCGTGAAATGGACATTCATCTCAATTAAACCCATAAAAAAACGTTCCAAAAAATCACATAGAAAGACACGATCAACAACTACAGTCAAAATAAATAAAGCTATAAAAAATCGTAATTTTACTGACATAATTGATATAATCGTCTGATTGGCTCTTGAAGAAATGGAATGCTATTAAAAGAACTTGGCGTATGTATATGTATTCAATAAAGGGAGGTAATAAATATCGCACATTTCGTTCATCCCGAACAAATAAACGATATTGGATCACCTTTTGATTTCACTCAAAAAATACCAAACACACTCATTCAATTTCATTCAAAAATCATGTAATATCATCTGCTGGTGAATTTCACGATGTTCCTAACTGTATAACGCTTTGTCCTGTGTATTGTAATTAACATTAACCAAACTACAAACGCAAAGATAAAACGATACTATTGACGGAAGAAATCGGATCTTCAGCTTAAGTCGATGGCAATGTTGCAGAAGGTTCACTGAATCATTCGTTAGTAACAACAACAACCACTGACGTCAGTTATATAAATTTTATCGAAACAATAACCCTGTCTTTATATATTCTATGCAATTTAAAAAAAAAAAACTAGATTTTATCAAACATTTTATTATAGATTAGAATAACCTTCTTTAATGCTTTTCGGGGGTTTATCGAGAAATAACGGTAGATTATCACTTGATAAACTCACCGCAAAAGCAGTGAAATTATCAAAAACTTATACCCTGCTTTTGTGCATTTCGTCCTATCCGACGTCATCTATGCGGGGCGAAATATGTGACGTCACAATGAACGTTGCATAGCAATCGAGTGCAAAATGACGCGCTTAATGAAAATATGTCCTAGAAATTTCACGTTTTGTCTCATTTTTGCATTAGAGAAATAGAATAATCGTTTGTTTTTCGAGTAAGATCGATTAATATTTCATTTCGTGAAAAACAAAAGCTATATTTTCACTCGTGGCTCCGCCACTCGTGAAAATATAGCATTTGTTGTTCACTCAATGAAATATAAATCGATCTTACACTGAAACAAACGATAATCCCCTATATTTACATTGTATGTATACAGTTAACAACATCGTGAAATTGACATTCATCCCGATCAAAACCCCCATCTTAAATCACTCGCTCAGCGCTCAATTTATTCATTCCAAACACTCACTAAAATCATTTATAAACTCTCCAAACTCACTGAAAATGATAGTATCAACAGCACCAGTCAAAATGAAAAAAAAGCTAAAAAAAAACCCGCTATTTCACTGACATAATTGAAATTGTAAGCGTCTAATAGGTTCTTGAAGAGATAGGAAACTGTTTATAGAACTTGTATGCATATCTTATTTAAGGACAGTAATTATTATCGCTAAACAATGGATTTAATGGACAGGGAAAAGAATTATTGAAAAATGCATCTTATTTCAAAATTATAATCATTGCAGCGTTTCACAGTGTTTTATTAGAATGAAAAGGTATGACTTTTTACATAAAGGTGAAATGTAAAAATACTTCCCTACATTGTGTTAAAAGTTTGTTTATGTATGAGCTCAATATATGTCTAAATTAGGGTTTTATAAATGTCTCCTATGAAATTAAAGAGGTGGGCATTTGCGACGTCATGTAGACCTGTATCTGAAGACTCAAAACCACACGTTTTGTTTACGGTTCAAAATACAAAAGGAATATGCCATTTACGCCTTATTTCTTTGTTTGTTAAAGAGAAATGTGTGACCCGGGACGCAAAAAAGAAGCATCCGAAAAAGAATTCGAAAGGATAGCTCATTTCTAGTACCGGTCAACAAGAGGTCGCATTTCAAAAATCTTTTATGCAATACCCAGATCCTTCCTTTTTAAATCGCGGGTCACATGATAATCAGGGACATCCAACCCTCCATTTTCACATGAGTTGTTTACTTAATATGTAATCTTAAATGACTCTAAAATTGAAAGTAACTTAAGATATGAAGGGTGGGGATAAATAAATGACTTAAATGTACACATCCACAAAAAGCACCCAACATCTATATTGAAAAGGAATAAATGAAATCTCGCAAGTACAGCTGCAGTTTCAAGGTTAATATTATCACTGAAATTCTATATCTAACAACGTGGGTCCATAAACTCGCATTCGCGGTAACTTGTCTTGGGTGAGTGACAGACAGGGAGATGTTAGGGTTGGTTCAGTAAAATGTCGTAACAACAACTGGGTCATTGAGCGGTATCAGAATATTATTTATCTAAATGTAGTGTATTGGATAAAATTTGAATTGCAAGACACTGATTTGCTTGTTTTGATTCTTCTTAATTTTTTCACAAAGCTTTGTTAGAAATATCATATCTTCTAAATGGGAAAACAAATCTTTCCATCAAACAAGGGGACCAAATGGCCCTAAATCGCTCACCTGAAATTTCAATTTTTGCTTTCAACCTACACAGTTATTTGTAATTAGTTATCAAACAAGTTTTGAACTGAAAAAAAGATTATTAAGAAATAAATACTTAGTCAAAAAAGTTTACAAACATTTGATATTTTTCACTAAATATTTTCTGTAGCAGAAATATTGTAGTCGAATGTAGCAAAACATTGAGTTCAATCTTAAAGCAATAGATTCATGTTTTCCTTTATTTCAATGGTGACTTTACAATCATAAAACATAGCCAAGGCGACGGGAGGGGGGATTTAAAAAATCACAGCCTGTCATTTTTTGTCCAGATTTCGGTTTTGCGTTTCAATATCACGCAGTCCGGAGTGACAAACATTTAATCAAATGTTATCTTTGGTCATTAGCTGTCTTCATACCAAAAGGAATCTTCCGCATGTAAACGTTTGGTTGACGTAACGTGATTGACGACTCCCGAAATTCTGAAGCTATAGCTGTCGTGAAAGATTTCAACTGATCAGGTCAAATTGAAGTGATCACGGGGAGGTTCATGAGCCAATTTTCTCGTCTATTACATAATTGACGTCATTGAAAGTTGAAAATACAGAAATGCCGTTATGTGATCATCCTCCGTTAATGACACTTTCACTGTTAGTTTCAATGATTTGAACGGCTGTCCTTGAATTGTTTTAGTACTCATTCAATTTTATGAAAAGCGGAAATTTCAGACCGACTTTAGCTTGAAAATATGAACTACCGACGTAAAACGCAATATTAATACTCACTCTTCGTCTTACCTGGTGATCTGCAAAGTAAGCATTCTTGATTCGTATAGCCAATCGATAAGCTTATCGCTCAGGCAACAACTTACTGAATTGGTATTGTCATAGACTATTTTACAATAAAGCCAAAAGGCTTATTTCAAAACATTTTGACTATGTATATTATTCAACAGACCTATGTTGTATTTCATTTTCGGTAAATATCGCGTAGCATTTTATATTTCAGTATCAATAGAGGTCAAATAGATTTACGAGACTCCTCAAAGTAACATAAGTCAAGCCACACATCAGCACTAAATTTTAAGTAGAAGTTCTGATTTCCGTAGCTCCAAAAACATTTAAATCGGTTGCCAAATATTCGGGTAATGTGTTATCTGAATACCTTTCTTTTGAAACATCAGAAGTTTGTTTTAACCGTATCTCAATTATTTTTAATAACTATATTGCTAAAGGTTTTGCATTGATCCTGTTTAAGTGCAGAGTTGTAAAAAGGGGGTATTTTCCTCTTTATTTATGATGATTCATTGCTTAAAATGTCTATAGGCTTATCTCTAACTCCATCTTGTCAAACATAAAAGTCCGACGACTAATTTCGCAAAATGTCTATCACAATTACTTCTTTTTGAAGTCACGTAAGGAAATATTGTAACAATTCAAATCTGCTGTCAGTCAGAAAACTAAATCCACGCGTTCTCTCGGTATATCAAATACATAAATCTGTCTTCTGATAAACTCCCTGAATTTTGTCGTTCCTAAAGCATACCCGAGCCAATTTTCGCCCACCAATTATTGAGAGAATCCGGCAAATACTTTGTATAATTTAAAGGGAATGGAATTCTTTGCAAATATAAAATATTCGGAAATTAAGCCTTCCTAGGACGGTCAAAACAGTTCGCCTGTGTTTTACAAATGTAACTGCTCTATTACATGTTCTAAATTTTTCCAGTCGCTTTATCGTAAATTATGTTTTAATTGGTTGATAAACGCTTTCATTCCCCGAACGTCACTCAGCTTGTAACGATGATGATGTGACTGTTTGGCCATTGCAATTTCGATAGTCAAAGTGAATTCAGTAACCTGGAGGCACTGAAAGGTTGAAGGTCTAATTAATTACAACCGGTATTTTGAACCAGTTCTAAACTTTACCACCATTATTTAGTCGTAATGAATCTTTAACAAAATTGCAACTTTAATAGATAACTGTTGGTAAGAATGGCCAACAAGTGTTCTCAGTTGGACAACCTTTCTGCTACTTATATCCTGGGCGATTTAACGACTTTGTCTCTAACTTTAATGATTGATACATCGAATTCTATAAAAAAAAATTCAGTTGAAATTACAGACATATATATATATATATATATATATATATATATATATATATATATATATATATATATATAAAAACAAAACGAGATAGAGGAAAATACCAACGTAATAACTTTCAAAAACACCGGATCCCTAAGGATGCATGAATACTGAATATTTTGAAATAAATTTGAGATAAATTGTATTCAAACAGTGTAAGTAATTTGGATTATTGCTAAAAGCATAAATAACCCTAGCGCTTTCGAAACTCAATGTTTCTTCATCAGGGGTTCAATGCGAACTGACAGTGAAAAAGTAAATGCAAATGGACGACCTGATATGAACAGCTGGCGAAAGTTGCTGGTCAGACAAGTGCTTATTATCCGGGTCAAATTTGCCCTTGATGTTTATATGTCGTTTTTGTTTAATCCAAAAGGCTGAACCGTATTAAGGCGCCTAATCCAATAGGTCTCCCGCGATTTACGTTGTTTGTCGGACCATCTCTGGTTTGCTTCAATGCAACACAGGACAACATCGCTAAACGAGTGGCCGGCTTCGTTAAAATGTTCTGCAACTGGAGACCTATTGAATCTGCGGGTTTTCCAGTCAGATCGGTGCAGGTTGATACGCTTGTTGATCTGTTGCTTTGTTTCGCCGACATATTGTTTGTGGCATACCGTACATGTCATAAGGTAAACAGCATTTGAAGTTTTGCAATTGTGTGAACCTCTTATTGCCGAAACAGCACCAAGAAGCGACTTGAAAGTATGCGTTTCGTGCATGATGTTGCACGTTTGACACCTTGGTGTTTTACACGGTCCAGAAATTCCAAGAGAATCATTGGTTGTTGCATTATTTATTTTTGCTCTCACCAGAACGTCTCGAAGTGACTTGGGTCTTCGGTATGCGACAACTGGTTTCTCAGGAAACAATCTGCTGAGTTTGCTGGAAGACTCAATCTTGGACCAGTGTTTGTCTATTTTTGAGTTAATGTTTGGCAGGTCAGGATGGTATGTCAGAACGAACGGAATTCTATCTGATTGCTGTACAACTTGGGTACCAAACAAGAGGTCATTCGGTTTCAAACTTTCTGGTTCATTTTCTAGTCTAGCTGAAATCCGATTATCCATGATCACGACATAAATCTCGTTTTTGACAGACAAGATGTAGAAAGATCAAAGAAACTTGAATCTGTACTTCGGTGTTCGGTGGTATACGTAGTATTGTCTGTCATATTGCAGCTTCTACTCCTAATTAAAGTTTGTCAATGCAAGTATTTCTTTCATATTCGTTGACGAAAATGAAATGTCATCAAATTTTTTATGAAAGTCCTAGAAAAAGCGAAACTTTTGAATAAAACATATATAATCGCATACAAGGACATTATTATATCTGCATCGGTTGACTGTGAATATATGTGCAATAGCAAGGAAGAAACATTTAAAAGACTTGCATTAGTTGCTGAGCATTTTATTCAAGAAGACTTGTACAACCATTAGAAAATAATTTCTTTTACAAACTTAGAAAAAAACAACTGTGAGTTTTATCAACCTCACGATGAATCCGGAAGACAATGGATGTAGTACAAAAATGCCTCTTTTATTGAAATTTTCAAACGTTACAATATCGGTTTAACGTTCGAACATATGTCTCTCAAATCCTGGTCCATGAATACCAGTGCCAGGTTAGTATTGTTGCACTTTTGATTATGGTAGATATACAAGGTGATCTATGATATACGACAAAAAAAAGTATTCAAATACAATCACTATCTTTGGTTAAATTAACCATTTAACCGAAAGTTTATTCAAAAATGTTTAATACTGCGTATGGACGTTTTACGTAAGCAATGCACTAAAAATATTATGACGACAAGAATGCCAATTTGATGACGTCATGATTTAGCCCAGACGCAAAAGCCAGATGGACGACATGTTTTATTTTGTCATGTGTCCCATAACGCTTAATTTGATGTATGACATAATAAATCGGTAGCAATTTTGCACGGGGTACCGGGTGAGAACAGACTATACATGTAATAAGACGAAAACAACTGTACCATTAGCAACTGGTTCTTACTCTATCTTCTTTTGTGTAGCAACTTTTTTACGGTTAGTATTGTTTTAATCATGTAAGTCTCTTATAATTCTTTATGTGAATGGTCATGTACTTTTTAATGTTTGTATAAATGTTTGTAAATGATGTACATGAATGAGACTATAATAAAGATATATATATATATATATATATATGTAATTAGTATATTTGGGAAAATACGCATAGAGAGTGCAAATTACGTCCGAATGTGTATAGTTCTCGACTGTTCGGGACATTATACTGACGAGCTTTTGAGAATTATACCTACAATTTCCACATTTATGCTTTGACGGAAAAGGATTTATAACCCTTTGTTTTTCGTGCAAAATCAATATTATTCATTTTTAATTAGTGAACACAAAAAGCCGCGTTTTCTTACGTAGCTCCCCCACTTATGAAAATACAGTTTTTGGTGTAAACGCAATTTATACATAGCCTACCGATCTTTTCTTTTTTCGCAAAAAGAGAAAAGTATTTTCATCCTTTAAAATGGAGATTCAATTCATCTTTTCTTCATTCCTTATCTTCGAAACCCTTACAGTTAATAACTTCGTGAAATTGACATTCATCTCAACCATTTCAAATCGCTCACTCAGCACTCCATACATTTATTCATACACTCACTCAAACCATTCATAAATGATTTATACGATCAACGACTACATTCAAAATAAATATAGCTGGCAAAAAGTGATTTCTCAAACATAATTAAGACTGTAAGCTTCTAATTGCTTCTAATTGGTTCTTAAAGAAATAGGAAGCTATTTATAGAATTTGTATGCACATTTTATGAAAATGAGGTAGTAAAAATCGCTAATTATGTTCTTCCTTTAATTTCACTCAAAACTCTCTCCACACATCCGTTATAATCCATTTCCAAATATTTCCAAAATCATTTATCTTGTCAATTTCACGAATTTGTTTATTATAAGGTGTCACTAAGCTCATAACTTACGTTATAGTTAGGGTATACGAAGGTGTTGCCTCGTAGTCAAGAGTAGCTTTCACTTTCAACAGAGATGTATCAGTGGTGTCAAGCTCGAATTTGGCCACGGTTCCTTGTATGGCATACGTGTAAGGGGCAGTTCCGTCGGAAGCAGTTAAAGTTGCCACTAAATATCCAACGATAGAATCTTCCTCAATCGTCTTAGATGCCACGGTAAATGTAACAGCGTCTATCCCTTTTGAAACATGACAAACATATTAATTTATTTTTGATAGTGTACCCAACTATTCGTGCATTCTATCGGCTGAAGAATGGCCTAATTTCTTTATGGACTTTGGTAAATGAAGGTAATTTTAACTTGGTACAGTTAACAACATCGTGAAATTGACAAGGTGAATGATTTTGGAATGATTAAGGAATGAAATTGAAAGAGTGTGTAGAGCGAGTTTTGAGTGAATTTAATGGGAGGTATTCCTTTATCGCAAATTTTGTTCATGATGAACAAAATTTGCGATATTGATTATCTCCCTTTAATAAAAATGTATTCAAGTTCTATACATAGCTTCCTATTTCTTAAAGAACCTATGAGACGCTTACAATTTGAATTATGTCAGTGAAATCGCGATTTTTCTCTATCAAATTAATTTTGAATGATGTTTTGAATTCTATATTTATCAATGGGATTTTGGCGTTTTTGAATGGTTTGAGTGAGTGTTTGGAATGAATGATAAGAGCGCTGCGTGAGCGATTTAGAATGTATTTTATTGAGATGAATGTCGATTTCACGATTTTTTTTAACTGTACATGTAAATTTGAAATACAAAATATCGTTAATATCGTCCAATTGTAGAAAACTTTCGATTATATTTTGCCTCCCTAAAAATCATTCAAAATTCGTTCACCGCACTCATTCAATTTCATTCCAAAATCATTTCAAAATCATTCACTTGTCAATTTCATAACGTTACTAACTATAAAAGGTTGACCTGCGTTGTTTTCTATCGCTATTTTCATTTTATCGGAGAAGTAATCATCGATCTGACTATATATATTATTTAAGCTGATGTTACGACGTTTTAAATAACCAACCATTGATTTGTCATTAAAATGTAAGAATGTAAACCATCTTTAATTCACCATTTATAACATAAGAGCCTTCTCGTTACACACATCTCGTTACCACAATATCGTATGCATACAATTAGTACATTGTAAAATTGACTGTCATTTCGATCAAAACCATTCTAAAACACAAACGTACCATCCATTCATTCCAAACACTCACTCAAACAATTCGAAAACGCTCCAAATCATTAAAGATGGTAAGATCAACACATATATCCAAAATAATAATCGTAAGAAAAAAAACTCGATTTTAATGGCTTAATTGAATTTTTGTAAGCGAATGCGTTCTGAAAGACATATAAAGGTTTTCAGAGGACCCATCTGAATATTTTATTAAAGGGGGGTAATAATTATCGCTAATTCTGTTCAAGATGAACAAAATTAGCGATAATGGATTACCTCACCTGAATTTCACTCAAAAATCATTCCTCCCACTCGTTCAATTTCATGCAGAAATCATACCAAAATTCGTCACCTTGTCAACCTCACAATTTTAATTACTGTACATGAAGTTCATTCTTTTCACATAAGTTATATAGGATCTGTCTTGAGATTTTGTTTGAAACTTTCAAATTGTAACTTGGTCTGGAATAGAAATGAAATTAAGCTAGCCTTGGCACGTTTTAGAGTTTTCCTACTCCAGATGAGGTTAGGATCCTTTTATCTCAAACAAAATCGAGTACCATTCTTTTTCACACCATTTTTTATGTTACAGTTAGATGCATTCTGAAATTGACAATCATTCCGATTAAAACCATTCTAAATTGCTCACTTAGCACTCGATTAATTCATTCCAAACACTCACTCAAACTATTCAAAAAACGCTCCAAACTCACTGAAAAACATATAACAATAACTTCGTTCAAAATAAAAATAGCTGAGAAAAAAATCGGGACTTCACTTAATTTATTGAACTTGTAAGCGTCTGATTAGATCTTGAAGAAATGGGAAGCTATTTATTGAATATATATGCAAATTTTTTTAAAGGGAGGTAAGTAATATCGCAAATTTTGTTCATCCTGAACAAAATTAGTCATATTGGATTACCTCCTATCAAATTCAATCAAAACTCGCTCCACACACTCATTCAATTTCATTCCTAAATCATTCCAAAATCATTCAAATTGTCAATTTCACGATGTTGTTAACTGTACAAACCAGTTTTGGATTCTCTGATGGCTGTTTGATAAAGAAGAAAAGGGGAGACTTGTAAGAAAAAAAGTCTTCCTTTGCATTGAGGATTGTTTTTTTTTCATTAGTATTTTGTTGTAATTGTTGTTCTTGCTGATGTTGCTATTGTTGTCTGTACATGTATGCATATATACATGTATTGTACAAAAAAGGCAAAAAAAAGTTAGTCAATGTCATTTTGAGCATAAAAAAAGCAAACCTACTTTCATTTATCTTTGTATGTACAAAGTCAATTTACCATATTTGTTTGTGGGAAATTGAAAAAAAAAACGAATTGAATGTGAGTAAGGATAAAAACATCATGAAATTCGCCCTTGCCTCATTAAAACTAGTTTTAACTAGAATACCATTTGAATAAGATGTCAAAAATCAACATTTTATGATAGTTTATCGAAATTAGAGTTATTTCATTATTTTCACTTAAAACATACGTTATATGTTCTTTTTATTTGTCTCCATGGACCAACCAGACGCTCTCACATACACAACGGCCAAAGAAATCGTGCTACAATTTATCGGTATAATTGAAATGCTGATCATTTTAGACGATTTCAAAGCGTTTATTGACTATTTCGGACTACTTCAGAGTGATTGAAGTCAATTTTGGAATGAATGAGAGGACCACTGAGTGACCGTTTAAGAAAAGTTTAGGTCAAAATGTCACAAATCGTAGCTGGCATTTTCATTCATGGTTAATTCAGGTTTGCAATATCTCAATGGAAACGTCTTTGGAAGACGATTCCAATGACATGATGCATGCCAGAATTCTATATTGAGTTACTTCCGTAGAATCAACTTCAACTATTGACTTTCGAAAAAAAAAAAATCGTAAGATGTTTAGTAAAACAGGCCACAGGTGAATACTTATTTCAAGATGTCACTAACTATAATGAATCGATAAACTTACCTTGTAGGTAAACCAGAATAGTGCTCATAGTAATAATCAGTCTGATGAAAGTTATTCCCATGTTGTCTCTTTCGTACTAATTTCTAAATATCAGTGCAAATGCGCTTTTTATTTTTATTCTTTTTTATATAAAAAAGATAGCTTATGATATAGCTCTAATCAAGATGCATAATGACTAGTCGATGGCGCATCGGCGTATTTAAGAATAAGATTTTTTTGTTTATAGCGACAGTTGCACGGTGACAAGGCTTACGTGTAGAAACATGGCATTTATTTTAAAAGTGCATGTTAAAATGGTCCTTTAGAGATCTGAAAAAGCCCAGATATAATAAATCCCGTATGTACGTTGCGAACAAAGACACAGAAAAGCAGAGCAGTTGTCGCGCATCTGAGTCTGCGATTATACCGTTTTTATAACTTTAATCAAGATTAACAAAATTTGCGAATTATATTACCACCTTTAATGAAATATGCAAATTGGTTCTATGATTAGCTTTCTATGTCTTCACGAACCCGTCATACGCTAATAAAATTCAATGAAGCAAGTGAATTTTTTTTCAATAATTTCATTTTTTAGTGTAGACGTTGGTCTAATAATTTTTAGTTATATTTGAGCGTTTTTGAACGGTTTGAGCTAGAGTTTGCAATTGATAAATAAAGCGCTGAGTGAGCGCTTTAGACTTATTTTTGATCAGAACGAGAGTCAAATAGTCTTAATTGTATGACGATAAAACATTGTAAAACTTATTTTCCATGTGTATAAGTCAAGGACCAAAGTAGGTAATTAGAAGATATATACGTATTTGCTTTTGACATGGTCGAATGCAGAGTCTTTATAATGTCCGTCCTTTAAACATTTTTTGTCGTTGAACAATTTAAATGCAGTAAAACATCATCGAGATATTCGATTATGTCACTGCATCTTTTAATTGAGAGGAATTAAACATTACTTAATTCGTTCTACTTGAACAAAGGGGGGTGATAAACATTCCTCTTGAACGAAATTAGCAATGATTTTTCCTCTCTTTTATTTCATTCAAAACTTTTTCAACCCACTCAACCATACTTTTATTTGCAATTCATTCTCCAAAATCACCCTCCTTGTCAATTGCAAGATGTAACATGTATTTTCTGTTGTGCAGTGTTGAGTGTATTATAAATTGTAGTGAATAAATGATATAGATCAGTGATCCTAATGTAATTAGACGGCATTCAGGCAGACAAGAAAATACAACAATCCAGGTTATTTCTTGAATAATCGTGTTTTTCGAAACTTGCGCTGAAACCTTAAAAATCATTAGTAACCGTCCTCATGGAGGCTGCACTAAAAGAAATGTCCTTTTCGATTTCGAGAGGCTTTACGGTGAATGTAAGATAATCTGGAGCATAAATACAAAACAATTGTGAACAAATAGGTGCATCTTGGCAGCGCATAAGATGTCTACCCTAATCAGACTGTACGGAATGAACAGGCTAACTAGAATAGAAAGATCTTGCGATTGGCTGTTCTTTTATTTATATTTCATTATTATTCCAAAAATACAAAATTTCGAGTCACTTGTAAGCAAACTGTAACCGACGAAATCCGGGCGTTAACGGTAGAAAATGTGGACTAATCGGTAAATTCACGTTCCGTTAACATCCAGCTTTACCTTACATGTCATAGCGCAATTAATAGCGCGTCGGACTGTCAATGTAAAGGTCCCGGGTTCGATCCCCGACGGCGACACTCATTCTTTCCGACTATTTGCTTCTCACCAATGGGTTGATAATCGTACAACTAAGTGAGATAGCAGCTGGAGGCTAGGAAAGGATGTGGTGGCTGTTCTGGTGTGAGAAATACCAGAAAACCATTGTTAAGTGCTCCAGCCGCCGCGATATAACTGAAGAAAATGTTGAAAGTAGCGTTAGAATCCATTCAATCAATCATCACCTTACACTTAAATATCCTCGACCTTGGCCTATGCACGTTATTATTTTCTTTGTTTTACATTAATGAGGAGTATAAGTAAAGACGGTGATCAATGAGACGATTCTACTGAGTTTTAACAACATAAGATTAATTCATGATAAATTTTGGACCAGTGATATCCATTCTGTCAGTTATTTTGAAATGATAAAGGGGATTCTGAAAACGGTCGCATAATAAATTGGTCACTTTATAGGCGTGGTCGCTCGAGCAAGATTAACTGTAATTAGAATGACTATGAACAAATCAAGTTATATATATATTTAAGGAAAATAACTGAATCAAATTATGAAGACATTTTGACAAAAATGCTTATCTTGAAAATGGTAGAAGTCGATATTTTGGTTGTATTATGGTAAAGATTACCCAATCTGTGTAAGAATTTTGATCTTAAAAGAGGCGGGCCTATTTTCTTAATTAAACGCTTTTTTTAAGTTTTTGCATCCTATTTTGAAATAGAATAAATCAATATGAATATCTATTTATTTCAGGAACAACAAAGCATTTTCAACATTTTGAAGGTTTGGAAACATACAAAAATTTTAAAAAGAGGCTTAAAAGGCCTGTATCGCTCCACTTGCTTTAGCATCTCCAGATTTGAAAAGAAAAAGGCAATGAAAGTTGCCAGAATTCAGAAGGAAATCAAAATGTTCCAAATTGGAACTGATTTGCAACCTTTCAGGGGAGACATTTTACTTATTTGCAAGACTTAAATGCAAATTAACTTGGAAGCATATTATTTCATATCTCGAAAATAAATTTCAGATTTATTTAGTTCAAATTGTTTAATAAATTTTAATTTATCTATAACCTGACAATTTTGACTATGCTCTAAATTTCAAAAAAATCAATGAAGACTATAAAAATGCTAAATAATGTAAAAAAAACAGGCATAGAGAATGAGAATTTGCAAAAAGAGACACATCTTGCTGCAATGTATGACTGTAGAAAGGGACTCACTTTCAGGTGTATGAGTTATAAGAATATTTATCTCCCTTTAAACTATGTTCTAGAAAAATCAGATATTCCTGCACAATGTCATACAAAATGTTTACATAATTTTGCATTTACTTTGTGTGTGTGTGTGTGTGTGTGTGTGTGTGTTGATTCACTTGGTCTGGTCCCTTTTCACCAAAATACTTACCTTGAACCCTCATACCATTTTCCCACGTTTTACCAACATCTAGGTGATTGCTTTGAGTAACCATTCTACAAAAACATTTTCAGGAATAATACAAGTAAAAGGGTCATGCTCCAAGATTCATTGAAACTAAATCAATTGATTGAGAGAGAAGATTTTTAAGTTTTCAAAGAGGAAACATGCACCGCCCTGCCTTGGGCCAATCGAAATTTAATGAACGATTCGAATAAAAAGTCGTATAAGAAATGTTCATGCAAAGTTTCGTCGACATTGACCACAATTATTTCATAGGAAAAGATTTTTTTTAAAAAAAAATCAAATCGTGAACCCCCCCCCCCCCGACCCTGCCACGCCTATGGTAAGGGTTAAATCAGTATTTCTTGAACGATTTAAGTAAATCGTCTCCCGATGAACAACAATGCCATGTTTCATTATAATTGCTAAAATAGTTTTAAAAAATTCTTAAGTAAAATATGCCACGCCCATATTTTGTAAAATAACTTTAACAGTTAAAGGAGGGGTCATTCAAGGAACATTGCCGTCAAGTTTCGTTTTTTCTGTCCATGTTCGGCCTCTTCTGACTGAGTTTCTGATTAATAGATATTTGAAAGCCAGTGGAACGATACATGCCATCTTGGACCTCTTGTTTTAATGAGGTCATCTTTTTTGCAACCAAAGCAATAAGTCAAAGGTGGCTAATCAAACTTGACCAATTTTTTTTTGGTAAAAATTCGAATTCTTTTGAAGTGTTGGTTTCTTGATGGTTTTAAAATTATCTTATTATTAAACAAAGTGCAAAACATGTATACCACAATACAGGGGAACTGTTACCTCCTTGGTAATAAGCAAACAAATACAGTTAACAACATAATGAAATTGACAAGGTGAATGATTTTGGAATGATTTAGGAATGAAATTGAATGAGTGTGTGGAGCGAGTTTTGAGTGATATTAAAGGGAGGTAATCCAATATTCCTAATTTTGTTCAGCGTGAACAAAATTAGGGATATTAATTACCTCCCTTTAACGAAATAAACGCACTACTCTGTTTGTGCATCTTTGTGGACCAACCAGGCGCTTGAGAGTCCACATCAGCTAATAAAATCGTAAAATAAATAAATCGATTTGAATTCATTGCTGAAAGTCTTGAACGATTTTTGATTGATTTGAGTGAGTGTTTGGAATGAATGAACGGAGCGCTGAGCGAATGATTATGAATGATTTTGATCGGAATGAGTGTCAATTTCACGATGTTTTGAACTGTATTTAAAAAAATGTGAGAAAAACCTTAAGGTGAGCGGTAATGCAAAAAAGATATCATTTTCAGATTCATTAAAGCATTCCATATCAAATGACATTAGCTATGAATATAAAGAAGTGCAGAAATTCTGTCTGATACGTGTTTTAATTACAATTATCTATCATAATGTGCATCTTTAATCTAAATGCAAAATTATGCAAGATAACGGAATGTTAATCTATCGAGGTTTGTATAAAGTATAAAGCCTATTATAACGTAATGCATCTATGAAAGCTCGTTAAAAATATTATTTCTGATTTATTTGTCTATGGGTTACAGATCGGGTACAGATACACCCTTCATACCCTACACAAAATATAAACTTTGCTTAATCTGCATACTAGAGCTGGTAAACAGCGGAACTATCCCTTAAGAAAATTTTTTATCTGTTAACATTCCCAGAATACAGTTAATAAATATTAATAATTATGTTGAGAAGATACCCGGTTGCTCTTCAGTTGGAGATACTATTCGACCAGTTGCAGGTGACCATAGTTGCATCGATATTTAAACGTTTCTAGCCCAAAAGTTAAAAATCCGAAAATGTGAAGCAACCTTTTGTACATGCTCATTTAGTTACATGTACGAGCCAAATTCAAAGGCAAGCTTCCTGAGATTGGACGAAAATCGAATTGCTCCGTAAGCAAAGGTACCCATTTCAATTACGATTTGACTTTTTGGATGTACATTTTTGGAGTTTCCCTGTGTGAATGACCCTAGATTTTAGTGAATCACACAATAACTATGTGTGGATTTACGATTTTTAAAACATATTATGCTGAGTAATTGGCTATAATCGAGGGAAAATATTATTCAGTTTTATAATATGACCAAAATCGCGGGACTGAAATAAACCCGTTGAATATCTTTGATATTACACAGGTGTTAATTCACTAGTGGGATAACTATGCAAATGAGCTAAAAACTCTTAGCAACGTCATATTTTCGTTGTGAAAATGACGTCATAATGCTTTGATGACGTCAATTTGCAAACGCCGTTGTATGTTTCACGGAATAAGTTGAAGTCTTAAATTTCTGCAATTCCCTCGATTATTTGCGAAAAATCAGGTCATATTATAATAGAATATATTAAATTTGTGCTCATAAAATACCGAACTAATTAAACTCGTCATCTAAAATGGACAAAAACTCGGCAAAGCCTCGTTTTTATTTGTTTATAGAAGGCTCGTTTAATAAATTCAGTATCTAATGACCACTCATTCAATATACTCTATATATATTGCTTTAGGTGACAGTATATATACTTCTTATATTTAGTGTCGATTGTTAAAGGTAGGTGTAGACCCCCTAAAATTACGCATAGTGATCAAGGGCATGTTTTCCTAATTATAATATGACCTACGTTGCGGGAGTGAAATAACCCCGGTGAATATTTTTTGATATTACACGGGTGTTATTACACTAGTGGAATAAGTATACAAATGAGCTCAGATCGAATAGCAACGCTATTTTGTAACTGCGAAAATGACGTCATAATGTATATATTTTGACGTCATTTTAAAACGGCGTTATAAGTTTCTCGGAAAAATAAAATGTTGAAAGATAAAGATTTTTGGCGATTGTTCGCTAAAATTCGGGTCATATTATAAATAGAATATAAAATGTGTTCTCATTAAATACTGAATTTATTCAACTCGTCATTTATAAATAGATATAAACTAGCCGCATCATAGTTTTGATCGGTTAATAGATGACTCGTTTAATAAATTCCATATTCCATGACCACTCATTCAATATCCTCTTAATATTTTATGATCTTTGTTTGTGTAAGTCAAAAAATTAAAGTTGCTTCTACTGTAAATATGGAATTTTACCATGTTTCATCTTACCTGGATCGTCTTCTGAAGACGATTTCAATTGGATATTAAAAGGTAGAATCTATCAATGAATGAAAAGAATGTGATGTGACCTACTTTCTTTTCGTTATAAGTCTAGTAAAACGGGTCCCATGTAACAGTAACAAGAAGTCTTCATTGGTTGTGCATTGATTTAAGATGCTCCACGAAGATTGTTTTGCTAACAATCGGTATCCTGAAGTGATTATGATAATATAAAGCCTAAAGATTTATCTAAACAACCATATTTAACAAAATCAATATTGACAATAATAGATAAAAAAAATCATTGATATCGCCAAGAATGATCAGTCCTTCTTTCAGAATGACAAAACGGTATAAACTTTTTGCAAATTATAACAGGCTTTGCACGTTTATTTGCGTACAAAGCGGGTGCAATTTATAAACAGGCTGCACCGTTTTGTCATCCTGAACACAGGGCCGTTTACCTGAGTCCCAGATGGTCCTTTTTCGGTTGTTGGATCACAATTAAATTTCAAAAAAGTTTGTTAAATCACACAAATAAATTTGAAGAATAGAATTTAGTCTATTCCCTAAGGGACAAAAATTGCGTCCCGTGCAAAATTGGTGCCGATTTATGTCGACCTATATCAAAATGTTCTGTTGGGTCTAAGCTTTAATTTGAAAGAGGTCGCCCATCTCAGATCCGTATCTGGGTCTATATATGACGTCATCAATATGGCGACTGAAATACAGTTTAAGCTTATTTAGCTAAAGGAAGAATATATCATATTGATAAGTCATGGAAGATTCTTTTTCTGTTTACAGTAAGAAGGTTCCATAGGCAATAATTTACCTCAAAATAGGTAGAATTTTAGAGCCTGTGATACTCAAAATCGTTTCTTAAATGTTCGAATAATGTACTATCCGGATACTCTTCCTTTACACATGACAATAAAGTCAATTTTGCCTAACCCCGCTTAATATTTTGATTTCAAACTACAAATATTTTTTTTAATTAATTATAAAACAAATATTGAAGAACATAATTGAGAGGTTATTATGAAACATATTATTCAACGCACACATTTTGGGATTTCTTTACGATTAATATCGCTGTATATTTAGCATTTTATAATGCAGTATTAAACGGGTCAAATAGTTTTACAAGAATCTTCAAAGTAATACAAAACAAGTGACATGTCAGCACTGAATTCTAATTAGAAGTGTCTGATTTGCGTAGCTCAAAATCATTTAAATCAGTAACCAACTATTCGGATTATGTGTTATCCGAATACTATTTTATTTAAATATGAAAAAGATATCCATGATAATTTAAGTCTGAGGAAAACCTGGGGAAAAATGTCTTTCACGATAACCTTTTTTTGATGTCGCACACACGTTCTCTCAATTTTGCATATACATAGATCTGTATTCTGATAAAATCCTAAAACGATGTCATTTTGAAAGCATACCTGGGCCTGTATTCACCAACCTATCATTGCAAGAACCCGGTAAGGAATTTGTACAATTTGAAAGGAAAACGAATACCTTGTAAATAAGCAATGTATTTGCAAACTAAGCCTTCCTAGAACCAGTCAAAACAGTTCCCCTGTGTTTTAAGTGCTCTGTGACATGCCCTGAATCATTCCAGTTGCTTAAACATAAAGACTAGAGTTTAAATATGTTAATAAACGCTTTCATTCCTCGTATATTACTAAGCTTGTAATTATGGTGATGTGACTGATCGCCCATTGCAATTTTGATAGTCATAGTGATGTCAGTGCCAACGAGGCGCTGAAAGGTTGCAGGTCTAAATCAATCAAAATCGCTTTTTTAACAAGTTTTAAAATTTTACTACCGCCATTATTAAGTCACAATAGATCCCTAAAAAATGTTACTTTAATAGATGCCAGTTTCCAAGAAAGGTCAACAAGTGTTCTCAGTTGGGCAACCTTTCTGCAAATTATCTTTGGCGAATCATAAAAGATGCGACGAATTATAAGTTATTCAAATTTAAAACGGCAATTTACCGATGTTTATACTCAATATTCATTTTCTTGTTAAGCTAAAAATCTGAGGAGCCATTACGACGACACAAATCTTGTTTTTGGCAGACAAGATATAGAAAGTTCAAAGAGATGAGATTATTGCTTACATATAGGTCCTTGAAAAATCAAATGTCAGCTTTTTTTCTCTGAATCTCCTAAAAACAGCGACACTTGCGAATGAAACATGTATAATCGCATACAAGGACATAATTATATCTACCTCGGCTAACTATTAATTTATTTCTAGTAGCAAGGAAGAGGCAGATACAATATTCCAATACCAAAGATGTCCATTTCCCGAGTCTTTGTTATTTCAAGAAATTACAATTGCATGTGTGATGTTGCCGGCTCTATGTAAAGAAATGAAAAAAAAAAAAAGACAGGGGCTTTGCATTTCTTAGCATTTTATTCAAGAACACTTATATAACTGTTAGAAAATAACTTCTTATGCAATCTTGGAAAAAAAAAACACTTTAAATTTTATCAACCTCGTGATGACTATGCGAGACAACGGACCAGTACCAGATTAGTATTGTTGAACTTGGGATTCTGGTAGATATGCAGCGTGCTCTATAATACGAGTATATGATAGAACAAAGAATTCAAAAGCAATTGCTATCTATGTTTATAACAGCCTTTTAACACATCAGTTTATTTTAAACACTGTCTACTTCTATGTATGGAATGGTTACTTCTTTAACAAGAACTAATAACAAAAGGCGCTCACAATTAATCCTGTTTTTCCAATTACTTAATGAATTAGAGGACTGGTGTACAATTTTATTGTTCTTATCTTATGACTTTTTTTTCAAAATCCACTTTCTTTTATTAAAGAGTTAGTAATATACAGGAATAATTCTATATACATTATTTTCAATTTGTAGTAAAAAAAAGATTTATTCCTTTTATAGCATTGATTTGATCCTTCTTATATGAATATTGCTTGAATTTTACAATTTTTCTTCAGATAAGTGCTTCCCTCGATGCTTTCAGTACTTTGATTTTTTTACATACATTCAAATGAATAAGTTAAGTAAAATCTTGTTTTCCTTCGTAAATTTTAAATTTAACAGTTTATCAATTGTACTTTTATTTGAAAATAACATAAATACCATTAATTTTGAACGCGTAAGGCTCAGCAGAAAAAAAGCTACAACCAGTGCTTCCAGCTTGGAAAGGACGATGTAATTTAAATAACGAAAACGCTTTTGAAAAATTCAAACTTCTATTTCTTATAAGAATTAATCATTAAAGAATTGTCCATTTTTTTCAAAATTATTTTCAAAGAAATGAAAGGGTTACTGTATAAAAAGACGTAAATAGCTTTCTTCCTTGCTTTATCCCCACCCACAAAGGATACTACCAAAAAATCATGTTTGTTTGTAAGAAGTACATAATTTCATTTGTTTAGAATTATTTCATTAGCATATTACGTTTTTCAACCAAATTACATGATATTGAATAATTTCCGAACGAATTACATATGCTATGCCCTGAAAAAATCATGACGCCAAGGATGTCAAATTGATGACGTCATCATTCGACCAAGACGTAAAACTCAAGGGGATGACCTCTTTAATTTCATTTGGTATCCTCTAGCGTTTAATTATATATAAATGGCATAATAAATCGGGAATAAATATGCAAATGTAGGTTTTAACGGGTTGTATATGTAAACGGGAATTGATTTCTGCATTGCATTTACCCCCATCCACTTTAAAGGAAAACTTCCGAAAAACCATGTTTGTTGTTGTTGTTGTTGTTTTTATTTATTTAGATTTATTTCATTACGTTTTTTCGCCAAAATATATGATGTTGAACAATTTCCGAACGTTTTACGTAAGCTCTGCACTGAAAATATTATGACGCCAATGACGCCATTTTAGATGACGTCATCATTTGGTCCAGACGCAAAAGCGAGATGGGCGACCTGTTTTATTTTGTCAAGAATTTCATAACGTTTAATTTGATGTATGACATGATAAATCGGCAACAATTTTGCACGGGACAGCCGATGGGAATAGACTAATTTCGCAATCAACAGGTCGTCATCAAGTCGTCAATCATTATTTGTCGTGCAAAGCACGTACTACGTAAAATTTATTGAATAAAAGACATAATACCACTGCTCTTGGAAATAAATGCATTTATTGTTTGTGTTGACAGATAGAGTTTGTCCACTTGATAATAGCTATGTTTTTTTTTTTTAAGCTTTATTTTCCACGTCCATAGGTATGTGAGGGTCGTGGGCATCCCTCTACATACCTTACAATTGCTATGTTAGTATGGAGATGTTAGTAACATAATTAAACATGAAAAGGCCAGTTATCAAAATAAAGTTTCATGTCTAATTTCATACTTATTATATTGGATATTTTGTTTTATCAAATTTTTGGTAGTATTTAGTGTTTGCAATACTAATTGTCGAGCTGACGACTAAAGTATTCTGATTACAGCTATAATAAGCGGGAATCACAATAGTTCAGTGGCCTACTGACATTGTGATTAAAAACTTTGTTCGTTTATAGTATGTTTGTAATAAAAAAATTGACAAATATGTTTTTGACAATTTGGTTTTACATAATATATCGATTTTTTTTCTTTTGAGTAGCAAAGATTGAGGATTAAGTTAATCTTATATCATAAAAAATGATCTTTTATCTTTGTTAAAAAATTTTGTTCTAACATCTAACATAAAGTATACCATTTGTATTTATCAATGCGTTATCAATTATAGTGGTTTAAAGCTTTTTTTGTGCGAGTGTGCGTGAGTGCTTATGTATATATTCATGTGTGTGTGTGTGTGTGTGAATGACTATATGGGTGCTTGTACACTTTATTATTGAATATGAGTATCTATTGAGTTGTATAGTGTGTGTGGTGCATCGTCTTGATTCTTGGCCCTTACGGGAGATTAATTGATACGATCTCTACAATTGAAAGGTAGACACTTTCGCGTGCGTAAGAGTGTGTTGATTTATATATTTTCAGGTGAAAAATTAAGTAGTTTTTAAAACCATCTATGGATGGTTTTATTTGTTTATTCCTGCATTGATAAATATACTTTTTCATTTCTAACAAAAATCTGTCAAATTTAAGCTTTGAATCATCTGATCCTAATATCATATTTCGACAATCGACTATAAGTCTTTCATCTATATTCCTTAAAACTATAGATATCTGGTTTATTAATGGTTTAATTATTTCACAGTAGTAGAACAGATGCGAAATCGTTTCTTCATGTATGCCGCAAAAACTACATTTATTGTCATTTCTAATGTTCATTTTATAAAGGAGTGAATTGGTTGCAATTATTCTATGGGTAATTCTGGTTTGAAACCATTGACTGTATGAATCCTTTGTGAATTTAAAAACATTACCATGTATTTGACCCCAATCAATATCTATATTAGGAAATTCCATAATCCACTTTCTACGACATGGAGGCGTATCATTGTTTGCTATCAAAGTCTTATAAACGATATTGTTATTACTCATATTGGTAAAAATGTGGAAGAAGAAACAACTGATCGAGGGATTATGGAATCCTTGCATAAATTCTTCATTGATCTCAAAGTCATAGTTTGAAAGTAATT
This sequence comes from Fragum whitleyi, assembly GCA_948146395.1. NCBI lineage: Eukaryota > Metazoa > Mollusca > Bivalvia > Cardiida > Cardiidae > Fragum > Fragum whitleyi. The sequence continues at coordinate 3,877,177 of OX411558.1, forward strand.
TCTTAACTGAATTTATAAGACCATAATATTCTAAAAAGATTAGTTTACCTTTTGTTATCATTTTAATATCATCCCAACTTCGAAATTTACCATTTTCGTTTAATATGTCTTTAATGTATCTAAAACTGCAGTCATATAAAGGTTTCTTATAAAAATATTTAGATCCTATGAGGAGTTTTTCATTATAAAACAAAGGCATATGAATAATTGATGTCCAGTTTTTAAACTTGTATTTTGAGGTATATATTAGAAATGATTTCAAAACATCAACCCAGAATTTGTTTGTAATATTTTTACAAATCTTTTCACAATACACATTGCCCAAATTTATTATCTTGTTTACATCAAATATATTTTTAGTGAATTCAATAATAGCTTTGTTAATATTAGGGCCTGTACGTGAGATTTCCAACAAATTCAAATATGCCCAAAGCAAAGACTCTGACCAGCCTGTGTATCCGCACAGTCTGACCAGAGTCTTCACTACGCATTTAAAAGATAGATAAGGTCTCAAAGTATCCGTAAGCCATCGGGTAACTTTATATTTACAATATTGGGCTGTAAACTCTACTCAATGATTGGTGGCCTTTTTATTCTCGTTCATTGATATAACCTGTAATGAAATAATAGTATACTTAAAGGCATACTATGATCATAGAAAAACGAACAGCATACAAATATTCGGGAACTGAAACAATAACAAAGGAATCAATGCGTTTAAGACATATCCTTCTTAAAATGATTTTGAAGGAGATTCTTTTCTGAAAATGACCAAGGACAGCCATAAATAGATATTTTGCGTCTTTATTTACATGACAGGATGTGACTTAGCCGTGGCATAATTTGTCTAGTTTACTTTTCAATATTTTATGTTCTGCCAAATGTTAGACGTCAATTATCGTTAACGCGTGCAAATACGAGTAGATCCTTAAACAAAAAAGACCAACGTGTTTAGAGAAAGAGAAAATATTTTATTTTTGTGTAACCAATACTTCGTAGCTGAAGTTACGCTACAAACCTAAGATTAAAAGTGGTTAGCTTTATGTGTCGACTATCTATAAAAAGTTAATTATACTAGAAAGAAAAACTCAAGCATTTTCATTGAATAATGCTGAACTGACAAACATTCATATCTAAGGCCGCTCCGGTAAAACTTAAGAACTAGCAACTAATATTTCCTTCGGACGCCTAACCGTGAACATAGACAAAAAATCGAACCGGTTATGGCAGTCATGATTCTCTCCGTTGATAACACAACCAGAGTATACAAAGTATACATTATAAGGACAAGGTGAATAATCAAGGTTATATTACAGAAAATTTATCTCGTCCGTAGATTCGTCTTTTCAGCTCCCTCGCCTTCAGTACTATCAGTACTTTGATTTTAGCACAGCGTAGTGAAATGGACGCACTGCGTTGACACACAAAGCACTTCGTGTGACAAAAAAGTTGATGACGTTTACTAGACCTTTTTTTGCGCGCGCATGAGCAAAGAAAAGCTACGTGGTACACACGTTGTTCGTTTTTTTGTTACTCGATATTTTTTTCCATGTAATTTCCAGGATACGGGGTTGTTTCCTATGGCGTGCTAAACCAGGCAAAAAACTCTATAAATACCTTTCAATTTTGTTATCTATCCATTCAAAGTGCTAACCTTTTTTGCAGAATTGACACCCTTTCCGATCAATTCAAAATCATTCTAAATTACATTCATGCGTTACATTCATTTATTTCAACCACTCGCTCAGGCTATTCAGCATAGATGCAATGTTACTTAAAGGCTAAACAATTATATTCAAATTGTCCCGAAAATATTTTTATATACGCAAAATTCACAAGATACTATGATGAATTCATATTTACATAGTTTATTTTGTCCTGCATATTACTTGTCTTATACGTAGAAATGAAAAGATTTGAGCACATGTCCTTTCAAACCCTTTATACAATGTAATTTCATATGCAGTTCATAAACAGAAATGAGAATGGCAGCTGCAATTTACTACTCTGATCATGCATAATGAAAGAAGAATACCGTTTATAACTGATATCCTTATAACAACGAATGTTTTATGTCTCTGAAGGAATATGGTAACCTACGTTACCTTAAAATATTTTACCAAATACGTTTAAACTGTTTTATTTTTTATCAATAAGGGTTAAAATTCTTTGAATTTATAGCTCTCTGTTCTGTTTCTTAGAAAATGCATCGGTACCAAAGGAAAATGCGTGACCAACAAAAGATCAAAGATCCCCTAGCACTGATGGTATTAAAATTTAGACCTTAATTGAGAAGTCAATGTTATATCTTTGAACACTCAAGAAGGAATTTCTTATTAAATGCTAGTGTTTACATATTGTCTTTTAGTGTAAAGTGATAAATCACACAAATTCAAGTTATTATCATTTGTAGTATCCCATCTCACAAAGTTAAAAATTTGATAAATATTTGAAATAGCCAAATCATCAATACATATATATCCAATTGCTGAAATCGAAATACCTACACACTTCTAAATCAGCACAGATCTTGATAATCATTTTGAATTTGAAATTACACAAATCTTGAAATATTCAATAAAAATCTTGGCTTTTTGATAGATATGGATATGTACTTTGTGTTGTACTATACCGATTGTTTAATTTCATCATAGGGAAATATCCGTTCAGTGCAATTGCATATCTATAAGTCACACAATGCAGCATGACAGCTAAAAGAATTAAACTAATTGAAACTTTTTTTTCAAAAATATTTAGTTACTTAAGCATGTATACCATTTTATCTCTAATTTCGTGCATTGGTTTATTCGTTACCTATAAATGTTTTGAAACAGAATACCGATGGTCATAATCTAGTAACGTATGTTACCATCTGTATGACACAAGTCGCAATTATCTTAAATACACTTCATTGTCAAAACTGTAGCCATTTTAATCAAAATCATTGTTTCTCTTTGATTATATTTTTGGTTTTACTGCATGTTTTTTTTTCCATTTGTTTGTCTGGAATGTTGGCCAAGTGGTTAGAATAAAACTTAATGGTAGAAGAGTCTTGTACTTGTGCACATGAGAAAAATATGAGAGTTATGCCTATGAACCATGAGTATATTAATTAGAATGTGCATTCTTCAATTCTTTTCTCTACTTAAACAAAAACTGCATGTACATATATATTGAAAGTCAGTCAGCAACGTCAAACAGGAAAGCAGACATAATGTTAAATCACCAGCCATTTACACATTAAACACCTATAAAGCCATTATAAGCATGCGACTAATAGACCCATCATGCAATTTTCTGCTTTTTATGAATCAAGTCTTGGGTTGTATTTTAACGAGGGCTTGATATTGATGAAATCCTATTGCTTAAGCAATTTATCATAATTATTTCATTGTTTCAGAATGTAAGATATAAAAGAAGCGCTAATTCTATCTAAGATATGTTTCTTTCTGCATAAAAAGTACTTGTAGTTTGTATCTAGTTCAAAGCTGAAGCATTTTTAAGCATCTTTGTTTTACTAAACTCTTTACTTTTGTTAGAACAAATCATGTTCAAGAGAATAACAATTGGCGTGCATGTAATTGTCCTTTGGAAGCAGCAATTATGCTTGATTTTCTAAAAAAAAAAAGGTCTTTTAAATGTAACATAAAAAATATATTACTCTCTTTGCTAGCTAAATCAAAATGTAAATGGCAATATTCTATTCATTTGAACATAATATGGTAATACTCAATGTAAATTTTCAGTATTGAACTGAATTGCGCAGATTCTTAGCAAAACTAGGATTGCACGCAATGTACTTTGCATTCAATTGGAAACAACAGAGAGCTAAAATGCTTCAAAGAATTTTCAGGCTATTTTAACAGTATAACACTCTTATCAGGGTGGCTTAACCATGAATTCCTTGTACTTATCGTACAAATTATTCCATTCATCACATCATCCTTTTAAAGCCTCTAGCTGCTTATACAACGAAGATGAATGATAATCAACTCGTTTGTACTGGCTGATGAAACCTTGTACGTATGATATGGAGTCAAATACGCTACCAAATCCAATGTGCTACCAACTGGGCTACGATCATGATCAACTCTAAGAAATATTTTGAACTTTTCTGTACTAAATGGATAGAAATATTAGTTATGAATATAGTAGGAACAGCTTTTTCATCTTTTTGTTCATCACTTTTCACAATGAAAACTGTCTCTTATCATCAGAAGTAATGTATATTACTTATGTTTTTTAAAAAAAACTGTGAAAAAAGTCTCAAACATAGAAGAAACCATAAGCTGCCTCAACATTGTGTTTGGAAGCTGCCTCAACATTGTGTTTGGTGCATTTCCTTAAACTATGATAGCGGCTCAATAATAAGTATACCTATAAATAAATGGTTACGTATTTTGCACGCTTTTAAAACCACAATTAGTCTTGAAACGATTAAAATTTATATTGATACCTTGAAAATACTTTAAACAGTTATGGTATATAGTTGATTAAGACAACGAGGGATTTTACAACGATTGCAATAAAATGAGGTATGAATAAGCCTACGGTAATTGGTGGGTGGTTACTTTAGAGTAACGTATTTTGCAAATAGCTTGATGGCCAGATGCATAAAAAAAGTGAAATCTCCCAAAGAACAAAAGCTTTTAGAAAGACACAGTAAACAAAACATTCAAAACAGCATTGATGAATAAAACATTTCCTTTTAAATACATTAATTTGAAATTTAAATGTAACGTATTTTACTCCCATGCATTGCTTATAAGGGCTTCATTTTTTAAGTCATAATATAAATTGGCTTCAAATACCTTCAAAATCACAAATATCATTAATAAAACACAATATCTTTTAATTTTTTACTAAATTGCAGGTAGTTTCTATAACAAGACATACAACTTAAATTGTTATATGAAAATTTTATGGGTTGGTTTCTTTAAAGTAACGTATCTCGCATTTGCCCCAGTAACCAGCCTGCTAACAAGTTCAAAAATGTTCAATATTGGTTAGCCTTTTAGAAAAGCATTGTTTACAATCTTCCCAATTTCTATCTATGTGCCTTTCTTTGGAATTCAAAAGTAACGTATTTTACTACCATATTATACCTTCAAGGGGGATTTATTTACAAATTATTACTATGAATTTACTTTACATATATTCAGCAACATAAATTTTGGTATTAAAAGATCACTTCTAGTCATTTTGTCTCATTTTTTTACTGTACAAACCTAAAATCTTGTCTTGAAAATTTGATCGGTAATAAACTTTGAGGTAACGTATCTCACTAATGCCCCACTTGTCAGAGTGCTAACAAGTCTCAAAATGTTCTATTGACCGTGGGCTATCAAACAGACAATGTTGGTAAAATTCCCAGTGAGGCAGGGATAGACAATTTATTTCTATAATCATAGTTTTCTATGAAATTTAAGGGTAACGCATTTTACTGCAATATCACGACTCTTAATATGACCAGATTTTTCAAAAAACTCCATAAATGCATCCTACCGTTAATCAGAAACACAAATATATGTATAAGAAGTCAATTTTTTGTCATTTTGACTTCTATTTTTTGGGTACGCTTGTAAATTTTTTTTTTTCAAAATTTTGTGGGGTGTGCTTCTTTAAAGTAACGTATCTTCCAAAAGCCCCACCCACCAGAATGCGTACATGTCTCAAAATGTTAAACATACCATGGACTTTCAGAAAAATACCCATTCTGGCTCATGAACTACATATAGTCTATCTGGTATATCTTACCAGAATTATCTGTAATTTTCTTACATATCTACAGTAAGTTACATCGAGAAATTGACACTCGTTTCAATCAAAGCAATTCTAAATCGTTCAATCAGCGCTCCATTCATTCATTCCAAACAATCTCTCAAACCATGCAAACGCTTGAAAAATATAGAATCATCAACGTCATTCAAACTAAATTTGGATAGAGCAAAATTGCGATTTCACAGACAAAACTCAAAATGTAAGCGTCAAATAGATTTTTGAAGAAATAGAAAGCTATCTATAGAACTTATATGCACATTTTATTAAAGGGAAGTAATCAATATACTGATCAAAATTTGCGATATTTGATAACCTCCCATTAAATTCACCCAAAACTCGCTCCACACACGCATTCAATCTAATTCCTAAATCATTCCAAAATCATTCACCTTGTCAATTTTACGATGTTGTTAACTGTATAACAAAATGACGATTATCGTACAGCCTTGCCATATGACATAGTTTTATAACTAAGAATTTTCGTATTATTTTAAGCATCGGAAGCACTCGATTCAATTTCTTTTTGGAAGAGAAGCACTGCCTCATGGCCATTTTGGTTGGCTAATCAAGGTATATACAATTATCTTTTATATTCATAGTTACAACGTTTGTTAACTGTTTGATAAGTGATTTGTACTAGGACTAATAAATGGAGAGTAACCCAACGATTTACATCTTGTTTAAAAGGACGGATCACAACTAGCTATTTTTCTGAATCATCCCTTTTATTTCATACAAAAGTCGGTTTTCACCACTCATTCAAATTGAACGAAATGATTCCAAAATCATTCATTTTGTCAACTTTACACAGTGTTCTTAAGTGTAAAAGGTTGTATTTCAGAAATGATATTAGTATAGTATGATGATATAGGATGATAGAATGTTCATCTTTGATTTTTAAAATGTCTTACAAGCAAACACATTTTATTTGTTGTTACTTTTTTCGAGAATGTCATAATTCGTGTGACAGTTCGCAAGTATATCCCGTTCAATATGACTCTGTTCTAGTCAGACAAGACATTTAACTTGAATAGGCTCTGGGGTTTTTTTTGTGTGTGTGTGTGCGATAACAACGTGTATTTAATGCTATCAGACACAATTGGAAACCTTTACTCGATTTAGCGAAAATATTACCTCCCTTTAATAAAGATTTTTTTATCCCTAGCGTTATTTTTTGTAACAAAGATTCGTGCGTTTTTGTAGTTAATTGTTATAATTGTTTGAAATTATATTGCAATGAAACGGTTTTTCGATGCTGAGGTTAAAATTATTCAGTTATAAAATTGTAAACTCTTTTAATAATTGTGTAATATTAATTGGGGGTGCAATTTTTCATTTGCAATTTTACAAGTACTTTTTCCGACTGGGACATTGGAATTAAATTTGGAAGGTTACAATGCCACAAAAGATTTAATTGCGAACGTTTATTTCTTTCATAGCCAACATTTTGAAAAATTGGGATATTCTGTTGGAAAGTGAGAAAACTCTTGTTGCAAGCAATGTTTCCTTTTCTTTTAATGTTATAACCTGACTTTTCTCTGCATTTGCATTATCTTTCAACTTTTTTTGTCATTTGATTCATTTTTTTAGAAGATTCAACAAATGGGACTCAGATATTTAGTATGACATGGACGCTTAAAAATAGTTGCCTGAAATGCATCACCTTATGACTGATATGCATGATAATTGGTCTTGGACCACACGGGACCACAAACAAATCGGTCGTTAAAGAGAAGAGTCTCATAGTACATGTTTTGTTTACAAAATAGAAATATTGTTTTGATTGAATATATATGTTCTTGCGAATTTCTCAATAATCACATGTCGTTTAAAGTCAAAAGAATCGTTTCATTTCTAATTTAACAAAAGTTGATGCATTTAAAGGCAGCATTTTTTATGCCCAATGATTTGTTTTCTGTTGTTCAAATATGTTGTAGATTAACATTGTATAGTAATTATATCAAAATTTAAAGGTACCTTTCCATGCTCGTTTTCATGCTATTATCTGCCCTTGAGTGGTACTGGCAATTTTTCAGAAAGACGTTTATATTCGTTTAAGGTGTAGTATAAACTCAGTACTAGCTGATAGCTATAAAACACATACATATAGATAGACCTTATACATGTACACAATGGTTGTTGCCAAGAAAATTTCTCTTTGACCAATTGCAATTGCATAAAGTGCCTTTAAAAGTTAAGAATGTACTATTTTTGTAATCTTAATGGGAGGGGATGTCTAAAAAAAAATTGAAGACATTACCCAATGAGTTTTTCTTATATATTTTCCTTTATGCTTAAAAACCATATTTTTTCTTTATTTGGTGGTAATTAATTCAGCATAACTTTCCATGCAAATAAGTAAGTTTTTCGTTTTTTATAGTGGGCCCTCCTAATTGAATGATACTTATAAAGTATTTTCGTTGTTAAAATCAATGATCGAGTCTTCAATTGATATCAAATGTTGAAAAGATTCCATGTTATGAAATTTTACCATCACTATTCTACGTTATTTCCATTAGCAGTATCTTATGAAAAGCTATCTTTTTAAAGAATGCACAAAAAAGCCGTAAAATACACGAAAATCTAGCCTGAAATTATATCACGCTTTGCACGTGGGTTGATAGTAGCTAGAACTATTTGTTCAGGAGATACGTTCTAAACAAAAATATATAGGAAAACAAACAAACAAACAACAACAAAAAAAGAATATAAATAGACAGGCTGAAGTTACCCTTCTTGTACATGACACTTCTCTACAATGTGATCTATACGTGTATAAGGTTTCAAGTGTCTAGCGCTTAAAGTTAAGGAGATATGCTCAAGACAAAAATATAATTTTCGGTATAAAAATGCAAAGGGCGAATACTAAAACAAATAGGCAATCCTTTTTTATGATAATTGTACATGATACTTCTCTAGATTGTGATCTTTAAGTGTATAAAGTTTCACGTTTCTTACACTTACGACCTAGGAGATTTGCTCCGGATAAAAATGTTAAGGTAAAAATAACAAAGGGCAATAACTCAAAAATAGATATGCAAGACTAACTGTTCTTTAACTTGACACTTCTTCATATTGTATCTATAAAGATTTAACAATTTTAAGTTCCTAGTAATTACAATTTGGGAAATATGGTCCGGACAAAATTTTAAAGGTAAAGAATAACAAAGAATAAACATAAACAATTAAGGAGTTATGGTCCCTGTACATGACACTTCTCAATATTGTGATCTATAAGTGTATAAAGTCTTAGGTTGTTAGCTCTGATGGTTAAGGAGATGATTCCGGACATACGATAGACGGGATGGACATACGGACATACGGACAATTCCAATCGTGCAAAACTATAGTCCCCAAACCGTAACCGGCGGGGGACTAATAAAGGTATTTGTTAATTGTTTAGACACAAAGACTTTTGAGACTTGATCATCATCATCATTATGGACCCCTCCTCCCGGGAAACCGACCCGTGTATCCCCCCGGATTAGCCGGGTCCTTCAACGGGTTGTTCGGGGGGGGGGGGGGAGGGGGTAGGGTTAGGGGGTCTTTATCCTCCGCTTTCGGCGGGCGCCATTTGCCGAGCGGCTGTATACATATTTGATTACTATAAATACCTTTTGAGCTATGATAGTGTCAATAATACCAAAGTTGCACCCTGTGGTTCATTTTAAAAAGCAAGAGAAAATGAAAAAAAATCTCTCATCTCTAACGATTTAAACTGATAAAAAAATGATGGCCTTGGTCTATTGTCTTATTTTGATTCAACTTGTAATGGAATAATAGTATATTTGAAGGCAAACATAAACAAATATCGAGAGCTGAAGTGATAATAAAGAAATCGCTGCATACAAGAATTTTTTTCTTTCTAATTTGTTTCGGGGAAGATTATTGTAATGCCCGGACACCCATCTATAAACGAGTTACGAGTATAGGGATGAGTGTCTTTTTCACTGCGTTTATTGGGGTATAAAGTGCAATTGCCTTAGCACATGGCAAATAACGCCAGTAGGGCGTTATGTTTAAGCCATGTGCTAAGGCAATTGCACTTTATACCCCAATAAACGCAGTGAAAAAGACACTCGTCCCTTATAATTGCAATCCTATAGATCGATAGAAACTATTAAAATACTCGGCCAAACATTAAAGCTTCAAGTCTACTTTCTCCGCGTAAAAAATTACACGATCTATTTTTAGATCGTGTATTGTTTATCTCGCTATCGAAGTGAAATGTCATAAAGTAAAACAAATGATACACAAATAAACGACAACATTAAAATTCGTAGAGGTACTTATGACAAAAAGCTTGTTTCTGCCAAGTGAGTCTATGTTTTTAAACGAAAACGGCGTGGTCGGTCTTAGTTGAGAGGATTGCTTGACGGTCTTCGTCGACTTGCGGATTTCTAAGTTTACGTCGGCACGGAATCAGAACTGCATGCTTGTTATCGCAAATTCCTTCAAAAATATCTTAATTTATAATAGATTGAATAGAAATGTTTCGTTGATGATCAGGAACTAGGTTAATTCGAGTTCCTACAACACAGGACTTGCAGATCGAAGTTCGGGGGGTTCCCGAAAGACCTATTGCATTTTATACAGAAATAAAGTGCAATGGATTTCCCCACGTGATGCGATTTAAACCAATCAGAATTCTTTATTTCATTGGATTGCAATTATTATATAATGGAAAGCGGAAAATACCAATAAAATAAATTATATTAGTTGAAAAATGTATCAATAGATCATAATAAATATGCACACTTGAAGCACCAATTTAAAAATACATTAGGAATTAGCTAAATAGCATTCTCGATAACCAGCCCTGTGTTATGGACGTAAAAACGTTTCGCGAGCGCTTCGATATGATAGCCCGCTTTGCACGTGCACATACGTGCAAAGCGAGGTATCATTTCGAAAACGCTTCGCTAACGTTTTCATCCTGAACGCATGGCAAGTGTCGGTCCGTTCCATAGACTACATTAATCGCATTTTATGGATGTCATGTTATTCAGGTCTAACGTATTAGTGAATTTCATCCAAAAAATCTAGTTTATCTGTAATCTCGTATCCTTTTTTTTCTCTGTATATTGTAACGTTTACTATATATCTATAGCAAAATGGCAAACTTCAAACAGCTCTGCTACATGTTGTGCCTAGCCAGTAAATTTCCAAATTATTTCTTACCATCTGACACTACCAATTTGATCCCTTTTACGGAGAGCAGAATTCAACATCGTCATTTTCGTTTGCTTAACGATTTCTTAAAAAACAAATCAATATTCATAGAAACGACGTTTTGTCTTGAATATTTTTCTAGGGGTAATGGATTAAGAATAACATAAGGATAGTAAAATCTGTGCTAAGCGATTGATTGTTGCACAATACAAAGTTTAGCTCGCGATGTAAATAAATCCAATGATGTCGCGTTATTGGTGTAGTTTCAAAACTGAGCTCGAGAACTTATAAATGAATGTAGATTTCACGTCTTACTGCACAAAATCTACCTATAGAAATCCTCGGTTTATTGCTTTTGAAGGCGATGTGCAAAATCTTATTACGAACCGATGGCTTCGCACTTTTTAAGAGGCATTTCAAGAAAGTTTGCAGAACAACCAAGTCTACCTAAAGATTTTCTTTGTTTTAGTTGTAAAATACTTGTCACTTTCTGATGAATATCCGTCCTTCTCTTAATGGCCTCTTTAAAGAAGGTAAAACGGTACATGTTTTAGTAGAAATTTTATGATATCTACTTCTTCCCTTCATTTAAATGGCCATATGATGATTGCAGATTAATCAATGATTTCCTACAATCGTCAATGACCACTAATGCAGAACTTGACAATAATTTAAAACGTGTTTGACGCTATATAAAGGATAATATACTCTTCAAATAACGTCTTTGACACCTATCAAAAATCGATTTTTTTTTCTTAAATACAACAAAAAATTGATCACTGTTGGGTTATCTGCGAAGACCTATTGTATCTCAAGAAATTCACGCGATTTGCAATGCATAACTTGATAGCATTTCCTAATACGACGGCAACGTTAAATGACGAAAAACACAGCCCGCGTACTTTCAGATTCATTCGATAGTCCCGAAAGTTCTTCATTATGTTCGGAATGGAATGCCATTACGTAATTGCGTTTTGAATAAAACGCCATTGTAGAGATTTGAAATGAAAAATGGTTAATTGTACGGAGGAACAACGTCATAATCCTTTAGGTCGCCATGAGACAGGCTTCATACGACAAGCCTATGTAAATGACATTGTTGTTTCGGGACAAACCATCTCCAACATCTGCCACTATTTGTACGCGACTCACTCTTCTATGTATAGAGCCATGTACGCCTGACACGTAAAAACAACGTTCCTCCAGCACGGCGAATAACGTTACATTATTCGGGTAATTCTTAATATACCGCAACTTCATCAACTTCTACACATTCAAATTCATTCTGAAATTTTGGATTCTTTGCACCGTTTTTGTAACATGATGATAACTGTACAAATTTTAATTGACAAAAATCATTTACATTTTCAAATTCACAAAGTGTTCTTAACTGTAAAAGACTTCATTTCAAAAATAATCTATTAATATGGTATGATATTGTTCTTATTTTATAAAATGTCTAACAAGGAAAAGTTGTGTTTTTTGCGGTTGTTACGTGTACTTTTTTGCCAAATCGAGATTGTATTTTTTGCGCGTGACAGATAATAGATCCGTTCTCCAGGATAAACCTGCTTAAATGAGGATAGAATTGACAAATGTTTTAAACTTCAATTTAAAAACATAACATTTATTTTTCGTTAAACAAGCAAAACTATGTTGTTTCAAAAAAAAAAAAAAAAAAGAAAAAAAGAGAATAAGATCCTTCATCAAGTAACCATTTTCAAACAAACCAAAAATGTAATGCAGTAACATCTATTAAGGGGTAAACATTAAAAAAAAATAAAAAAAAAATGAAGAAATTGCTTGTTTTAAGCAATGTCTCATGTTTTCTCATTTTTTTAATCGCAAATTTGCAATCTATTTTTATTTTACCCTATCTTGAATTAGAGTCTGCAATTTCTTTGCAATAGGACTTGTCCAAAATTGACTTTTTGTGGTATCAGGGTTAGACAAGTGGCGTCATTTTTGCAGGTTTTCCTGGAGAGCGGATCATATCTCATATGACTCTGCCCTTGTCAGACAAGACATTTTACAGTTAACAACATCGTGAAATTGACAAGGTGAATGATATTGGAATGATTTTGGAATGATGTTGAATAGGTGTGTAGAGTGATTTTTGAGTGAATTTAATGGGAGGTAATCCACTTTCGCAAATTTTGTTCAGGATGAACAGAATTGGCGATATCGATTGCCTCCATTTAATAAGATATGCATATAAGTTCTATAGATAGCTTCCTATTTCTTCAAGAACCTTTGGTTCGTTTACAATCGAAATTATGTCGGAAATCACGATTTTTCTCTATCGAAATATGTTCTGAATGACGTTGTTGGTTCCATATTTTTCAATGGGTTTGAGCGTTTTTTGAGTGTTTGGAATGAATGAATGGTTTGGATCGGAATCCCTGTCAATTTCACGATGTTCTTAACTGTACTTGAATGGACGCTGTTTGATTTTACCGGCCAAATATTTTACAGACATTAGACTTTTATTATGATTATTTATAATGATTTATTATTCTAGCTTAGAATATGACACTAATGAAATTCATACCCAATTATTCAGAACGTTAAACCTGTCATGGCAATCAAATGCATTATTCAACATACAGAGCACGTAAAACCTATATCTAAAGGCAAAATATGCTGCTATTCAAAGACGATCATGAAAATATTCCATCGAGACAACCAGACTATGTCGTGCATATCAAATGACTTGATAGATTAGAGTTTATGACATCGTAAAATTGACATAATGGATTTCTTTTTCGAAATAGATATTTCTAAATCCCCGGAACAAAAACCCTTTCAATTCTTCAGTGCCGCACAATTACAATGCTTAAATAACTTTGATTATTTTCAACCTCTTTATAAGACAGTCCAGTCCATATTTTCTTGAAAATTAAGTCAGTCCGATTAGCTCAGTCGGTAGAGCACCTGAGCTTAAAACCTTTCAAGATCGATATGGTGGGTTTGATTCCTAGGCTGGCACACTGCCAAACTATAGGTAAACCATGCTATCTGAATGTTTATAAACAGACTTTCGACGAGTTTAATATAGAGAAATTGGGAGGAACGAATTCTTTGCTGTAACGGTCTTTTTACTATACTAAAGGATCACAGAAACACAAACCACTGGCATTTTATCTATCCTTTGAATTACATCTGTAAACGTCATGTGTCAAAGCGTTAAAGTAACATGCTTTCGAAATCGACTTCATCATGAAAAACTAAAATTCAAACGACAAAAAGCATTGAATATCGATCGAATATCAATTGGGAGAAAATATGTTTTTCTTGGTGAGTTTCTTTACTCTTTCAGTATATAGGTGATTACATTTGAAATTAAGTACCGTTATCTCACGCTTGTTAGATTTCAGTTCAGTCCACCCCTACTTCTGGCTATACCACATTTTCCCGCGTTTTTTAATACCACGGTTGGACTATAATTGTCTTTCGGATGAGACATTAAACCGAGGTCCCGTGTGTCAGTGCTTTACATAGATCACGTTAAAGAACCATGGCGGATCTCAGCAGTACTTTCGCCATGCATCATTTCACTGTCCCCCGAAACAACTAACATTCTTCTGGGAGCGTAGCTCATATGGGCATATGCTGCAGTAGCGACAATAAATAAACGGAAATACACACAAATACATCAATGTAAAGTTGCGCGACAAGCATTTAATTCAAGTTGACAAAAGCGCAAAATAGACATGGTAAATAATTTTCATGAGAAATCAATGCTTCATTAGAGTTTGACATTGTTATGGAAAGAAGCGACCATGTATGTATTTCAGTTTGTTCCTCAAAATTTCACAAGCGTACATGTATGCCCATTTGGTTGACCGCCCTGTACAGTTAGTTACATCTCGAAATTGACAATAATTCCGATCAAAACCATTTTAAATCGCTCACTCAGCGCTCCATTCATTTATTCCAAACACTCGTTCAAACCATTCACTGAAAAACATATAACAACAACTTCGTTCAAAATAAAAATATCTAAGAAAAAAAATCGGTATTTCACGTAATTTATTTAAATTTATTGAAATTGTAAGCGTCTGATTAGATCTTGAAGAAATGGAAAGCTAGTTTTAGAAAAAATACGCATTTTTTTAAAAGGGAGGTAATTAACATCGCTAATTTGCGAAATTGGATTACCTCCCATTAAATTCACACAAAACTCGCTCCATACACTCATTCAATTTCATTCCTAAATTATTCCAAAATCATTCACATTGTCGATTTCACGATGTTGTTTATTGTAGGACGCTTATTTGTTATAGTTAAAACATCGTAACAAGATGAATTATTTCGGAATGGTTTCTAGATGCAATTGGATGAATGTGATGAACGAGTTTGAATGTTATTTATATGAGGTAATGGGAGGTAAAATGATATCGCTCATTGTGTTCACTTGAACGAGATTAGAGATATGTTATTAACTCCCTTCATAAAAATGCGTATTTTTCTCTAAATAGATTTATGTCTTCGCGGACTCATGGGACGCATCTTAATGTACATCAGCTAATAAAATCATTGAATAATTTGATCGATTTGAATTAAATTTTTGATTGTATGGAACGATTTGGGGTGTTTTGAAAAAAATGGGAACGATTATGAATGGGTTGAATGAATGTTTGGAATGAACGAATGAAAAAATGAACGCCGAGTGAGTGACTTACAATCGTTTCGATCTTACTAATTTACAAATAGGGAGGAGGTTGAGGGCAGGGATACAGGACGAAACAATTAATGTCATATATCCAAGACGTCTAATGATTAAATAAAAAAACGCAATTATTTTTTTCAGAAAGTTTAATAATGAAATATTATCACACTGGGTATAAAGAACAGTCAAAATAACATTATTTTAACAAAAAAATCAATATAACTCAGCGTATTTTAATTTTCGGCTTATGCCTTCTTCAGAAAATTAATTGCGTTACACCCACAACATCCCATTCAGCGGTCTAAAGCCCTTGTTACTCTTTCGTTTAACACTAAATGAGCCTGTGCGTGACGTTTCAAACAAATTGAAATTAGCGATAACCAAAGACTCTAGCAAACCTGTGCATTTGCACAGTTCAATCAGAGTCTTCGCTAACTATATATAGATAAGTTCTTAACCAATTTCAAGCAGAAATATTCAGGCTTGTAGGTTTGCAAACGTTAAAGCATCCTGAAAACAGAGCAGCATTTATATTATTAATTATTTTTTCAGTGGAATAACATTTGTCCAGCTTTCGAGATGAAAATGTTTGTGAAATATTTGCTTTCCACTTGCAATTGCAATTTGCAAAAATCGGTTTACTATTTCAAACGTTCGTGAACGTTTTGCACACCAGAAAACGTTGCAGATCTCCAGAAAAAAACCTTTGTTCCGGTGACTTTTCTCCTAGAATAACTTCTTTACAATTGGAATAAGTTCAGAAAGGTTTACGAAAAGAAATCTTGAGAGTGGATGGGTCTCCAATATAATGCCCTGTCGTTCAGGTTACAAAAACGTTTGTGAAATTTAGAAATTGGTACCAGCTTTGAACGGAAGAACACGTGCAAAGCTGGGTACCATTTCCCAATTTCTTCGTACACTATAGGGCCAGTGTTTTATGTCTTTAAGGTAGTGGAACCGTAACAGTTCCGCAACATTTCAGAAGTAACGATCTTTTACAGTGTTAACTGAGGTTTCCTAATGAAATTCATTAGGGAACCTCGGTTTACACTGTTTAAGTTCATTACTGCTGAAACGTTGCGGATCTATTACGGGTCCACTACCTTAAGGTTCTATAATTAAGATTTGTAGAAAGAGAAAATATAAAAGTTTAATAATGCACATCTAATACATGAACAAAAGTATAAAATTACACATCTAATACACAAAACAGTTTGTCTCTTATTTCCGTGTTGTTAAAACACTTCATTAAAGAGGTTGTATACCATCACCAAAAACATAAAAAACAACATTTATGGTAAAAACACAAATATATCCATGATATGTTTATATAACAAGTTTATCTTATCCAGAGTCACATGAATTGAAGTGCTCAGATTTGACTCTTTTTCATCTAATTGTGTAAGAATTTCGTAAGAATTACATTTATTGTAGCACTTTGATGATTTCCTGTTAGCTTTAGCAATTTTAAATTTCTAAATTCAGATAAGAAAGATGTGCTTTACTTTTTTTCTATCAATTGAAAAACCAAACTTGTAAGCCATTGTGGGGTTTTGATGAACCAAAGAAAATATAGATTTAGTCCTTTTAATAAGGCAGTAGTTAGTTTAGGTACAGTTAACAACATCGTGAAATTGACAAAGTGAATGAATTTGGAATGATTTTGGAACGAAATTGGATGAGTGTGGAAGCGAATTTTGTGAGAATTTAAATGGAGGTAATCCTCTATCGCAAATTTTGTTCAGGATGAACAAAAATAGCGATATTGATTACCTCCCTTTAATAAAATATGCATACAAGTTATATACATAGATTCCTATTTCTCTTAAAACATCTGAGAATCTTACGATTTGAATTGTGTAAGTGAAATCAAGATTTTTCTCTATCAATTGTTTTTTTTCAGTAACATTCTTGATTGTATATTTTTCAGTTGGTTTGAATAATTTTGAATGGTTTGAGTGAATGTTTGGAATGAATGATTGGAGCGCTGAGTGAGCGAATTAGAATGGTTTTGATTGAGGTGATTGTCAATTTCACGATGTAATTAACTGTACAGATGTCAGAAAAGTGAGTTATAAATCGTTAAACATCGGTTTAAACAAATATTTCTGGTTTTTAAATCTCCATCGATTGCAGTACCGATATGTTGTAATTGACTTTACAGTAAATAATCTTGTGAAATTGACAATCGTTACGATCAAAACTTTTCTAAGTCGCCCAGTGCTCTATCATTCATTCAAAACACTCGCTCAAACCATTTAATAACGCTCAAATCTTACTAAAAGTGAAAAGAACAAAAATCTTCATTCAAAGTAGAAATCGCAGGACAAAATACGCGATTCCATTGACTTTATTGAAGTATGTAGGGGTATGATGAGTTTTTGAAAACATCAAAGCTATTTGTATATATTTAGAGGATATTGAATGAGGGGGAAATTTGAATACCGATTTTTTTTTTAAACGAGTCATCTATAAACATATAAAAACAAGATTGCGCCGAGATTGTATTCGGTTTAGATGACCAGCTCAATAAACTCTGTATTAAATGAGCACAAATTTGATTTTCTTTTTATCATATGACTTCAATTTTCATATCAGATCGAGAAAGTTACAGAGAATTATCGATTCAAGCTATTCCGCATAAAACATAACACCGTTTGCGAATTGGCGTCGTCAAAAGTATTATGACGTCGTCTTTAACAACGAAAATATAACGTTGGTATAAGTTCTTACCTCACTTGCATTTATTCCACTAGTTAACTAACACCCGTTCGATATGAAAAATATTCCGCGCATGTAGGCCATATAATATCAAGAGTTACAATTGCATATTTGTATTTAGTGGTTGATCTGGCACAAACCGCTCTCAGTTATTGTAACGTCATAGAGCGAATACCATGATTGCCATTGCCTTACATTTCCAACAATTTGAAAAGTGGGTGAGCTGCAAACATGAGCAGTGTAGACGGTCACCTACTGTAAATATAAAGTAACCTGATACTACAGATACTTTGAGACCTTATCTATCCACTAAATGCATAGTAAAGACTCTGGTCAGACTGTGCGGATGCACAGGCTGGTCAGAGTCTTTGCTATGTACATATATGAAATTGATGGAAATCTCACGCACAGGCTTGTATCAAGAGTATGTACTTCTCCAATTACTTTTTTATCAGATAGATATGCAAGGGACTTCCTGAGAACTACAATAGAGAAAATGGGAAGATTAATTATGGAATGGTTTAAGAACGAAATTAAAAAATCGCGATTTATAAGCGAAATTTGCTTGAAAATAAAGGGATGCATTGAACGAAATTAGCGATGATAACTAAATGTACCTCCTTTCAATAAGAATGTTCTAACTCTTCTTAGATTTGTGTATCATTAATGACCAATCAAAAACTTTCAAGTAATGGCTTGACCATTTTGATAGAATGGCTTGACCATTTTGATTAAATGTAATACTCAGGGGTGTTTTGAATGATATCTTAAAATCTTAAATAAGTGATTAAGATTATGAAATGAAGCGTTGAGCCAGGAATTTAGAATGTTTTTGTTTTCAGTAATAGTGTATTTCAAGATGGCATTGACTGTATGGAAAGAATAGTTAGGAACATCGTGAAATTGACATTAATCTTAAAACCATTCTAAAATGCTCACTGAGAGCTCCATTCATGAATTCCAAATACTGACTCAAACCGTTCGCAAACGCTCCGAAATTATCAAAGAAAGATAAGATCTCAACTACATTCAAAATAAATATAGCTAAAAAAGAAAATATGCGATTTCATTAACACAATTGAAATTTTAAGCGTCTGATTAGTTCTTGAATAAGAAGGAAGCTATTAATACTACTTTTTGCATTTTTTTAAATGGACGTAATGAATAAAGCAAATTTTGGTAATCCTGAACAAGGTTAGTGATATTGGAAACCTCCCTTTAATTTCACTTAAAACTCACTCGTTGCACAATTCAATTTCATTCAAAAATAATTCCAAAAATCATTCATCTCGTCAGTTTCGCGATGTTTCTTATATACGTGTATGAACCGTGAAAGTTCACAATTCTCGTTTTTAACATTTGTTCCGAACTTTCAATGACAAATATAGAATTCTATAAATATCAATTTCACGATGTTCTGAACTGTGAAATAACTACGCGCTGAACATGTCATATGTGTGTTTTTTTGTTTTTTTTTCAGATCTCATTTGTAAGTTTCACGGACTTACGCATGTCGACTGGAATTTAAACTGTTTACATTTCAGCGTCTTTGGATAAGATAAACTATGTACGGATACACGAAGACACCACTTCCAGTAAAATACCGACAATCGATCAAATGGTAAAGCTCTACCAGGTGCAGAGAGACGAGGCACTGTAAATGTTTTAAAGTTCAGAACTGTTTCAAGAGACCAAAACATGACCAATTCTACTGATGATTTATATAGAATAGTTAAATAAATCATTAAATATCTATTGACAAGGATTAATCGCTCGTAATTTTAAGGTAGTGGACCCGTAATTGTTCCGCAACATTTTGAATCATATAATCTTTCACAATGTTGACCGAGGTTTCCTAATGAAGATCATTAGGAAACCTCGGTTAACACTGTTAAAGTCCATTACTTCTTAAACATTGCAAGACTATTACGGGTACACTACCTTAAAATACAATGAAAGAAATATTTGTATTGTGCTGCGTTTCATGCCAAAAAGTTCAACAGAAGAAGCCCTCGATATACTAACAGCTTACTGAATTGCAAATCAAAGTTATGCGTTGAAAATTGGCATTCAAAAGGTTTCTTTTTTCTTTCTTCTTTTGTTTAAAAATGTGTATAACTTTTTGAATATATGATTTGTAAATTCTATTATTTGATAACCTTGACACTCCTTTGATAATTTGTCATGTATTTTACGAAGTAACCGTAACCCTTGTCATGCAGGGAAAAGGCCTGGTAACATTGCATGAAAATCAGAGTACTAAAAGGACTAGATGCACACAATGTCAGCCAGTATTTATTTTGCAATAAATGAGTTAAATGATATGAATTCTGGTTGAGAAAAAAACTATAAACGAGGCGGTATATACTTTCATCAGATTTTGCATATGTGCCTGTTCATCTTTGTTTCCCCTTTTTTAAGCAGGAATATTCCGTATTCAGCATGACAAGGGTTCAAAATGGGATATCCTTGCGTTCAGGATAACGAAACGGTGCAACTGTTGACAAATTATACCCCGCTTTGCAAGTTCATTTTCGTGTAAGGCGGGTTATCATTTGCAAACAGTTTGATCCGTTTTGTTATCCTGTGCGCAGGACAAGTTAAACCGAAACGTAAAGAATGTGGCAACGTTCTCTCGGCTTTTTGGCTCTTTACGTAAGGTATACTGATCATTTTTGAAATTTCATAAAGTTAACAAAAGGCGAACAGTTTTGACTCTGATAAGTGCGAGCAGTCAGGCTAGACAAGCGTTTAAGATACAAAAGTGTTTCAAATGTTTCAAAATAATTCCCCACTTTGCACGTTTGTGAACGTACAAAGCGGGTAATTATTCTCAAACGTTGAGCTGATGTTTCCATCTTGCACGCAGAGCAGAAATACGGCCTGATCAGAGTTGGTGTGTTTTATTGCCAATACGGTCTTCCGTTGATTTAAATGAATGAAACACCATGTTATAACTACATATTTCATGGTATTACTATATGTTGACCGTCGTAACCCCATAACAAAATAACGTTACCTTTTTGTGCTTAAATCAAGAAACTTCAATAAATGCAATTTTTGTATCATGCAACAAAATTAGATTGTTTTGTATTTATCGAGATATTTTTTCAATTGCCTTCTTTTAATTTAAGTATACTTTAAATACCCAATGAAAATGGACGTACCCATTTATATTTTGAAAAAAAAAACCAACACCATCTTATTCTATATGAATGCGTTATCCGTCAACCTTTTGGTGTACGTAGCGAGCCACTATAAAGCCGGAAAACACGAGCCACAAATCCATCATTGGTTTACAGATATTTGGTAAGTTGAAACAGTAGTGTGCCAATAAACCCCAGGATGCCGAAAGAGACTGGTTCAGATCCGGATGTGCATACTGCTATATAGATAGTAGTAGTTGCCGTTGTGGGTCCTGTAAATAAATAAATAAATCGATAAATCGATCGATGAATAGAAAAATATGAATATCAATCTCGAAATTACAAAGTCCATTTCTTTTTTGCTGACTAAGCTTAATTATACTAAAGAATGAAGAATATACTTCTTTCTTATTAGAGTTATAAAACAAAAATGCTAATGACACTAAGAAATAAAACAGTTTTCTATATTCATGGTACCATAAGGCCATAAGTTGCAAATCCCAGTGGACAAAATAATCCCTTCTTCTCTTAACACCTATCATATTGTTTACGACATAGTCCTGCTATACACTCGGTTTTCGCAGAAAGTATAGGCAAAGTAAAACACAGCTAGATCTGTAGTTTGCATATAGGGTAAGTTCATACGTGACGCGGTATCGATCGAAGTTAACACGTTTCCCATTCGAACGATCTCGGTTTCGAAACAAGTGACGTCAGTTTAACCTTTCAACTTCGATACTTCTGATCCCAGGAGAGGCCGGTGGCTCTTGGATTCCAAACGGCTTCACGTTTACTTCCACCAGTAAATAACTCCGTTCACAAAGCTCTCTTCTTTGCGCATGCATATTTCATCATCTTTCTCTTATCCCGGACAGTCATTTTAATTTCTCCATACTGTCTGCTTTCAACGTACATTTTCGGGCAAAAAATTGAGTCAGGCTTTTTTAGGTGTTTCAAATTTTGAAATTCGCATCAAGCAAAAAATAATTCCGACAAATAGAGAATAACATGTTAGTGTCTTAAAATATCGATGTTATCTGGTCGAGGTTGGGAGAATTTATCATGACGAGGCTTTGCTGAGTCAAGATAATTTCTCGCAGCCGAGACCAGATAAAATTGATATTTTAAGACACTAACATGTTATTCTATTTATCAAGCAATCTTTTTTCAACGTTTGATTATCATTAAGCATTAAAAATAAAAAAATCCGCGTGAAAGTGTATGGAAATTGTTTCTAAGAATAGTCTGTCTGATACCATGTTATGTCATCAGACAGGACAGTTTAGGTGATATCAAGTCAATACAGGCTTCATTGCATAATAAAATAAGGTTACGAATAATCATTGAAAATAGCTTGCAATTAACAGATCGCTGATGTCAATCAAAATTCAGTTTAATTAAGAATACAGCCCTGCGGTCAGGATGACGAACGATGCAAACTGTTTGCTAATTATACCCCGCTTTACAAGTGCACATGTTTGCAAAGCTGGGCATAATTCGCAGGCAAGTGATACCGTTTTGTCATCATATACGCAAGGCTGTTGAACTCCGATATCTTACGCAATTTCGATTCAAATATATCTCGTTGATGGGCGACTTAAGCGTCTCAACTACAGCTTAAAAAAGCTGTAGTTACGATGTTTAAGTCACCATCAGTGTTTTTCTCTTGTCTAATGTTCATGAGTAGCTCTAAATAATCATATTGTAGATAAATGTCATGATTATTGCCCTGGCAGTGATTGGCCTTATGACCGGGTCGTTGCAGTTAAGGTTAAGGTAAATCAGCCTTTTGTAATGTATACTCACTTATATAGATAGTCAACTATGTAAACGCAAAACATGTAATTGTCGTAGAGTAAGTATACCCTCGAAACTTCAGCTTAGACTAGGATTTGTTAACTCATCGATAAAATGTGTTCATTTTGCTTAGTACGTTCTCCCTTTTCATATTAGGATACAGTTAGTTACACGCATTTAACGATAATTGTCGATTTACTCTTGAAAAGATCCAAAATTTTAAAAAATTAACTCGCTGAATTACGTCATGCCCTGCCAGGTCATTTATAACGCAGCATAAATATTTGAGAAATGTGTCATATTGGAAGTCATGGGACGGGGCCAGCGAACTATTTTTTCTCACCTCCGTCGATGGCATGGTAAGTCAAAATATAGGCGGACTGAGTCAAAGTATTCAGGGTCTTTCCGCTAGCAACTGTTATAACTCCAGCGTTGGTGGTCGCGAAAGTAGTACCATCATTTCCGGTCGCTAAAATAGTAAAAATTACAGTATATTGTTAACAAGATCGTGAATTTTACACTCGTTCCTAAAAGCAATATAATTAGTTATTCAGCGCCTCTTTCGCTCATTTCAAACACTCGCTAAAAACGCTCCGACAGCATCGAAACGCCTCTATATCATTCGTACGAAACGATCAGTACCTTTATTCAAAACGATCAAATAATTATATTTAGGTTTGAAGGAATCAGATTGATATGGAATGGAATCCAGAGTAAAACCATTCGTATTTAACCCTTGTCATGCTGAACCCGGAATATTCCTGCTTTGGCAGGAGCTATAGACAAACATCAGCCTGCACCTATGTGCAGTCTGATGTTAGTCTACACCACCCGTTTCTCACTTTCAAACCAGAATTGTTAATAGAATAAAAATTGACCTACAGTTTGGACTTTAGTTGTTTTTGCCCTTTGATTTTGATGAAAATTTTTAGCCAATATTTATTCAGCATAACAAGGGTTAAAAGAAGAAGAGAGAGAGAGAGAGAAAAAAAACATCTGTCATAAAGTGACCTCATAAGTACGCCATAATATTCACGACGGGGAATCACATGACTCATTTTTTTCGAATAATTCTGAAAATAACTGCCCGATTAATAAGGATGAACTAGATAAGGCGAAAATGCTAGGAAATAGCTGGATGTGGTAGCTTCCGCGAAAATCTGTGGATAAAAAAGTTATTGACGACCAAGTCAGTTTTTACTTTAAAACTGACTTGGTCGTCAAGAGATTTTTTATCAGCAGGTTTTTAAAATATCTGTTATGTCCAGCTTATTCCTGACATTTTCTTCCTTCTCTGGTTCAACCAAATTCAAATTGATCACATATTGACGATATTATTGACGATTTTCTGGAATTGGCGTGTCACGTGATATTCTGTCGTGATAATGAGTTTTTTTGTTTTTTTTTTCGCTACAAGATTAGGACAAGATGAAATTATTTCGCCGGTTCTAATATTACTTTTTGTAGAAGATCTTGAGTATATTAAGAACACTATCCTGGCTCCGGGGTCAAGTTAACCAACTCGATATCTGTGTACTGCTGTTTGCAGTTGACATGGTTATATTTCGGAAATCATCAGAAGAGTTACAATCTTATTTAGATAGTTAACCAAAATACTGTAATAGATGGTACCTTGAGATAAATGTTGCTAAAACTAGATCTATGGTTTTGCCCTTTTCACCCTTTTTGACGTTATATATCACGTATAAATATGTGGTAATTTCACCGAAATCTCGCTGATTTACCGGAAAGCATGAAAAAAAAAACCCATGACACACAGACCACATACCGATAGCATAACTAGCAATACCATTTGAAGCTATAACATCAACATCCGTAGCCGTGAAATTTCCCACATTCGTACCTGAAAAAGAGACCTTTCATACGTTATAGCAGTCGGGGAGCCTCGGCGATTCTACGGAATAGACCTCGGGAATAACATGGGCGCGGCCATGAAAGGGCGTCATTTCGCACGTGAGTTTTTATGACGTCACAAACTTCAACGATCCCGCTAAGGATGACGTTGCAGTGAAAAAAATTAACGAATGAATAAAGGTGGGCATACTACATTTTGATAACAAAAACGTACTATGCAAAAAAAAAAAAAAAAAAAAAAAAAAAAAAAAATCAACAAAAAACATCAACAGACGATCGAAAGAAAGAATTAACAAAATGTGATTTTCTTCAGGCGTAATGAAAATCAGAAGTACCACCAGAGGCCGATTTGAGTTACCTAAAAAGGACCCAAAATTACTCATTTATGTCCGAGGCACTTTTCAGTTTACGACTGATGTTCCGAATGACGTTTAAGAGGATAATCGTTTGTTTCAGTGTAAAATCGATTAATATTTCATTCTTAGAAAAAAGCAAGAAATAATTTTAACCAAGGGCAATAATTTAAAAAGATATGAAAAGTAGACTTATGGTTCCTGTGTACTGCACTTCCCCTTAATGAGATCTATCACCCTGTGAATTTTCATGAATGTAGCTTGCAAACCTTTCGAGATATGTTAAAAAAAACCGGACGGACGGACCAACCGACCTACAATTGCAAGACAATATACTCCCTCTTTTTTGGGAGGGGGGGGGGTGTCGTTTTCTGTTTCTCCATTTTCTTTGACTTTTTTTAAAGGGAATACTTTGTTTTTATCAAAGACATCTTAAATGTTCGATATGCCTTAGATGTTTCAAAAAAACTCCTGTAATCTTGAAGGCTGCTAAAATCTAGCATAGAAGATATAATCACATTATGCAATAACATAAATGATAACTTAACCCTTGTCATGCTAAACCCGGAATATTCCTGTTTAACAGAAGTATAAACAAAGATCAGACTGCACATATGTTCAGTCTGATCTTAATCATACCACCTGAAGTTCATTTTCTAAACCAGAAAGGTGTTAAATGATGCATTTTCGAAATCAATACTCTCTCACTTTTGGTAACTTCCAGTGCTTTAAGCACTTTGATTTTACATTTATTTTGCAAAGATTTTTATCCAGCATGACAAGTGTTAAGACACCCCACAAACCATACCTGCCGTGTTGCCATGGTAAAGCCTCACACTATATGACGCTGACGGGAAGGTTGGAGGATCGTTTGCGTCCGTCAGAGACACGGTCAATGTGCCTGTCGCTGTTAATGGCGTCCCGGCCGAATCCACCGCTCTGAAAGACACGGACAGCAAGCGGTAACCCTAGGCGATCCTCTGGATTAACCCTTTCCTGTTTTTTTCAAAATTTTGGACCTGTCCAAATTCAAAGGTTTTGCAGACGAAAATTTAAAGTGGATTTAATTTGAAAAAATAACCATTCAGTAGGGTAGAAAATAGTGTGGAAAAAGAAGAAATTGCTTGTCAGAAGCAATTTCTTCTTTTTTCACAGTTTTTTTCTATCATAAAATCACAGGCACGTAAAAAGCAGGGATAAAACAGCAAAGGGTTAAGAAGGGCGCAGACAGGAAGGGCGGCGTTCGCTCTTGGGTTTGCATGATGTCACGATTATTTAGATGATTTTGGGTAAAATAAGTACCAAAGAAGTTTGAAACTGAGCCTTTAATAATTTGATTATAAAACGCAGTGTTTTAATGCGTTTAATTATCAAATCTACAATATGCAAAAACGATCTCAATAGACTATAGAAGGGTATTAAAGATGCAAGCAAATAGATTTAAGTACCACCAGGAGCTGAATTACCTTAAATATTACCCATTTATTACACTTACTTCCAAGGTACTTCCAAGGTACTTTCAAGTTTACGGACACGTTCTGCCGCCATCAAAGCACAGTTGGTAGCGCGTCGGACTGTCAATCTAGAGGTCCCGTGTTCGATCCCCGACGGCGGCACTCGAGGCTAGGAATGGATGTGAAGGTTGTAATGGTGAGAGAAATACCAGGAATCCATCGTTAAGTGCTCCAGGCGCTGCGATATAATTGAAAAATGTTGAAAGCGGCGTTAAACTCCATACAATCAATTCAATCGGACACGTTCTAGCGATATTTCGAATGGGAAATAGGGTTAGAACATTCATGAACAAATAAAAAGTGTTTTATCAAGCCTATTTCATGCTATTACAGACACATTCTTACAGAAATCATTTGTAAAAATAACAGATTTAGATCAGCCTGCAAAGATTTAAAGTATGGTATTTGCCTGGTTTGCATGCCTCTTATACAGTAAATAACATCGTGAAATTGACAAGGTGAATGATGTTGGAGTAAAATTGTATGAGTTTGCGGAGTGAGTTTTGAGTTTCCTTTGATGGTCAGGAATGAGGTTAATTCGAGCTCCTACAACACAGGATTTGCAGGTCGAAGGTCGGGGGGGGGGGGGGTCCCGAAGGACCTATTGCATTTTATACATAAATAAAGTAAAATGGATTACCCCACGTCATGCGATTTAAACCAATCAGAATTATTTATTTTATTGGATTGCAATTATTGTCGGGCAATCCTGCACGTCGGCTAATGCTTCGCAGCTATATGACGTCATGTAAACTTAGAAAATGGCCGCTAGACATAAAATCAGAACAACCTATTTTTCAAATTCAAAAATTGACCATTCTATCATTTAAAACGAAAAGGTTATTGTGTGTAATTTCAAGTAAAAAGATTCAAGTTTTAGTTTTAGTGTTTTTCATTTTAATTCGATAGATTTACGGGTATGAAAGTTGAGTTCTTTTCTGCACTGCGCGGGTTTAGCCGACGAAAACTGCGTTGATAAAACACGACGGTGCATCTGTTCATCACCGGATTGTGTATTTTTAGTGACATTTTGTTCTAGATAAAATGTCTTTTACATAGCCAAAATGGTAAATGAGTTCAGTCTCATATAGATTTTTTTTGTGAACATAAGATATCTTTACACGAATTCTGTACTTGACTTTCTTAAGTGCGCAGGATTAGCCGACTGCACTGTATATTAGTGCATCACAAAGATTATCTTTCGTAGCAGTCAAATTAATAAACTCGGATTATAGAGTATATAACACCAAAATAGTGACACCCATTCCGCCCATAACCATTTTAAAATCTCAAACTCTGCGATCCATCCATACCTTCCCAACGCTCCTTCAAACCAACTACAAACGCTCCAAAATGATTTAAGAACTTAAACACTTACATGTTAATCTCTTGAGAAATCACATGATATCAAATTAAAGAGAGGTCACGAGTATCCCTAATTTCGTCCATCTTGAATGAAATTAGAGATATTTTTTTTTACCTTTCTTTTAATAATCACAAAAAGACAAAGAGAAATGATTTAAGTGATGAACTTTTTAATGGTACTCTAATAGTAACTTCCCTTTGATGACTTGAAATATAACACAAAACGCTACACACTAAAAAACCAGAAAACCCCACAATTTTCAGTGAAATTTGTCCGAGAGATCATCTTCATTATTTTGGTCTCTATTCAATCTTATACATTTATATTTGTAGAATTTGTCGTTGAAAAAAATCTGGACATCCAGAAATTTTCTTAACTCGTGCTTGAAACACAGGGGTTAATCTTAACAGTGAATTACATGATTAAACTAAGTCATACATTTTGGTGACTTTTTCTTTCAATGAAGAAAAGTAGCTAGAACCACTTTCTCCAGATTTATTTCAGTAAACTTTATCCTTTATAGATACAACACTGAACAAATGTCATACTAACTATCTGTATATTAGATCTGTTCAAAACAGTATTGTCGATGCAGATTTATCAGATTTTTTTTGTAGTCAAAAAACATTAAACAAAACATTATGTTAAGATCACATTATTTACAAGAATTCAAAGTTCCTGTTGTTATTACATTTTGCAAGACTTTTAGCATGTCAGATTGGCTAATTGGTGATTTTGAAAGAGGGTATTGATCCAAAATACACTAATTCTTACAAAAAAATGTCCGGTAACGTAGGTCACCGCTTATAAAATAATACATGTATTTAATTGAATTTTTACTTACTGTTTCGATTCAAATGAATTACTTTATTTTTTAATTCTTATCATGTAATTTGAGCTCCAAATCTCTTTTCAAACCTGCTAGATAATCAGCCAAATTTACCCTTGTTTTTTTTGTTTTCTTAAACTGAAATTTTGCAAAAACAAAGTAGAAAGGTGGAAGGGAACGCCAAGTTGAAAACAGTTCACTAAAACTGATTAATTGTAGTCTAATAATGTGTGTTTTAGATACTTTACAAACTTTACAAACTAATATTGGAAGGTACAATTTAAGCTTTAACTGACAAAAGTTAGAATGACTTCTTAAAGCAGATCTGTACGGTAACGTAGTTCACTTCTACTCTTGAAAAAACGACGTCGAATTTAGAAAGTGGAAGACAATTTCTTTAAGAATTCGGTAGACCATAGATTGTTAACATAAAATTGTATCATATGTGAAGCTTTTTAACATATTATCACTTCCTTACGGTTGTTAGAAACCATTTCTATATTAACCTCAAAGCGGTAACGTAATTTACTGTATTTTTTGTGACATCGATTAAAAAGCTGTCAAAAAATAACTAAAATACCTAGGCATTTTGATTGGGTTGAATCTTAGATATTACATTTTAAGGCAAATTTGATCAATTTGTCAAAACGAAAAGCATAAAAGAAACCCCATTGAGAACCA
Organism: Fragum whitleyi; assembly: GCA_948146395.1. NCBI lineage: Eukaryota > Metazoa > Mollusca > Bivalvia > Cardiida > Cardiidae > Fragum > Fragum whitleyi. The sequence continues at coordinate 3,907,084 of OX411558.1, forward strand.
GATAAAACTTACTACCCTGAAACTTGACACGCCATTTTACACAATTTACACCATATAAAAAACACTTATTTCATGATTAAGCGTTATAGATACTTATAATTATTTTATCTGACAGACATTGACCTCTCCTTGGCATATGAACAAAGTTTGGTGTCAAATGTTTTAAAACATTCGATAAAATGGCTTTGGACACCGATTTTCCATAATTGTGCGTTTTTGTGTATTTTAGTGTACATTCAAACTTAATTTATGTATTTTTAATGGCCGACATATTATTTTATGCCGTATTTTACTATTTTACAACAACCTCGGGGTTTAGCTATTGATTCGATATACGAGGGATGACCCAGAATTTCGTAAAATAGGCTTATAACTTTGGCATTTCTAGTATGTTAAGTGAATAATTTGTTGTGTGATATGTTCAGTATCTTCATAGAGCTAAAATGTTATTATTTTTGTGAAATCATATCAAACGGCTTTAAATTTACCATAGTTGCATATGGATGCATAGGCGGGGGAGCGTAAAAAAATATGAAAATCTGTTACATAAATGAAATTTTCTGAAAGTATTCGAAATTTTTCTTTGGAATTTTGAGCCAGAAGTAAAAAAAGACACAAAAGGGAATCAATTGTCATGTTTTAAATATTTTTGGAAGACACGGTATATTTTAGATAAGACTGAATATTCTAGTAAATGGTAACCTGACGTTAACACCAAAGTGTGAATTCCGTTTATTTTTCGAATTTTGCAATGTCCATGACTTATTCACCAACTCGTATATTCAAAAGGCGTCAGACTTTATTAGAGGATTAAGAAAGGTAAGAAGCAGTTGAAAGAGAAAGAATAAGACCAAATTAATTCTCATTATTTTCCAAACATAAATGTCCTGTATCTGGGTCTCAACTTCAGTAGAAATTATCTTCATATAGACATTGTACACACATTTGAATTCCAAATTGAGTATGGATACTTTCTGAAAGTAAATTAATATGCGCAAAAAGGCATTGGAGCAAAATGAGACTGTGTAGAAAAGAGCACATAATGATATCGCATTTGACGTTCTTGCTCCCCCGCCTACGCGCGGGTTCTATGTCTTATATGAATCACTAAACAGCTACAATATAACTTACACAGAGCCGTAAAATAAACGAAAACCCACTTCCGCTTCATAGGGTCGGGAGGCCGCTGTCCATTGCCACCTTAACCCATTTTTGAACTTGACTAAGATTTCACGCAGACAATCATTCCCACCATATTTCAAGACATGCGTTTAAAAATGTGGCCTCCAGATGGCGCACAAGGTTTTCTACTATTTGATCCATTTACCTCATTTTTGACCTCACTTGGCCACATTTCGAAATTGACTGAGATTTGACTGAGACAAACATTCTGAACAAGTCTCAAGTTATTTCGGTCATATATGGCCTCTAGAGTACACACAATAATGTTTCAATAAAATTTAGCCCCTTGACCCGATATTTGACCCAGCCTGACCCAATTTCGAAACTTACCGTAATTTGATGGAACAAACATTCTGGTCAATTTCAATACATTTGGGCCAAACATGTGACCTCTAGAGTACACACAATAATATTCAAAGATATGACCCGTCGACCCCATTTTTGACCCCACTTGACCAAATTTTTAACTTGACCGTAATTTGATGGAGACAAACATTCAGACCAAGTTTCAAGACGTTTGGGCAAATAATTTGGCCTCTAGAGTACACACAAGATTTTATAACATTTGCCCCTTTGATCCCATTTTTTATCCCAAGTTTCAAACACGATCGTAATTTGATGAAGACACAATTCTAACCAAGTTTCAAGACATCGGAGCCAAAATTGTGGCCTCTAGAGTGCACACAAAGTTTTTCTAAGAATTGACCCCGCTTGAACCAATTTCGAACTTAACCGTCATTTGATGAATACAAACATTCGGACCAAGTTTCAAGTCATTTGGGCCAAAATTGTGGCTTCTAGAGTGCACACAAGAATTATTTTTCTAATATTTGCCTCATTGGTCCCATATTAGACCACACTTTACCTAATTTCGAACGTGATCGAGATTTGACGGAGAAAAACATTCTGACCAAATTTAAAGACATTTTGGCCAAACATGTTGCTCTAGAGTGCAAACAACGTTTTTCTAAGATTCCCCTTAACAATTTCGAAAGAACTTTTGTGCATCATACTAGCTTTCGTAGGGATTACGTTTAGAAAGCGTTCTACGGAAAGGAACATGGATCCTTAGAGTTAAAACATGGGTATAGAAAAGGTAGTTAGATTTGACAGTTATGGAAATAAAAAAATGCAAGTACAATGTAAGTCATAAACGATTAAATTATAAAAGGAACATATATTTTTGGACGTTGTTTTTTTTAGTTAAGTATATATAGCTTCCTATATTTCCAAGAACCTATCCGACGCTTACAATGTCATTTATGTCACTCGAATCGCGATTTTTATAAGCCATACTTTATTCTAGATACAGATGTTGATCTTATCTTTTTAAGTGAATTTGGAACACTAAGAGTGGTTTGAGTGAGTTTATTGAATGATTGAATGGAAAGCTGAGGGAGTGAGATCAAATGGTTTTGATTGAGATGAATGTCTATTTTACAACATAACTTACTGTTACTCTGGTTACTTACTGTATCGTTAGCGTGTATGTAGGTTGTGTCTCAAAATCAAGAATCGTGGTTCCCGCTGCTACTTTAAGTACGGCTCCATCTATAGTAAAGTTGGTTGAGGCGGGGACCAGCGTGTATGTTATAGTTCCGGTTCCACCAGTAGCAGCGAGGGTTACAACTGCGGTCCCTGCCGCCGAGTTCTCGGCTATACTTGCGCTGGTTGTGGTAACCGTGAACTGTGCATTACAGCCTTAAAAATGAAGTTAAATTAGTAAGATCGGGATATGGACATTCATTCTACAGTTAGTTACGTCGTGAAATTGACATTCACCTCAATCAAATCCGTTCTTAATCGCTCACTCAGCACTCCAGTCATTCAATTCAAACACTCACTCAAACCATTCAAAAACGCTCAAACCCATGAAAAAATATAGAAAAACCAACGTCATTCAAAATAAATTTTAATTGAGAAAAATCGCGATGCCCTTGACATAATTCACATTGTTGGCGTCTCATAGGTTCTTTAAGAAATAGGAAGCTATGTATAAGACTTTAGTGAATTTTTTTTTATTAAAGGGAGGTAATCAATATCGCAAATTTTGTTCATCATGAACAAAATTTACGATATAGGATTACCTCCCATTTAATTCACTCAAAACTCGCTCCACACGCTCATTCAATTTCATTCCTAAATCATTCCAAAATCATTCACTTAGTCAATTTCACGATGTTGTTAACTGTAAATCACTCGTTTAGTACTCCATTCAATAATGCAAAATGCGCATTCTTTCGTCTCATACGTGTTCAAAAACGGCTTTAGAATCGTTCAAAAAGATCTACATTTTATTCAAATCATTTACACCATTTCCACAATTTATTGGCTGTGTTATGCATTCTAAAGCGCCTTATTGGTGCGTGAAGGCATATTTATAGGAAAGCTCGTAGGCCTAGATCTTTTAAGGGTAGGTTATGCAATATCAATAATTCCGTGACGAAATTAATGGTATTGTATAACCTGCCTTTCATTTCAATCAAAATTCGCATTATACGCTCATTGAAAATCACTTTAAACTCATCCAACTTGTCAATTACACGATGTTGCTAATTGTAAAGGTTACTCGTAAGGGCTAAAAAGACCATTCTTAAAAGAACTCCCCTAGGAAAATATTTGAAAACGATATGAGATCCAGTTGAGGTCAATTTGATTTCGCATTTCAATTTTCGTACAAGAAGGTAGAATGATCATCCTAGATTCAGATAAACAGCATAGTGAGAAATGCTTCGACCCGGGGTAGCATGCGCAGTCCACATAGCTTTACCAGGGGGGGGGATGATTTTCAAACTATCGAGATGGTCCCATTTCGAATGACGGATCATTCACATGAATTTGCAGGTAAATGTATTTTATTCGTCTTTCCAGAAAAAACCCAACAGTTACACTTATAGAAATGTTAGCCTTTCCAGAGGGGGTGGGCCTCAAGGCAGTATTGTGGCATAACAAAATTCCACTTCAAGCAAAGAATATTTCATTTTTTTACAGATTTGATATTTTTTGCTTCATTCGTTGTTTTTTCCCTCCTCTTGTCGCTTATAAGATATGCCGTTAAAATAAGGTTAGGCATAACATATGTAGAAATGATAATAAAATGTGATGGATGAAAAAAGAAGGACCAATTATATGTGACTAAACTATGGTTGAACTTTATTTTAAGACTAGCTAAATTTATGTAGAGAGTCCCTGATTTGAACAACAGAATGATATAAGATACCGGTTTGGACTATTTTCTGAAAATGCAACATCGTGTTAAAATGGTCTTATCTCCTTCTTAAATCTTTGTTTATAAACTACCTAGACCTTGAATAGTTAAGCCTAGTTGAAGAGATGCTTCTATGATCCCATTTTAATAATTATGAACACCTGACTGTGCGCTTGCTGCCAAACTATATACAATGTATATTTTAATACGCTTACGGAATAGATATTTACAGTTAACGACATCGTGAAATTGACATGGTGAATGATTTTGGAATAATTTAGGAATGAAATTGACTGAGTGTGTGGAGCGAGTTTTGAGTGATATTAAAGGGAGGTAATCCAATATTCCTAATTTTGTTCAGCGTGAACAAAATTAGGGATATTAATTACCTCCCTTTAACAAAATAAACGCACTCCTCTGTTTGTGCGTCTTTGTGGACCAATCAGGCGCTTTAGAGTCCACATCAGCTAATAAAATCGTAGAATAAATAGATCGATTAGAATTCATTGCTGAAAGTCTTGAACGATTTTTAAATGTTTTTTAATGATTTCGGAGCGTTTTTGATTGATTTGAGTGAGTGTTTGGAATGAATGAACGGAGCGCTGAGGGAATGATTAAGAATGATTTTGATCGGAATGAGTGTCAATTTCACTGTGTTTTTAACTGTACTTAAAATAAAAATCTAAGCTTCTATTAATATTGTTCGTCATTCAGGAAAGTCAATAATACTGAGTTTATTTCTCCACATTTTCTTCATTCGATTTCAAATCAGAGCTATGGTAAATAAAAACATGTGAAGTAACGTGAATTTTAGAGAAAAAACTACTTTCTTTAATGCTTTTTTGGTGGTTTATCGCGAAATAAAGGTAGATTATCACTTGATAATCTCACCGCAAAAGCAGTGAAATTATCAAAAAACCTATACCCTGCTCCACGTCAATGTGTTATTGTCGTTTTTTCATCTCGTCAAATAAAGACTGGTTCTGTATGGTACTCATCCAATAGTCTGGTGTCCGTGGTCTAGAAGAAGAGCGTCTACCTCTTAATCCAAAGTTCCTGAGTTCGACTCGCGGAAGCAGCGATCGATTTTTGCTCTTTCATGAACCCAAACATTCGACGCGAGTTCTTGTGAATTTTCAAAGAAGCGGAATCGAGAGGGATTAATCTAAAATGTAATTATTTGTTTCCCAGTCGATGTAAAAATAAATAATTTTAACCGAATTATCCAATAGAATTTATAATTGTGTCTGATCATGTCAAATAATCTTGTTTTACAAAACGTGAATGGCTAAGCCTTCGTAGAAATACTTGTAAAGTTCTGTATGAATGTATACAGTATGTAAATTATCGTGATAAGATGCTAAAATATGTTGAAACTAAAACAATAAGTTGTGTTGATGAATATCATGCAAGCTGACTGGCTTAAATGTAAGTTTGTACTTTTAAACCTTAACAAACGTGTTTTTAGTATCCCCAATACATGCTTCTTTGTACAAAAATGATTGAACGAATCAATAAATAAATAAATATATAATTCGAAACAAATCAATGAAAATCATTGAAAAAAAAATAAAATAAAAAAGTTTACCGATCGCCCTATTTTTTCCGCCAATGAAAAGCCGCTATTTCGTTTGAAATTCAAAAAATATATTCCATAACCTGACGATCTGCTCAAATAAGTGAGCTACGTGATTTTAGGTCATTATGGGCGGGGACTACATTCAAAACCAGACAGTGACGTCATAATCTTGTCTGATACGATGTCTCGAAAGACCCTTAATTTGAATCGAGTATTTATAAAAAATCGTTTTTTGTTTTAATGTTGAAGTAATGATTATACAAAATTGTTTATAAAAAGAACCACCGCGATATAACTAAAAATAAAAATGTTGAAATGGAGTAAAGCCCTATTCAAGCAAACAGAAATCATTAAAAGGAGGAGAAATTCTTGACTAATTTGTCTGCATGTTAATCACTGATTATAAAATATTAATCCATATGCATACACCAGTAAGAATGAGATCGACCAGTTTGCTTGAACCAACCCTTTCTGTACCCCCTATCATATTTTCAAATTGAGATAAGAAATAAAGGACGACAGGGTTGAAACATCTAAAATCTCAATTCCCTCTTAAAATGAACACCTTAGACCTTTTTAAAGATTGATTGAATGGAGTTTAACGCCGCTTTCAACATTATTTCAGTTATATCGCGGCGGCTGGAGCACCTAACAATGGATTCCTGGTATTTCTATCACCAGTACAACCACCACATTCTTTCCTAGCCTCCAGCCGCTATCTCACATAGGTCTACGATTATCAACCCATTGGTGAGAGACAAATAGTCGGAAAGAATTAGTGCCGCCGTCGGGGATCGGTCCCGCGAACTCTAGATTGACAGTCCGACGCGCTACCAACTGCGCTATGACGGCAGACCTTTTTTACGAGAAATAATTTAGATCTTTTGAATATTGTGATTTAGAAATTTTGCAAAGTTGCCGTTTTTAAGAAAAAAGGCAATCAAATGTTCTTTGGGGATCGACGTTTTAGGTCCGTTTACGAGGAATCACGTGAAAGGTTGTCATCTAAGGAGAAACATTGTGAATTAAAGAAAAAGGTAAACGACTTTAGACATCTATATTGAATTCAAGTACTTGGAAAGGTACGTGTAGGCCAAATAATTGTAGAACAATTTATAATAGGCCTACTTATTTGATTCTAAGGATACAATTATTTGCAAAAACAAAGCGTTTCGAAGCATGTTAGACCTTTGATAGCTGACCAATATCGAAAGCTCGTGTGATCTGCTTAACTCTGACGTAATATCGGTGGGGAACCTAAACTTGGTACCTACAGCTTTTCAACACGTTATTTTCGTTGCTTGTTGCAAACATTACGTTATTGGCCATGAATATGCGGTAGTTTTGTTTCGTTGTATGGGATTCGACGCCGCTTTTAACAATTTTCATATATATCACGACGGCTTGAGCACCTAACAATGGATTCCTGGTATTTCTATCACCAGTACAACCACCACATTCTTTCCTAGCCTCCAGCCGCTATCCCACATCTACGATTATCGATCCATTGGTGGGAGAAAAATAGCAGCAAAGGGTGAGTGCCGCCGTCGGGGATCGAACCCAGGATATTTTGAATGAAAATCCGCCACGCTACCAACTGCTCGGCTGAATATACCGTGCCAGCTGTTTTTCACAAATACAAAATCCCTTTAAAAGTGAGGCATGATGTCCGCGAAAAGATGACTAAATAGAATGCGAAATCCATTAGTTGCAACCACGAGGTTTAGTTCACCGAACGTTCCCAACTGATTTTGTCTACCCAAGTGGTAAACCCGATGGGGTTTATAATTGCTCCTCCCACTTTTTGTTTACATCGATTTGATTGAAGAATGTATGACGCAACAAAAATGAATGACATCATTGATTGACGCATAACTCATTTACCCTAGCATAATTCGATGAAAAAATAAGTCGATCGGTAAAACAGTTATAGTTCATATTCTGACAATTTACACGTATAACCTTGCGCTACGCTAACGCTCCGCTTAGGTTATATCGCGTAAATTGTCAGAAATGAACTATAACATAACTATAACATAAGATATGTAAAATTTTAAAGAAAGTGGTAAATTTTGTACAATGTATTTAACTTTAAGTTGTTTTTTTTTCATGGTGATATGAAAAGAAAAAAAGGACTATTTTCATTCGTTTCACGCATTCAAACAGTGTTATCATTTTTTTTTCTAAATGGAAACGACAAAATAATATTGTCTGTTAGATGGAAAAAGTAAAACTTTATTCAATGATCAAGTATAAACATTTTTACTCACCTTTAAGTAAGAACACCACGAACATTGCATGAACATGGTATGGCATCAACTTCAATTCCATCTTAATGAATTATTTTTCTTAACTCTGTTTAAAAGATATATAATTTAAGTTTTAAGTTTTAAATATTAAAATTTGTAAGTTTACAATCATAAACTTCCCCAAAGATATATTTGAAAGGGTCTGCGGTAGCTATGCTGTGTCCAGACTGCGGGCAGGTTTTTATGGTCGTTTCTTTCAAATGTTGTTCGGTAAACAACTTTCAACAATAAAATATGTATTTGATTTGGCTGGAAGAAGACAATTACCGGTGAAAGCATCCAATAGAATTCGTGCAATCCGTTGTAAAAAGCAACAATTGCAGGAGTTCGGAAAGCGCCACGTTGGTTTCGACATTTCGCGCATGCCTAGTTGTATGTTTATACTAGAAACGGGGTAAAGGACAATGAAAAGCTGTCATGTCATGGATATTCTGCGTAATAAATGAACTGGCAGGGCGGGGCTTAACCGTGACGTAATTTGGCGAGTTTACTTTTTAATAGTTTGGGTTCTTTCAAATTTTAGTCGGTAATCATCGAAAACGCGTGCAAATAACTGTATCCTACAACCTTAAGGATTCACGTGCTTAGAGAGAGTGAACACATTTCATCGCTTGGTTACCAAAGCCTCGTAACTTCAGCTTGATTAAGCTGAAGTTACGAGGATTTGGTTACCAATCTGGAATTTAAGGTCTCGAGTTATTTACGTCGACTCTCTTTAGAAGTAGGTTATTTTAGATAAAAGCTGATTTCCCTTAACCTTGAGTGCAATGACCCGTTACTTAGGCTCCGCCCTGCCAGGGCATTAATCATGGATAATACTGTACTGGAATGGTTTAACATTTCTTTGAGTCCCCCGAGGAGCAAAAACAGCTAACAAAATCGTGGAATAAACGAGATAAATGATTTCGAAATGAATTAAGAATAAAATTGAATGGTCATGTTGAGCAAGTTTTGCTTGAAATTGAAGGGAAGTAATACAATAAAGATCGATTGGACAAAATTATAAATAGTTATTATCTCCCTTTAATAAAATATGCATTCGTCTTCTACAAATATTTTTTTGTCGTCAACTTGTTCACGTTATCGCGTTATGTTTATCAATTGGTCGTTCAAAAACTTGGTTTCAACGTCAAAACGGTTGTATATGTGAGGAAAAAATGTACAGTTTTTCGATTTTGCTTGAGACAAATTGATCTTGAATTCGTCTAGAATAGAAAAAAAAGATTATTAAGTTCGACAAAGCTCGGTTACAGTTAAAAACATCGTGAAATTGAAATTTATCTTAATCAAAACCATTCTTAATCACTCACTCAGCGTTCCATTCATTCATTCCAAACACTCACTCAAGCCATTCAAAAACGCTCAAACCTATTGAAAACAAATAGAATCAACAACGTCATTCAAAATATTTTTTGAAAGAGAAAAATCGCGATTTCAATGACATAATTCAAATTGTTAGCGCCTGATAGCTTCTTGAAGAAATATGAAGCTATGTATAGAACTTACATGCATTTTTTATAAAAGGGATGTATTAATATTGCTACATGTAATTTTGTTCATCCTGAACAAAATTTGCGATGTAGAATTACCTACCATTAATTTCACTCAAAGCTCGCTCCACACTCAAACAATTTCATTCCCAAATCATTCAAAAATCAGTCACCTCATCAATTTCACAATGTTCTTAACTGTAATATCATTTCTATTCTAGATTCGGTTACTTATGATCAGCTCGTTTCAAACAACACCCCATGGCAGATCCTCTATACAGTTTACAACATCGTGAAATTGACAAAATGAACGATTTTGGAATAAACCCGAAATAAAGTTGAATTGATTGAGTTGAAAAGTCAGTCTTGAATGATTGTCAAGGGAGGTAAGTCATAATCGATAATTTTGTCAACATGTACTAAAAAATTAACGAAAATTTGTTATCTCCCTTCAATGAAATCAACGTGTTTTTAATGTCATCTATTCGCGGGAAACCAGGATCTTAAAAAATAAACACAAGCCACTAAATTCATGTAATCATTCTGTGTTTGGAATGAATGGTTGTTTCCAAACAATATTATATATTCTGAACAACATAAATAACGCAACAACTTTCAATGACTAATAATTCTGCCCTGAAATCGATTGATTTGCTGATATAATATTAGCCGGCCACAAGGTACATAATTGCGGAAAAAATTGTTCCTAAACACACATTCACTTGAGTAAGGACAATTGAACATGATAAACATGTTTTTGCTCGGGCAACAGATCAAATACATCATGCGAAACTAAAGTTGGTCGAGTAATACTGAAAAAAAAGGTGGTAACGAGAAACGGTGTAGACATTTTTCAGATCAAGCAAAATCTTCGAGTTTAGCGGTAGCAATTTAATTTACGAACATTTGCACCTGCAATGAGGAGTCAGAACCAATGTAACATTGTAAGGTTAAAACATCGATTTTAGCAGCTCCTGGCGGTATAAGTTGTATATGCTGACTGGATAGGGAGGGATTTTCGGGGTTGTCGCCCATATGAGTTTGTAAATCTTCAATGCGTGTGTATACGGCGTCATCCCTTTTATCACAAATCAATAATTGATCAACGTCCATTCTTCCAAGCTTTAGATTATGGAAAAAGTTATATTACAGAAATGAACATCTGTTCGCTTCTCGAATTTCTTTCAAAGCATAAATTCTTAGAAGGATGACATGTAAATAAACGTAAGATCAAAGGCATCAAGGGTGAAAAACTTGAAATGAACAACTAGAATCTTTACAAAAGATCTCTTATTCCATTTACCTTGCATAAAATTCTAATTCAGGTCAACAGGACCAAAGCTAATTACATCGTGAAATTGACATTCACCTCAATCAAAACTATTCATAATCGTTAACTCAGCGCTTCATTCATTCATTCTAAACACTCACTCAGACCATTCAAAGACGCTCAAACCCATTGGAAAATATAAAATCAGTAACATCATAAAAATAAATTTATGATAGAGAAAAACCGCGATTTCACTGACATAATTCGAATTGTTAGCACCTTGAAGAAATAGGAAGCTATGTATAGAACAAGTATGCATTTTTTATTAAAGGGAGGTAATTAATATCGCTCATTTCGTTCACCCTAAACAAAATTTGCAATATAGGATTACCTCCCATTAAATTCACTCAAAACTCGCTCCTCACACTCATTCAAGTTCATTCCTAAATCATTCCAAAATCATTCACCTTGTTACTTTCACGATGTTGTTAACTGTAATATGACTGAGCTTAAAACAAAGCATTGTACAATGACTTTTTTAGTTTGGTACCTATAGTAAAAAAGATATTTGAATTGCCACTTAATACTACCAAATCATTCACAGTCGCTCATATTGCATTCAATAACGCTCGAAAATTACATTAAAATCGCCAGAAAAAAAATCCACGAATTCATTGACTCCTTGAATGAATTAGAGGCGTCTGATGAGTTTGTGATGAAACAGAATGCTATTTACAAACCTTTTGTAAATACGAGGGTGGATCAAAAAATACGTGGACTTTTACTATAACTTTGGAATTTCCCGACGGAAATAAATGAAATTTTATACACGTCTCAAACCATTTAATGTTGACATAATACTAGATTTACAAGAGTCTGCTATGACTATGATGTAAAAAATCCAACATTTGATATTCCTGGTTAGGTGCCACCGGCGCAGCCAATTTTGTAACCTTACTTCCTAGTGTTACAACCCGTAATTGTCCCCTCAATTTGGACCAAAACCTTCCAAACTTCACCCATTTACTTGTTGATGTAATCTGTTCGGATGTTTAAAATTCTAAGAATAATCCATTTGGTATTTGAAATTCAAAGTCATTAAACTAAGGGTACGCGTAAATTTTTGAACTTCGAAATGACGGCACCGGCGCAGGCATAGGCAACCGTTCAATTATAGAGTTCTGCTGGACCTATGGAAAACCTATTCGAGGGGTTGAAATATATAAAAATGCTAAATGGTCTTCAAATATAAGCAGATACATTTTCTTTTTATGGTTAAAAAGGTTTGTTTTTAGAAAGAAGAGCGTTTTCTTATGGATGGCACTCGGAGAGTGGAAATGCTCCTCGACGTTTCATCTGTAATTGTCACAGATCAACATCAGTTAAGTATCTTAAAGACACAATTCACATTATAAGTTCATCATTTTGGATCAGATGGGTGTGAAAATAGTACTTATCAAATTGATAGGCGATACAGAAATTGTGTTTATCGTTGAGTTGAGTATTTTGAAAAGTGCTGACTTTCAACAGATGTTTTCAAAACCGTAGCGTCATATTGGCGTCGTTACCGTGCGCCGGTACCAAATGACTACATGTTTTAGAATGGTTGCTAGAGATGACCAAGTATTTGGATTTCACCCAAATTTACAAGACAAAAAGATGAATGCTGCAATTTGATAACAGTGTAGTTTTCTTTTCAAAGTCGGTGAAATCAAAATTTTTGTAACGCAAGTCTACGTAATTTTTGATTCACCCTCGTATTCTATCGAAGTTGGGTAATGAATATCATCTTTAACAAAATAAGCTATGTTGTATAACCTCTCTTAAATTTCAGTCAAAAATCGCTCTCCAACTCAATCAATCACATTCGGAGGTCATTCCAAAATAATTCACTTATCAATTATACGATGTTCTTAACTGTACATGACGACGAACATCGGCTCACTTATCTGTTGTCAAATAACATAGTCGTCTCATCGATAGAACGAGAAAATGATACTCTTCCTTTGTTAATATGCAATAACATAAATTTCTCTCGTCTATTACAGCCTGCTATAGTTTGAATAAGTTTGAATGAAATATTCATGATTGGCTTTGACGCTTATGACGTAGCTCACCTTCATACAATGACTTGGCTTTTGACAGCATATAGTTTATCATGCGATCATGAAATATTCAGGTTTATGATATTACGCAAAATGATAATGGCATTCATGCAAAAGAGAGAGAGTGAGTTAGAGAGAGAAAGAGGGAGAGAGAGACAGAGAGAAAGAGAGAGAGAGAGAGAGAGAGAGAGAGAGAGAGAGAGAGAGAGAGAGAGAGAGAGAGAGAGAGAGAGAGAGAGAGAGAGAGAGAGAGAGAGAGAGAGAGAGAGAGAGAGAGAGAGAGAGAGGAAGAGAGAGAGAGAGAGAGTTAAGACATTTGGGCCCGTGTGTGACATTTCCAACAATTTGATATGTTCCTGAGGCGCAAACATTAGGAAGCCTAAACAGCCACTCACCGTAAATATAAAGTTTCCTGGTGGTATGCATGCATGTACTTTGAGACCTTATCTAACTACAAATAGCATAGTCAAGACTCTGGTCAGACTGTGCGGATGCACAGGCTGGTCAGAGTCTTTGCTTTGCGAATTTTTTAAATTGTTGGAAATCTCACGCACAGGCTCATCTCATATAGGAATTATGAAGCAAAGGACACATCGTACCATTTTAGGGTCTTTCATAAACTAAATGCGAGCTGATGAATAAAAACACGTACCAAGAGAGATCATTTCAAAGCTCATTTTCTTTCAAAAATGATAAATTTATTTGTGTCGATCAAAATTTATTTATTCTCACAGAAAGGTTAATTTGGTGCATCAACTCGAAATCACTAATTAAGTAGGAGAATTATGAAAAGACTTGTTTCAATTCATTCCTTTTAGAAATATGATTAGGATAAATTGAAATCAAACATTTGACCTTTGGAGAATAAGAAAAAAAAATAAAAAATAAAACACAAAATCCACCCTTTATAGAGATTGTGTTTACCAAATCTTTTCAAATATGCCCAATTATGTAGTAGGTATGCTCCAGATTGCTCCGTTTCACATTTGACTGTGGGCTTTGACACTTGGGCCACATAAAGAACAATTTCAAATGACACAAACACTCGTATGGCTAGCAATTATATTATTTTTTTTAAAAAGGTCAACCCATAAAATTAATATAGAAGGTATTATTACAAATAAACTGTCCGCAACTGAAGCATAATGAAAAAACTGACGAAAGCCGGTGTCGAACCCACGCGGACAAGTAATATTTAAATAAATGGTTTGCAAGTTCAATATGCTAACCACTGGGCCAAAGTAGATCTTCCTTGATGCAGGTGTCAGACATTGTATTATAACCAAAGAAGCTATGCAGGACAGTGGTGAGAGTGGTCTCCCAAAACACACTCCCCCTTAAGTGTAATCATATATTGATAACGATCTATTTAGGCAGTAATGTGCTTCATGTAATAACTATGTCGGTTCATTGCCGACATAAATGGCACAATGGCCTTTTCTCGAACGAGCCCTAATATTACGAATAAACTGTCCGCAACTGAAGCGTAGCTGAAAAATACTGACGAAAGCTGATGTCGAACCCACGCGGCCAAGTAATATTTGAATAATAAATGTTTTATAAGTCCAATGCGCTAACCACTGGGCCAAAGAAGATCTTCCTTGACGCAGGTGTCAGATATTGTACTAAAACCAAAGAAGCTATGCATGAAAGTGATGAAAGTGGTCTCCCATAACAGTACTCTGTGGACAAACTTAATTCTGACATTTAATTCTCAATTGTAGACGTGATCGATGAGCCATTTAAAAATTCTTTGAAATTGATCATCTTATCAAGATGGAGAACAATTGTATCGACTAATTTTGGATTCGACCCATATAGTTCTCTTCTCTGGACGAAATCCATTCCAACTGATGACCTTAAACTATGACATTGAAGCATTCTGAAAATTGCTTTCGAATAACAAATCTGCTCATAACGTCCGTTAAGTTTGGCTTAAGGTGGAAGTGGACAATAGCGTTTTAAGATAAGTGCATACAAATTGGTATGTATGGAAACTTTGTCTTAGCGATCTCAACGATGTATTTTTTCTAACGTTCAATTCAGAATTTACATTACCATGACGTCCTTAAAATGACGGTTTCCCGCGTTTTTCACAAATGACCCTACACCTTTCCAACGCTTACCGTGTTGTATTTAAGACGATTCAATGGAAAACACCAAAATGACGCCATATAAGTTGTGAGCATTTAAATGTAATCAGGAAATACTAAACGATAGAAACATGTGATTGAATAAAAATTTGTAAAAGAAATTGCGGCCCGAAAAAATAGCATTATACCATTTTTTTAATAAAATAAATGGCCCGATGAAAGTTGTCAGAAATTGCATTTTTTTCCTATTCCCGTTTATATGCTCGCATCTTAATGTGGCGTTTCACCGTACGGAATTTCTACAATAGGAGATCAAAGTTTATTACCCTAACGTACTATTTAATAGTAACTTCATGACGTCGAGCTTTCGATATAAACTTACAAAAATCAGTCTTCATTTAAAGCGACGTCGACGTTATTCTTACTGAGGTCAGAGATCATCAACACATGTGTTAGTTGATTCATTAGTACCACGAAGTTCTCGGTATTTGGAATGAAATTTTGAGGGCCTTTTCCTGAAAGACTATTGAATACGTCTTTGAATGTTGATATTTACTAATACTAAAGGATCGCGAATTAATCAAAATAAAGAAAGAATATATCTACACTTTTAGTTTCAAAGATTTGTATGTAGTATTTACGTTGTGACCGTTCATTAAGCTTCATTATAATGCAATTGGCAGAACGAAAACCTCTTTTATTAAATCGCGCTGCGCATTTAAATGGGAAAAGGGTCGTTTTAGAAAGCGCGCCAAATCGTGAGTTTTACGACGTCATGGTAACGTAATTTCTAAGTTAAAAAGCAAAAAAACTTTACGCCGTTGAGACCGAATTAATTTATAGATAACATATATACCAAAAATTATTCAATTCTCTCTCTAAAAAAAAAAACCAAAAACACCGATGCTCTCTTCCACGTTAACGTTTTAAAGTCGACAGTGTTTATTCGATTGTATTTAAACTTGGTCAGAATGATTTGACCTTCACAAGGATCGTTCCATTCTTAAATGGATCAGATCCGTTAAGCGTAATATGAAAAGGAGCATAATGAAAATTATATAAGAAAATCATCGTTAACGCTCTTCAGTCCAAAGTTTTCATCCGATTTACTTCAAACTTGCTAAAAATAATTGTACTACCACAAGGGTAGTTCCTTTGGAAAATGGTTAAAAGCGTCAAATGTAAATAATTGAAAAAAAAAAATGATAAGACAATCCTCGTTAACGCTCTAAAGCCCAGAGATTTCATCCGAATATCATAAAACTTGGTCAGAATGTTTGGACCGCGAAAAAAATCGTTCCTTTCGAAAGTAGGTCTGATCTGTCAAGCGTCAGGGGAAAAGGAGCCTAATGAAATTTTAATTAGAACATCCTCATTGACGCTTTAAGGGGCCTTTATGCATGTTTATTGTTAACATAAGCCCTTCGTTTATAGATGGAAAATTCACTTAGTTTTTACATCATGTGACTGTATGCATATTGAATTCCTTGTTAACAAAACACCTCCTGAATAATTCATGTGGAACTTTCACAGAATATTCCATTTTCAGTGACTATGTGCATTTGTGTCTGTTTAGATATTTGCCGTGTCATTATAAAGGGGAGCTATATGTATATTCTTTGTTAGCACAACTCCTTTTTTACACGGAAGATGGAAGTTTAAAGCCTCTTCACGATAATTCCTCCCAACCTCGACCAGATAACTTCTATATTTTAAGACACTTACATGTTATTTTCCATATGTGTCTGTATTGATTGATGGCATACTTGTTTTTGAAGGAAGGAAAACCCCAATTTGTACCGATGGACTCTGTTCAGACACATGGACAGGAAAATAATACCACTACTATGGCGATCGGAATCGGAATATCAAATCCGCATAAAATTAGATTCACGGACGAATAAGATCCAGTTACCAGGATGAAGGTAAATAACCCCCTATCTAACAACACAATATCTAATCATAATGGCATGTGTTGTCTGTATTTGAACATCCCCAAAAGGTATGGTGATAATTAAAATTTGTCATGAAAATGTACAAGACAAATGGTCGCAGAGAAAATGACATAAAGATCGACAGGCCGCCTTGTACTTACAATAATTCGAAAACCGCCCGATGATCTTTTAGTAACCAGAAAAAGTCGGTGTATAGAAACGGTAGGAAATATGCTTATAGGCAAAAAATCTCGGTATCATAAAAAAAGCGTTTCCTGTAAGCAGAATGTTTTTACACTAAAAAGCTTTAGTTTTTCGAAATAAGTATTGATTCTACAACAAAAAATAATTTGTAAAATGTTCAAAGTTGTTCGCAATTCGACGAGTAAATAAAGCAAATACCAATTGATGTTGGAAGAAAATTTATAATACCTACCCATTTCTAGACAGTATCTAGTTGTTCGTCTTTGATTGCGACATAAACTGCAACGGACTTTGAATGTTTATAGTACGGTGGGTGGGTATAAAGCAAACATTTGTCAAATTTTGTTAGCCGGAAACAGTGTGAGAAAAACTAGTTTTAACCCGCTTTCATATGTCGGTCATAAAAAGGGATTTAATAACGTAGAGTTGACGTCATGACGTCGTCTAAGGGCCTGGTCCGTTTTTAGGGACCAAATTCAGTAATTGTCCATTTTTTCAAAAATAATAAACCGATTTTTATCCCCGAAAACGCTATTTGCTTCGTATAAAGACGCCTGATGTTATGTTCTGATTGAAATTAAGATATAAGTTTAAGAAATATAATAAATTGTAAGTATTAAATGTTAGTGCCTTCTGCGTTGCTGTTTTCGAGTACAATTACTGAAAATATTGACTTTTTTTCCACAATTAGTCCGTTCACCTGTGCTGAAATTAAGATATGTTACTGCCTAACCATTCCACTGAAGATTAAAAAAAAAAAAAAAAAAACCATCTTTCTACCAGTAATATTTTTTGTAAAATTCGATACCGCAAAGATATAGCAAAAAAAGGATATTTCAACGTCTCGCCATATGTTCACAAAAGCTGGTTTTTAAACGAAGAAAAGAACAAAGTGATTTTTTGTAGTTCTTCAAATCACATTTAGATTTAATACTTCTGAGGCTTTATTTTACAATAAACCTTAATTTCAAATATTTTAGATACGTTATTGCAAGAAGATCGGCGACAAGTAAGCATAGTATCGATAGTTTTTGTGCGACGTCAAACTCTACGTAAAACGTTGCAACAACTTCACAATATCAAATTTAATAAAAATCTTACCCGAAGAAATACCATTTTTATCTTATTTATGCAAAGCACATTATTTTCGGTACAAAATAGCGAAAAAATCAGCATCGGTCACCGGACCAAAATTTTAGAAATTCCTATATATTTGCAAAAAAATGAAATAATAAAAGGAACGTCAATTTCTAAAAATCACGAAATATGTAGCGTTTCAGGCCTTTTTTTATTTCTAAATGAAACCTCTTTCGTATAAATCGGCCGATTAACTCAGGAAATATTAGCAAATACAGAATTTGGCGGGTCGAAAAAGGGTTGGCCCCTTGATGACTTCACGACGTCAAATGAACGATATTCAAACTCTTAAGCATGTTTTAAAATATCGTTAAAACTTCCACTTTTTTTATGCAAAATAAAGACGAGCATCGTTTTGCAAATGAAAGCTTTGATTTCGGTTATTGCGATTTTTTAAGTCCTCCGTAGCACCATTTTCCCTATAAAACTGATTTCTATATGTTGTTTTTATTAAAACCAAAGAAACAACGAATGATATTTTAATCAATATAGAGCGAAAAGTCATTTATTGGTTATATTGCGTCAGTCAAGGAACTTTTTGGACTTAAACTCGTTGTCTGTTTATTTATCGTCCCTACCGTAGCATTTGCCCATATGAGCGATGCCTCCGGAAAACGCCAAGTTGTTACGGGGGAAAGTGCAAGGATACTTGACGAAACTAGTCCCTAGATCCGCCACGGTTCTTGACGTGCTCGGTGTAAAGCACCGTCTCAAGGGACCTCGGTTTCACATCTCATCTGAAAGACAATTAATTTGTTACCGTGAAGAAAAACTATGAAAATAGCAGTTTTAGGGTAAAAGGAGTTTATAGACAAATTTGCCTACTGCAAAGACCCGGGGAAAAAGTTTAACAGCTCGGTCTTTATCAATCTTCATAGCCATTTTTACTGTTACATATACACTCTCGGGTGCAAAAAGACTAACATCATCGCTCAGCATCAAGAACAAGACTCTGTGATATTCAAATATTGGTAATGTTGTTTCAAAATTGACATGAAATCAGCACATAACGTATCCTTCATTTGTTACGAATCAGTCGTTAATTGATTTCCACGTAACTCAATGGAAAATAAATGAAGACCGAGTCCTTAGGATTACTTTTGAGTTCTCTAGTTGATCTCTTTCTAAGTATCAAAAAGTTCTGAGACAATTGCAATATCTTTTAACCATTCATTAGATTTTGATGAACTGTCCGTAATTGTTCGTATGGATGTGAGTGATAATTAAATAAACATGCACTGTTTAAAAAGAAATTCCCAAAAAAAAAAAACAAAAAAAAAAAAAAAAAAAAAAAAAAAAAAACCCGCAAAACACTAGCGATTTAAAAAAATCAAATTGTGCTGAAATAAGCATAGAATGCACAACATTTGTACTTACAACTATGAGGTTACCTTAAAAAGTTTCGACGCTGGAAGATGTCCCATTAACCAAGACAACGTTATTGTTTCGGAAAGAACGTAACGTTGGGGCACTTGAAATGGTAATTATAATAAATATGAATTATTGTTTTTATAAAATGCGATTTTTTGCACTCAAATTGCGTTTCAAATTGGACAATAAAGATTAGAATTAAATTCCTCAACATCTTTTCTGTGTTTTCTTCTGTTCTAAATTTAAATGCATTTAGAGAGGAAATCAAACTGTTTATTATTAGACGTTGTCACAAACTCAAAAAAAACCACCCTATTAATGAGTTTTACTCAAAAGAGTTGTATTTATTTGTTAAGATGTGCACTGACCTTTTGGGAGATTAGTGACATTTGATAGGAATTCACAGTTTATAGTATATAAATACATTGCCCACAAAAGCAATCAAGAGTGGGTCTGACGTTCATGACGTCACTATTTTGGCCCGAGACGCCGCACCCGCCTCTATTGTAATTGACATGGAATTGAGTGTATTCATGCTATTCGCCTGAAACTTGGTAAATTTGTATCAATTTCGAACATGTTGATGAATTTTTCACTGCCTAATTATATCAGAAAAATAGAAAGAAATTCTCGAATTTTGCTAAATTGTCTTAAATCTAACAAAATTAAGACATTTAGTAGGGTATCCCGGACCGTCTACAAGCAAAATGTGGTATTTGTTACCCATATTGGGCGTTTGATCAAGAAAAATCTATTGTCATAGACTTTTCTTATTTCTTTTTTGTCCTGTAAGTTCATGTTTTAGGATTTCAAAAAGTGCCAAAACCGATAACCTTTTCAAGAAAAGCCCTATTATGTCCCGTCTAAACGCTTTTTGTGGAGTTTGGCCGTTATACGGAGAATGAACGTAAAGTAAGTTCATTAATTTCAAGAATTATGACCCTTAAGATACTTGACGTTGCAAAATATAACGGTTACTTAAGCTATGGGAGGAAACCACTCTTCATGACTTTCTTCTTGATTTAGTTTTTGAAAAATCCGAGACTACTTTCAGGTTGAAGGCGACTAGCAAATTACCTGACTTATATCTGGTCTCTAGGGCTTACTATTTTTTATGTTTCTATTGTACTAGTGTGAGCTAAAACTTGTCTTCTAGAAAAGTGTTGTCGCCGGGCGACCCAGGCCTTACTCAGGACGACGGTCATTTAGGCATCACAATAGTTAACCTTAAGCGAGAAGTGCTTAGGTTAAAAATCTAAGGTTATCAAAGGTAATGAAATTTCTGTATGGTGGCATATTTCTGCCACGAGATATAAGATATCATGATAATTTTAAACAGGAGGCCTAAGAGAGCCTGTAACGCTCCACAGGCTTTAATATCCGCAGCCTTTTGCACTGCCACACCCATATTTGGGGATCAATAAAGAATAATTTAAGCAAAAGGTCACCCAAGGAACATCCATGCCAAGTTTCACTGAAATCAATGGGAATGGAGAATTTTTTAAATATTTAATTATGGAAAAAATGCCTCACCCTGTCACGCCAGTATTTGGGAGTTAATCAAAAATTCTTGAACAAAGTAAATGGGCACCAAAGGAACAGTCATGTCAGGTTTCATTGAAATACGCTCAATGGTTTTGGGGAGAAAGATTACTTAATATTTAAGCTGAAAAAGTGCCCCGCCCTGCTACGCTCATATTAAGGGGTCTATCAATATTTTTGAACATTTTAAGCAAAGGGTCAGTCAAGAAAAAACATTTTAAGTTTCATTGAAATTGGCGTAATGGTTTGGGAGATTTTTAAGATACATTATGAAAAAATGCCCCGCACTGCCACGCCCATTTTAGGGGATCAATCAAAATTCTTTGACCAATTATAGTAAAGGGTCACCCAAGGAACATTCATTCCACGTCTCAATATAATCGGCTCAATGGTTTGGGATGAGAAGATTTATTATGAAAAAATGTTTCGCCCTGCCACACCAATATTTCGGGCCAATCAAAATTTCTTTTATAATTACAAGAAATCTTGTGTTACCTAAGGATTATTCATACCAAATGGTTCGGGAGATGTAATAAGAAAACGTGTACACACGCACGGACGGACGCACGAAGGACACTCCTCCATGACTCGGCCTGTGGGGCTTAAATTATTATGATAAAATTAAGTTTCTGGAAATTTTATCTTGATCATTATTATTTTCTTGATACATTTTATTGTGATAATTGTTATCTGTTATATTACTTTTTAACGATTGACTGCAAGTTCTGGTTTGCGAAAGAAATTTCGACTTCTCTGAATAGAAACTTAGTCTGGTGACTTTAATATAAGTACTAAAATATCTCTGAGACAAAAGGTGGAAAAAATAAAACCGAAATTCCATTAATAAATATAGATGCCGCGATATTGTTTTCTGTTATCTCAATTTTAACATTTTTTGCCCACTACTGGCACCAAGATAAAGATTTTGCGTTAAAATTCCGGCTTCTATATATAGAAACTCATTTTGATGACTTTTATATCTCTGAGCCAAAGTGTAAAATTAAAATAAATTAGAAATCCCTAATCTAAATATAGATGCAGCGAATGTCAGTTTTCGGTTAACGATAGTTTAATCTAGATGTAATTAATTTGCATTATCTTAAAAAATTCGAGACGTACAAATGTGTCTATAGTACTATGAGAAAAATTTGCTTTACAATAAAATAATTCCCGGAAACTTTTTTTATCATGATATTTTTCAAATTACCCATGGAAGAAATATGCAACCATAGCTTGGAATATGGATATATGTAATGAATTTATCAAAATCAGAACAAACAAGCTAAAATGAAATCACACTTTAATCACAACCGACAGAAGAGATAGAAAAATTACAAACCAAATTGATTCTTATTTCAGAAACTCTTGGAAAACTAATCATAAATTTCGATAAAGAGATTTGGTTTCGGGATTTTCATTTCTAACAGATAAGACATCTAAGATTTTTTTAACCCACATTTTTACATAAGTGTGGCATCTAAATAATTGAAGATCACAACCGGTGATCGAAATATCGACTTAACAATGAAAGAATTCTGAACTTTCTAAGATACGTTTCTACGCACTTAGCCAAATATCGCATTGGTTTATCGACTTATCCACTGCAAATATTCAAATATCTAGTGCTTGCAAATTTGACTTTTATTTGGGACTTAGGCGCTGTTGCTTTGTTCTAAATACTGCGAAAATTTACAAACATGCAGAATAAATATTTGTGTGCAACAGAGAAGATTTTGTTTCATTTTGTTTTTCTTTGACCGCATTGTATGGTACTGGAATGAACAATTTTAATTTGATATGCCGTACAAGAGATAATTCTAGGCATCGGTTAGGCAAATACATTTATATTAAATTAGTGAATAAAGTAATAAGGATATATTCCTTAAAATATCTTATAGATGTATCTCAAAGAATGGTCATAGAAAAAAAAATCCCTAAAAAGATTTGTAAAAATATCTTTGAACTGTGCCAAAAAATTTTAGACATGCGTATCTTATTTTGGTACCATTCTATTCTTGTTAACATTTTTAAAAAGCTTTTATAATTTGACTTTGATGCGAATGTGTTAGTATAACTACAAACAAAAACTTAAACGACGAAGGGTACCTCTTATTTCCATGTTTAATAAATAAACACTTCATGAAAAAGGAAACCCCGGGTTAGTAAACTAACTGGAAAAAAAATCTTGGTCGTTTTTAAGTTGGAATGCGGAGCAATTCCAACTTAGATTTAACAAAACCGCAAAATGAACACAAGATAATTCGATTTCGGGTTTTCTGATAACACACATCACGTGAACAGGATGTGAATACACTTCGGCCTATTTTGCATATCTCAACCTGACATAGGCATGCAGTTTATTTCATCAAGAAGTAATAATGTTAAACAATTACACAACAATCACTTCATGTAAATTATTAACACGCTAATTTATGTTTTAAACGATATTTATTGAAACTTGCGTACGAATTTACTAGTACCACATATTAACATTACTATATTTGGAAATCATGTGATAAGTCAAGTTTAATTAAGTTAGCTATTGACAATAGCACTGGCCAATCACGTGAACTGCTTATTTGGTAATGTCCCAACCTCTTTTTCGTAGAATTGTGGAAATAGCACAAGCCAATCACGTGATCTGCTTATATGGTAATGTCGCGAGCGGTTTTTCGTAGAATTATGTTGTAGCTTCTTTTAGAGGTCTAGTTTCTCTTTCTGAACGAACTTTTTACACACTTCTACAAAATAGTTCAAATGTTTTTGTATCTCATTGTTCCGTAAAGCATCATTAGAAACGCGCAACATCTGCAGATTATTTATCTGTATTAAAATCCGATCCAGCAAATATTCTCTTTTTATTACTTCTCTAAAACAACAACAACAAAAAAAGGAACCCCATTTCCAAATCGCGCGATAATTTCTCTGATGGTGGACGCAGCAAGGATCGATGAAGGTATAGATCGACAAGTTTAAGTGAGTGATCAAAGGTCAATTTTGTCTCCACCTGTATATGTCTCCACATTTGATCACTCACCCTAAATTGCGGGTCTATAGGCAAATATTTATCTTCTCTTTCAGCTTTTGTCCATTTTCTTTAAAATTGCTTAGACATAAATGCATTTGTGCAAAAATACGCATGTGCGCAATCCTTTAAATATCATTGAAGATTATGACAGGTTAACTACAGCCTTGGTTTTTATCAAATATCTGAACGAGTTTACCAACCCTACGTGTTTTGTCTTCAGGGGCCTCTTTCAAGAAAGGTCCTACGACCGAAATTTGAACGTATCACAATCGTACGATTAAAATTGGCTTTCAAGAAACATTTTGGGCTTTCAAGAAACATGTCGTATTGTTTAATTTAATCATAAATTTACAACACCTAAAGGCTAGTCGTGAATTTTGCGATTTTGACTGTGCAAGCATACGTACGCATGTACGCCCACTTTTCTTGTAGAGCACAACTCCTCCAAAGTTTCTTGTTGGATTTAGATGAAACTTTAATAGAATGTTCCTAGTCATCTTGCCCTGCACATAAACTCACGGCTTGGTGAATTGCAGCCGCGTCTTGGAAAAGGGGGCCTTCATGTAAATAAATCTTGCGTTCACACAACTCCTCCTCCATTTATGGACCGATTTTGATGATATTTTCACAAAACGTTCCTAGTCACCTGACCCAGGGCACATTCTAACGCAGTTTGGTGAATTTTAGCCGTGCCATGGAAAAAGGGGCCTTCTTGAAAAAAGATTTTGTGAACGCAACTCCTCCTCCATTTATGGAATGATGTGGATGAAACTTTCACAAAATGTTCCTAGTCACCTGACCTTGCCTATACAGTCGCGGTTTGGTGAATTTCAATTACGTCATAGAAAAAGGGACCTTCTTGTAAAATGCTTGTGAACGCAAATCCTTCTTTATTTATGGACTTATTTTAAAGATTTTTTTAACGAAATGTACATTGTTACCTGACTTTTTGCATGTCGTTGCAGTAAAGTGAATTTCAGTCGCGTCATGGAAAAGGGGGCCTTCATGTCAAAATTCTTTTGAATATAACTCCTCCTTCATGGAAAAAATGTCCGTATTGTTAATTAATATATAATACAAATTGTACATTTGTACGTGATGAAAGTAAACAGCTCTTTTATCCCCCGCCGTTTTCGGCCAGGGGATATAGTAATGGCCTACGTCCGTTATTCCATCGTTTCGAGGTTCCGTCACTAAACTTGTCCGGGGCATATCTCCTTAAGTATAATAGCTATCGTACGATTTTTCTTCTTGAAAGAGACCCCAGGAATACCTACAATACTCTTTTCTCCTCGAAACGCGCATGGTAATCATATCATCTGCGTGTACATTGATTTAAAGCTGCTCTTGCACAGATTGGGAAAATGTGAATTTTTACATTTTTCGTAAAATCAATCGGAATTAACTACCTCATCATGTTGAAGCCTTTAAAATAATAAGATTCAATCTGGTAATGCATGGAAAGAAAGACCTATATATCCGAATTTAGGTTAAATTCAGTCTGAAAAGTAAAGTGACTACTAACGCTAAAAAAATAATTCTTCAATTTCGAGCCAACTATTTTCGCTTGCCATTCGGCGTGTTTGTCTTTTTCAATCAAAGATTAAGGTTAAGGTAATTTACAGCTGGAAACTTAATATCAATACAGGCAAAAATTAAAGATTATTTGCGGAAATAACGATTTTGTAATATATAGACTAGAAATAAATAGACTGGATCCCTCACTGATCTTTCCACTTCGAAAAGATAAGTTACAAAATTATTGAAATATGTTGTTTTTAGTGCCAATGCTTAGGGCCATTCTTAATAGTCTAAAAATACAAACATTTCCAAATCTAAGAAAAAGTTTTGTTTTTTTTTTCTATGAAAAACTGTGAAAGAGCAGCTTTAAAGTAAGCACGAATATATTTTCTTAGTTTTTCTAATACAGAATTATTTTCTCTCATTTCTTCTTTTTTATTATTTTTTTATCATATGCAGGCATGTATAGCGATTCAGGGAAATAAGCGTGCAATTTCCAGGCACGTAAACATTATGTTATCACCTCGGCGGTGGGCGGGAGGCGTCAGCTTTGCTAGTGGCTTGATGTCACCGTCTCTTGAACGCATTCCAACTTATCAGTACTTTCAGTACTTTGATTAGTGATGTTCGTCGGACAAAAGAATCGCTGCTTTCTCAACTTTACGAACAGTTGTCATTTTCTCCATGAGGGAATGTAATATTGCAAAATGCACTTACTGCTTTAACGTAAAAAAGTATTCTTTAAATACACAATTTCAACATTGTATTTGAACTCATGCTATGTGTGATATTGCCGACAATTTCATATGTGCAAAAATGTCACTTGTCACAACTTACATCCACAGTCTGACTTAACCATCTTAAAATAGTCAAAGGCGTTCTTTATTTTGCATTCAAGGCTGGATAATCTATGTCTTTCGCGTAAACATGACATTGTTGGAAATTCTATACACATGCTCAAATACATATACTTGATGTGTCATTTGTTTTTATTGTCCTTCCTACATCATGCTCTTTTGATATACGAAATTTTGACCAAAAAATACTACTTATTTTTCATTTGAATACACAGATACTAACATTCAATCTAACGTTAACCAAATGTAAAAACAGTTTGTTTTTTTCTTAATTGCAGGTTTATTTATCGTATCGTCTTCGATTTTTATTGTGGAAGAGAAACATTTACAAAACAAAAGAAAAAAAGGAAAATGCAAGAACCAGAAAACAAAGCAGTCTCACTTCTAGAAATTACTATATGCTAAGTCAATAACCAAGCATCATAATATGATTTTTTGATTACCCTGCCTTACATAAAAAAAATCAATGGTGATTGTTTTGAAATCGCTTCAATATTTCGTTGATTCATTATGCATGTACCTATCGCCAGGAAGATATAAATACATGGATTGTCTTAAACTATTCTTTTTAAATTTCGAGGAGGTTGGCATAATCGTCACACAATCAATGATATCATTCTGTTTATAATCAAATTTTACAACATGAACCTTTGCAATGTTGGCATTTCTAACAAAAGAAACGATCTGTAGTACGCAGAAAGTGTAAAAAGTTCAAAGCTAGAGGTTTCTACTTAAAGGACAGTCACGTAATTATGGATTAAAAACTGTAGATTTAGATTTTTGATTCAAATAGTGATGCAACCCCCAAAGAAAGAACCCCCTGTAAAAATGAGATTTCTTAACAAACTGCCATTTTCGGTTTTGTGTGTTTAGTTGTTGGTTACAAAAACAAAATTGATCACACCTTAGAATAACCTAAAAAATGCTTTTGGAAAGAAAAAATATGATTTTGTTGGTAGTCGAAAGAATTTGTTTTGGTTAAATTTGGTTTACGCCGCTTTCAACAATCTTTCAGTTCTATCGCGGTGGCTGGAGCACGTAATAATGGATTCCTGGTATTTCTCGCACAAGTACCACCATCACATTCTTTCCTAGCCTCTAGCTACTATCCTATATAGGTCTAATACATCGTCGAAAAGGATAAGTGCCGCTGTCGGGGATCGAAGTCGGGCACTCTAGTTTGACAGTCATGACACTCGCTACCAACTGCGCTATGACAGCGACTGGTAGTCGGAAGGAATGTTAGAACTAGGAGTGGCTTCGATGAATGGTAACTTATAAGGAGATTACTTTCCTTGATTTTTCTCTACTAAATGCTCAAAGACAATGGTTTTGTAAACATATGCTGTTTGTTGGGGAAAACCAATTTTAGGTTTGTACAGGGGGGGGGGGGGGAGGGAGGAGAGAGTACAAAATTAATGTTTAGAAATTGGAAGAGTAATGCAGGGTTATCTACTAGAAGGAGAAAGCTTTAACTTCTGCTTTTAAGTTCTAGATAAACTTCATGACTTGCAGCATCAAAGCCCCGATTAAGACCAATGCTGTAATGCCGTTAGAAGCTGCTCCGGATAAGACCAGGGACACAGTCGTGGTTGCTGTAAGTGGAGCTGAAAAAAGAAATTAGAATATGCTTTATTTAAGCAGAATATAGAAAATAATGTGTTAGTGTCTAAAAATAACAATGTTATCTGGTCAAGGTTGGGAGAATTTATTATGACGAGGCTTTGCCGAGACATAATAATTTCTCACAGCCGAGACCTGGTAAAATTGATATTTTAAGACACTTACATGTTATTCTGTTTATCATGCAATCACTTGTCAGTGCTTGAGTATGATAAACCCCTAAAAATCAAATTAATGTGAAAGTGTATGCAAATTGTTTCTTAAAGTAGACTTCCTGATATCATGTTATGTTGTCAGACAGGTGATATCAGGTCAATAGAGGCTTCATTGTATGATAAAATATAAAATTGGAAAGCTTTCAAGGTGTTTATTGACTGGGTTGATTTTGATGAATACGTGATTTTACATAAGTAGTTTTGATATATTTTATTCATTAGACGAGTCACTTTTAAACAATTTAAAGCAAGACTGTGTCGAGTTATTATCAGCTTTAGACTACGTGGCTAATAACGTTATTATTCATGAGAGAGAACTTGATATTCCTTTTGCGATTAATCGACTATACATTACAGTGGGGAATATATTTCATGGTTAATATATTTTTATTTCATTTAATAAAGTCTTAAAAAGAAAGCGCAATGTACGACGTAATTGATTCAATACACTCCATAAATGAAGGTTCTCATCCACTAAACTTTTTTTGATTTCTTACGGACCTGACTTTTCCGTAAAAATGGCGGAATCTTGAGATAGAATCGATTAAGATTGGTTTTAAGAGTAATGTACGATTTATTTCTGTTTGCTAAAGTCAATAACAGCGTACAATTGACAATAAGAATGACCTTTGAACGAATTTAGAATGAAATTGAACGAGTGTGCTGAGTGTGTTTGAAGTGACATTAAAGGGGTATAATCGTAAATCGCTAATTTTGTTAGCGATATTGAATACCCTTATACTAAACTTTGCCAACAGGCACTATAAATAGCTTCCTATTTCTACAAAAACCAATCAGATGCTTGACAATTCAATTTTGTCAGTATAATTGCTCCTTTTCTAGTTTTGTACATTTATTTAGTTTAATATTTGGTCTTATTAGCTTACCTGAGCACATCGTGCTCAAGGTGAGCTTTAGTGATCATAAAATGTCCGTCGTCCGTGTGCGTCTTCTGTCGTCCGGTGTCGACAGTTTACACTCTAGAGGCCACAAATACGACCCAATCTACATGAAACTTGGTCAGAATGTTAGTCAGGTCACAAGGATGAACCCTATTGAAAATGGGAAGGATCCATGTCATATCAGGGGAAATGCGGCCTAAGAGACAATTTTCTTGTTAACCCTCTAGAGGCCACAACAATTGCGCAATCTTTATGAAACTTGGTCAGAATGTTGGCCAGATTACAAGGATGAACCTTATCGAAAATGGGAGGATCAATGCAATATCACGAGGAAAGGGGCCTTAATGATAATTTACTTCTTTAAACTCTTTGGGCCATAATTACAGCCCGATTTTCATGACAGTTTGTTGGTTAGGTAACAAGAATGAATCGTGTCGAAACTGAGAAGGATCAGGCCATATCACGGGGAAAAGGGCCTAATTAATAATTTTATTGTTCAGACTCTGAATCTTGGTCAGAATGACCGTCAGGACAAAAGGATCAATATGTTTGAAAATGGAAAGGTTACATGCCAAATCACAGGAAAAGGGGCCTTAATGTCAATCTTCCGAGTTCACCCTGTAGAGGCATTATGTATGGCCAAATCTACTTGAAACTTGGTCAGAATATCAATAAGGTCACAAAGATGAAGCTTAAAGAAAATTGGAACGTATCCCTGTCATTTCATAGGACAAGGGGCATTGATGAAGATTATCATGATTTACTCTAGTTTCATTACTCTTATGTTCAAATAAGGTGCATGCCCAGGCATATCATTTAACAAGGAAACAAAGCAGAAAACAATTCGACCATAATCTTTGCTGAAATCATTCCATAGCAATGAGCTTATGCAGAAATTATCTCCTTGTTGACACCTGCCAAGGTTCAAAGAGACTTGGGTGAGTGTTCAAGGATCATCATTGTCCTCTTGTTAAGTAATTTTGGATCGTTTTTGAATGAATGATCGATTTAGAATTGTTATGTTGTACTATCTATCAACAGGGTAAAGAATAATAGGTTTGATGTGATTCTACAAATACAGACCGGATGGTAACGATGTTAACTTCACACAAAAAAACATTCTAGTAAAGTTTCAGCTTGATTGGTCCAGTGGTTAAGGAGAAGAAGATTTTTTTTAAAAGATTTTCAGCAATTTTCGGTCATTTTTCAACCTTGGGTTACCAAGGAAAACAGATTTTTTTTTATTGAATTAAATTCTTTTAACAACTTTTGAAGAGCTTCAACCAAGGAACATCTCTGCCAAGTTTCTGTTTGATTAGCCCAGTGGTTTAGGACAAGAAGAATTTTTTCTAAGATTTTCGCGATTTTCTGTCTATCTGTTACCATGGAAACCAGATTTATTTATAGAATTAAGCTCTTTTAACAACTTTTGAAGGAACATCCCTGCCAAGTTTCAGTTAGATTTGTCCGGTAGATTAGGATTAGAAGAATTTAAAGAAATTGTGGACGAACGGACAGACGGACGGACAATGATCGGACGACAGACGTTGAGTGATCACAATAGCTCACCTTGAGCATTTTGTGCTCAGGTGAGCTAAAAATTTAAATCAGAATAGGGACATTATCCCTTACAAAAAGACTTAAGAGGTATTTCTTTTCATTTTTTGTCTAGATTGCTCTTTTGATAGAACAAGTATCATGAAGATATATTAAAAGAAAAAAGCAGATATTTGACCAATCGTAAGGCTTGTCACGTCTACGCCTACGCCATCGCGAACACCAACAACAAAACCAAAGAAAAGGATGTATAGGTGATCAAAATACCTCTAGTTTTGGCAGAGCTGAAATGCTTTTGTGCATATTTGCGTTCATTATTTCGTCAAGATTTTAAAATGTTTAGCTTTGAAAAGAGATATACGTCTTTTTGGTTGCATTATTTGAAGTAAAATCTGTATCTGCCTAGCACAAAGCTTAGATGGATTTTTGTTGTTGTTGTTTTTTGCGGTGTACCAAGGTAATTTCTGTTTAAATTAGATATTATAAAAAGGAAAACATTCAGATATTGTGAATATCTTTATCGCTATAAAGGCTATAAAGTTTTTTAATACGGGATAGACTTTTTTCTTTGGTTTACTGAAGGGTTAATACATTTTTACGTCTTCATTTGAATGTTTCTGTAACAAATATCACCAAAGCACAGTACTGAGATCGTTAACATTTTGAATCTAATAATTACCTGAGTCAGCCGCATAAACGATAAGGGCGTACGACTGGTTGATACTGCTCATGGCACCCAAGGTTATTTCCCCTGCAGAACCTCCCGCATTTGAGATGCCGAATGATGTTCCAGGATGACTATTGCCTTTTTGTGCAAAAGAAGAAAAAGTTAAAATATTACTAACATATAAATCGAAAAATTATGGTACCCTTGTCGTTGTCGACTTATGTAAGCTTCAAACAAAGATGTGTACTTTTGTATTAGAGTTTCAAATTTCATTTCACAATCAAAGTATAAAATTTCCATAATGCACAATATCACACATATCTAACAACTTTGAATATGATTAAAAAACACTATAAATAGTTTCTTACAAACGGCATATAAAAGATAGAACAAAAGAAATAACGAACAGTCATTTCTGTTTAGATTTGATTTCAGATTGTTTTATAAGCAGTCGTCATAATCGTATACCATACGATTTAAACAAGACGCAAAAAGAAACGCCCGGTCATAATCAATAAGTACAGACAACACAAAAAATGTAAAATATTTGGCGTCGAATCAAAATCCCTTTAACAATTTAAGAAGAGGAACACCCAGGGAATGTTTCTACCAAGTTTCAATAAATTCCGCCTATTTGTCTTGGAGAAGAAGATGTAAAAAAATAGGTAAGGGCATGCATGGACGCACGACAGACACACCGCCATGATGATAGCTCGCTGCCCTGCGACCAGTGGAGGCTGACAGTTCGAAAAATAGCATAAGCATGAAGTACTTAAGTATTTCAATTTTAGGTTGTCCTTATCCCGACAGCTTTCTCCTTGAAAAGTGTGTAGCTGCAGTGGTAGACAGTGTTATCATTCGTTATGACGTCGCGCACGGTAATGCGGCACTTTTTAATAAACGTCACCCTCTGTGTTTTAAAACTTATCATAACAAGACTCCTTACTCGCACCATCGTTATATCTGATATCAAAATAACGCTTAAATCATGGCCAATTTATAAATCAAACTTTTATTGCAAACTATTTTCGTATGATTTCGTAAAAAGGAGTTTCAAATTGTAATTTAAGCGAAAAAACGCGTGTAACATGTAACATAAAAGCATCACCGGAAGATACACATCTTATATTTTATACAGTTTAATAATGTTTAAACTGCTTGAAAGTGCATCAAATCTTAACTGGTATGACATCCAACAATTTTACCAACGGAAACCGAAATTTAACCACAAATAAGAAAAAAAACGCTATATGTTTAACAAAAAGTGAAGCGTAACATCAAACTTTAAGACGCCGAAAAAATGACAATTTTCTTTTATATTTTAATTAAAAATGGTTCAATTGCAACCATTCTTAAAATTAAGTATATTATTTTTCTGTTTTTCTTAAATATGTAAACAGATATCAATTTGAGTTTTAATCGGAAAAATGATAAGCCGAAATTCGTGTGGAACGAAATCTTTTTAGGCTGTTAAAAAACTGTTTTTTCAATTCTTAATACGCCAAAAAAAAAGCAGTTCCTTTATTCATACAATAGTTTAAATACAGCTAAGAAATATTATATTTCTCTTATAAATCATATTAAAATTTCATGAAAAAATATTAACAAATAAAAGAGATATTGATATTAGTTCGTGTGGAACGATTTCTAAAAAAAACCGCGCATTTTCTTACCACGACGTTATGTTTGATTCGTTGAATTATTAAACCGACGCGCCTTCAGACGAATACAAAGTAGATTAAATCCGCATTTCAAGGGGAGAAAAAGAAAAAGAAAGCTTAATATCATGCGAGAAGAATATCTGTGTGGAAGTGGCGATGCGAGTAGGGGAAGGGAAGAACTAGATATAAACAAGAGGGCCAATATTGCCCGAAATCGCTCATGTTAATTTCGGATAGCGAAAAGGAATATTTGATACATTTTTCGCAAAAACTTGTATTCTCGGACTGTAAATTGTTGTTCTAAAGACCCAAGAATAGTGAGCAAAAAGTTCTAACTTTTTTCGAACATTCTAAAAGAAGGGGGGGGGGGTGTATGCGTCGTATTCCTTTTACATAAATGCATGTATTGATGACATCACTTTTTATGAACAAGCTGCTGTTGGCTCGAATTGATCATTGCAATAAAAATAGGGTGAATATTTCATAATGTCAGATTAACCTCTACATTATAACATAAATAATTTTCAATAGAAGCGTCTAGCCCAATACTTCTTCATATTTAGAGTGGAAATAAGCCTAACTCTACAAAAGGCTTAATCCAGTATTCGCATGTCTAAACATTTAGGCGAAGTTGGAAATAATATGACATTTTGCATTCTTCGCGAGGGGCGAGTTTTGATTTTTTAATGATGACTATATATTCTGACATTGCTATAGCTTTAGAAAGAGTGAGCAATTTAATGATAACGTGAACTTTTTTTCTGACAGAAAAAAAAACACCAGACGCTACACAATCGACGTTCGCTATTTTGACGTTACATTTTAGTGCCGCATTACCGTGCGCGACGTCTTCATATAGTTATTAGGTTGCACGATTGGGGTAGCAGAATCTTCCTTTGGACCTATATAAAATGTACGCATTTTTACATTACATACAATTTGTGCAAGTTTTTCATGGGCAAATTTACACATATGTACAATGTATTTTTCACTAGTAAAGGAAAGTTTAGACCTATAACACAGTTTTATCAAGAACAGGTTTCTGAATAAAAATATAATAGTTAAAATATGAATTATTAAAGTTGTTAAAACATTATTGTCAGATGTCTTCCAACATGTTGTAAATTCTGATTTGCGCGTCGGACTGTCAATCTAAAGGTCAGAGGTCGATCCCCGACGACGGCACTTATTCTTTCCGAATATTTGTCTCTCGCCAATGGGTTGATAATCGTAAACCCATGTGAGATAGCATATAGAGGCTAGGAAAGGATACGGTGGTTGCACTGGTGAGAGAAATACCAGGAAACTATTGTTAGGTGCTCCAGCCGCCGCGATATAACTGAAAAAATGTTGAAAGCGGCGAATAACTCTATTTAATCAATTAATTAATCAATGTAAATGCTGATTTAAATGATTTTAAATCGTCCGAGTTCCTGACAATGAATGGAATCTGATTCAACAGTTTAGGACTTGAGTAAGCAAAGGAGATTCTGTACAACTCAATTTTTGGTTGAGGAATCTTGAGGGTTTGTTTACACTTGGTACTTATTATCGCGGTCGTCGAGCTCAAGAATATAGAGAAAAATATAAAGAAATTATAGAATCTTTCTCCTGTGAAGGAAATAAATATGCTTGTATATTGCAGTTTGGAGGCGCTTTAAATTTAACCTGTATGAATCTTATTTAACCTCAAATACGGACAGACCTGGCAAAATTATATATGTTAAGTGTTGACGAAAGAATTACAAGCCAGGGAAGTTTTCTCATCAGCGAATATATATGAATGTATTATTAAATGTAATTCAAAACTATAAAGTAATGGAATACAATTGAACACAGCGTGGAAGCCGATTTTTAGAACGTAAAAAGGGAACGTTTTTGGTCAGTGGATTTTAAATTATTGTATGGATATTGATCGCATGGATTTTGTATTGTTGAAGGGATAGAAATCATTATGAAAGGTTAATTCGAACTGAAGATGAAAAAAAAATGTCAAAGAGGTACTCATCTCAGACCCTTTCTTAAAGAATGATGCCCCTTCATACTAGCCAATATCCAATAGGAATAAATGCACAAGAATGTAAAAAAACTGGGCTGACAAGCAAAGAGCCCTGATTTAACTGTAAATAAAAAGTGATGAAATTATTGAATTGAAAACGTGTTTACTCCCGCAAAATTTATAAAGAAATTGGGAGTGGAAAAATTTATAAATGGCTTAAGACGAGCAGACAAACTTTACGGTATCGCACTCGCTAGAATAGCTTTGATTGTCTATGTTTTTATCCATGACAATGAATAATTATTTGTATTGCTCAGCGGTTTGTAGAAGAATGCTATTTTAAAGGCAAGGAACAAATAAATATAACATGTAGAGATAATGCTTTCTGTTTTCTTATTGGATTGGAAATACCTCGCGATTTGAAGTTTGGGAAGCGAAGAATTAATTTTATCTGTCACATGACAATTTATCATAGACCATGGATGCTTGTTTTGCTGATGCAGATGCTTACGCTTTGGTGACATTAAATTTATCAATTGGAATAAATATCAGAATATCAGAATTTTTGCCCGATATATTCTACATATGAGGTAAAATCGATCCTCACACTATTATATCTTACATTTGTAATTTAATGTAGCGTATATCCTATCTTATATTCACATAACGCATTTGAAACCAAAAACGATTTTTTGTTCTACCAACAAATACATGGCATCATCAACTCGGTGCAACATCTATACACTCACTCCAAATTTTCTCTTAGAAATCTTTGAATAGTATCTCAACAACTAGGTAAATGTAGATGGAAATTTGCCAGTAAATAACGTTTGTGAGATCCAGCAAAACAATAAAATCAGGAGAGCGGTTTAGAGCCATCCCGATCCTCTTGTATTTGTATAAGCCTTGATAAAGACAGAACATGTTGTTTCTGTCTTTTTTCGATCTTGAAAGCAGCACTTATTATACAACATGGAATAATAGAATTTTGAAAGACCTGTATGCTTTCGGTATCAAAGCTTGCCTTGTCTTTTTCGTCTTTTTCTACTTTTATTGTGGATGAATATCATTGCAGAGTTCATCATGGATATACTTCAAAATGTCTGAGCCCAATGAACAGGAAATGGATGTACATACGGAGTTATATTGTATTTGATTCTGTTTATTTACGAAAAACATTAACATTGTTCAAACTGTTTGCTAGGCATGGACTGTTTTCTAAATGTTTATGATCTTTGCATCTGTTTCAGATCGAAACACAAAAGAAAATATATGTGAAGCTAGGAAAATGAACTCTGAAAAAGTTGGATTGAACGCCGATTTAAGTTATCAAAGAATTCTAGGACTCCTTTTCAAGTTATAACAATCGTTTATACAATGTACCACATTTTGACAGGTAATGTGAAATCAAAGTAAGATTATGGCTAGTTGGTTTTTGGACCTTTGTATCTTCGCAATATTGCTACTATACAAAATCAAAATTCGCGACTAACAATTTGCACCATTTTGACATCACTAATCGTTAGTATGTAACCCTCACTTTATCCGGAAAGAAAAAAATCGTTCGATGCAGTTTAAAACCTTAATCTGATCCTGAAAACTCAACCTAAAAGCAGTGTTTGACGCCCCAAAGAGACAAAAGTTTAGTACGAAGCCAAGTGTTATACGCCAATTTAGATTTTGATCTAGAGAAGGTGACAAAGCATGTAGTTTCCGATGTTCCTTTGGGGACATCAAAAACTGTTTCTTTACGAGCTTGCTTCAAGCAAAAGGTACAGCTGACCCAACTTTTTTAAAGAAGCTTTGTAAAAAATAGAGAGAACGCTCACTAAACGAAAAGATAAATGCAACTGGTTCAATCGACAACCACAAAATACGTCAACCACCATATAAAATGGCGAAAATGTATGTTTTTTGTCTGCCAAAAAACTCTTAGTTTTTTCCGCTGGGTTTGATAATTTTGATCTTTCTTTTTGTTGGCTTCCGAGAAATATTGTTATTCGTAGTAATAAAAAGATATGAAATACTTATTACCGATCATTTAAATCCTTTGTTTAATGGTATCGTTCATGAAGCCTTTACGCATTGGTCATTTACCTCGCACATGCCTACCCTCTAAAACAAGTAAATGCGACAAGGTTAATTACATGCAACACCCCGCTTACTTTCAAACATGTATCCAAAGATTGTGGTGTTTTTTCTTATATCAGAGACAGCTATCAAAAGTGACAGTATTGCGAACCTCGTAAGAGCTGAGGTATTTGTTTTTTCTATTGCTTGGGCGCTTTTTACTTGTGTAATGAGATATAAAAGGTTCTTTTCAGTTGAAATTGTTCTCAAACTTGAAAACTTATGATTGGGATTTACTGTTATTGTAGTGGACTTTTGATCTTGTTTCCTGTCAGACTTGATATTATTTCTTTACAAGTTTACCTTTTAGCATTATTTAGTGTTTAGCTGTTGTCGGTTATAGTTGCTGGAAATATTGATTTTTTCTCGAAAATTTGTCGGATGAACTTTGCTGAAATTTAAATATGTTCCTGCTAAACCTTTCCAAACCTGCCTTACGAAGTTTTAAATCAAAACCATGAGTCTTTGAGTTAGATTTTTTGTAAAATTCGTTTCTGCGAAATATCGCAAATCAAAGGATATTTCAACGTTGCAGCTATTGTTCACAAAGCTGTCTTTTTAATCGGATGAAAAAATAAGTGTTTTTTGGTTGTTTTTCTGTAAAAAAACACACATTCCGATTTATTACTTCTGATGCTTATTTATTTACAATTAACCTTAATTTCAAATATATTGGAATGCGTTTTTGCACGGAGATTGGCTTCAAATGAGCATAATAACGATGGTTTTTGTGCAACATCGAAATCGACAAATGATATTGCAACAACTTCATAAAATCGAATTAAATGAAAAAGACATATAAAATTAATTAGCTCACCTGAGTTTTTGAGTCATTGTGGTCCTCTTGTTTGTTTAATATAAAGCATATTGTTTTCGCAAAAATATCATCATATTACACCGATAAAACTTTGAAAAATATCTGTATATTTACAAGAAAACGTGAAATGAAAAAAAATAGAACGTAAAATCTAAAAAGTTGCGAGATAGCTTTTAGGGCCCATTTTTTTAGAATTAGCATAGAAATTTAACGACTATCTCGGGCGTTCTTTGACTTTCAAAATAAAACGTTTTTCCGTAAAAGTAGGCCGATTAATTCAGGAAATATTTGAAAATACATGTTGTGACGAGTAGAAAAGGGGTTGGTTCCTTAATGACGTCACGACGTCAAATGAACGAGCTTCAAACCCTGTAAATCGCGTGTTGTCTAATGCCTGCACTTCAAAGATAAATCACAGCAACTACTGTGAGATTTCAAAATTCGACAATGCTATCTGTCCGCATTTACCTTAATATCATGTGCCTCCACTTAGCTTCTCTACTTCGACATTAATTTTAGATGAATGTTTACCTTTATTGTCTAAAAGTT
Organism: Fragum whitleyi; assembly: GCA_948146395.1. NCBI lineage: Eukaryota > Metazoa > Mollusca > Bivalvia > Cardiida > Cardiidae > Fragum > Fragum whitleyi. Next base: position 3,946,034 of record OX411558.1, read on the forward strand.
ATATGTAAGACCATTACTCACTGTCGATTGAATAGGTAATTGTATCACCGGCATCTGGATCTGTTGCCGCCACTGTTAAGATTGTCGTTCCTGAAAAGGATATGTAAAATGAAATTTTATAACGTAGTGTCTGTTGAGGAATTATTCCCTACTCCCACATCATGGTACAATTTTGCAAATCGTGTACTGTCGAAGTCTAACGTGACTTCTTTAATTGGCGAGTGTTTGCTTAAGATACTTTACCTTAAGATCTTCATATTGCCACGTATAACACCTTTCAAATATATCTACTAGTGTTTCTGGTTAAGTAACGATTTAAACGAGTCTAAATAATCTGGCCAAATTTGGAATCGTTACAGCCAAAAAATTGCCCATATAGTGGACTCTAGATTTTAAAATATTTGATTTCTTTGTTTGGTTGAATGGGGTTGTATGCCTCTTTTAACATTGATTCAGTCATACGCGGCGGCTGGAGCACCTTACAACAGATTCCTGGTTTTTCTAACATCAGTACTACCATTACATCATTTCCTAGCCTCCAGCTGCTCCCACAAAGGTTTACGATAATCAACCCATTTGTGGTAGACAAATAGTCGGAAAGGATGAGTGCCGCCGTCGGGGATCGAATCTAAAATAGGATCCTTCTCTTTACCCAGTTTCTAAACACTTTCGCAAAATCGTTAAGTCTAAGGTGAGGACTCATTTATGGCCTCTACAATGCATACAAGGTTTTTTCAATGAACCTGATTTCACTTAATTTACATTTTGTCCAAGATAGCATTTATAAAGATACTTTGAAAGGGCTTCTAAACATTGGAGCGAGAAATTTGATATTTAGGTTTGGTTAGTTTTGACCATGTGACCTAATGTTTTCGAACCCATTTTATTATATTTCGAACTTGGGCTAGATATCATAGAAACAGCTTTTTGAGACATCTGCGCCAAACACCAGACCTTTCAGAATACTCACAAGACGCTGACATACGACAATCACTAAAGCTTACCTTTCTTCATGTAAAATTTCAAATATCTCTCAGTGAAACTATCCGAGTTATTCTAAGAAACTGTAACGAAAATGAATTATGTTCGGAGCAAGCTATGAACGTCACATGAAACGCCGTTGAAAAGAAACACTTTGGACTTGAAATGAACCGGAAAAATGCATGTCAAACAAGCCTACATAAGACATGCAGCCTACATCAGCCGAGTCATTTTTCAGAACAAAGTGATATTTTAATAGATGGCGAGCATGCCAAATTAAGAACTACCAGGTTGGGTGGATGCAACTTTTAAAAAATAATTTTGAACCAAGTAATGCAGTCTTAAGATCGTTCTTAAGTACAAAATGAGAAACAATGTCATTGTGATCAATACTGTACGATATCTGAAGGAATCCTTGATCTGGTAGCCAGATGTGTCGAATGTTAGAGGTAACCATTTTTATGCATTTTAAATCTGAAATAAGCAAAATACAGCCTCATTTCTTCTCACTGTTTAACGTCTGTAAAAGTGCAATTATGTCAAAAACTCCAACATAAAAAAAATAAAGTTTTTAAATCCAGCACATTGCATCTAAAAATAAAGTTTGTTCGAACATATCCCGTCCATGTTTCGCACGGTACGTTTTAACCTGCGCCGATTAGTCCCACCACGCAAGAGACGTTCTCTTTCTGCAGGCTTGATGTTACGGTTTTGTCTGTTTTAAACTGCCGTATCTTCCGGACAATAAGCCGCGACTTACCTTAAAAGAATGAAGATTTCAAGGGTTCGGATTATGCCGGTGCGGCCTATACGCCGGTTTGGTTTCTCTAAACAGACCGGTTGTTAAGAAAAATAAGTATGTATGGTTAATTATGAAAGGGAAGGATAAACATTTGTCATGCAATTGTGATATATCAATCCGATTGTGACTGACATTGCTTCGAAAAAGGTTTGAAAACGTATTTTGATCCTTGGAAACTGCCTATTGTCCATTGTATATGGGCCTCAAGTGTGACAAATTGTGAAATTGTAAAGCCTCTGAGTATATTAGGATTAAAGAGGTATAAATGCAATAATATAACATAACAAATTCTTTATTTAGCATTATATACAAAACACATTTTGAGCATAAATTTTACATTTTTTTGAGTGAGAATGCACATGTACGTGGAGATATCAATGAGTGAGTTCTTATTTACATATGTTTGGTAAGGAAGATATTAAAACCAATTGATATTTTACCGATTTGCGTTTTTTTTCGCAAATGAAAAACTGATATTTTTATTAAACATAAATATGGCACTATCCAACGATCAGCTTAAATAAGTGAGTTACGTAACTCTAGGTAATAATGGGAGGGGACTAAATTCAAAACAAGACAGTGACGTCAAAATCTTTTCTGATAAAATATCTCGAAAGATCAGTTACTATGGTAACCTGTTATCGAGTAATTATTATTTCGTTTTTTGAATGAAGACTGCTTTTGATGCTGTGCTTATACACATATTTTCATTTAATGGGGTACAAAATGGCAATTCTTGAATAAATGCCATTTAGATTAGCCTTAAGAAGATAAGACTGATATTCTGACCTGAATATAGAATATTAATGTCAATGTATATAGCATTTAGATTGAGATCGAAGACATTGCTCGAATCATGTCCAAATTACTGGTATATGTAAAAAGGTTATTTCTATTCCACGAGGAATGAAATAATCGGAATTGAGCATGAAATCATTTTTAACTCAACCTATAATCGGTTACTGGATGGTCGCCTTAATCATTCGAGTAGGTTTCAGCTTAGTATGACTCCCATTTCTGTGAATATTTTTCATTTGGCAATTTTTAACACTTTTTCGGTGATATCGGTGACTAGTAGATCTAACAATGGTCTTTTATCGCTCGGGGTTTTCTCCAGTATTACAAATATGAATTCGATCAGTTTACAAATAGAAAATATTGAATGAGTGGTCATTGAATACCGAATGTGAGTTTACAGATAAAAACGAGGTTCTGCCGATTTTTATTTGAATAGTTACTCCGGTAGTGTAATATCACTCATGCAATATCAAAATATTCAACGGGGTTATATCAGTCTAGCAACGTAGGTCATATTATACATTTTAATAGAAGCCATCATTATGCGGCCATTTGTAGAAGGAAAAAAGTGAATCCTTATATTATTTCTTTAAAATGTTAGATGAAAAGATGTTTACTGAGATTGTTTGTTTCGAACTCAGTATTTGAACAGAGGTTGATAGTGTAGGCAGTCGCCAACCCAGATTACAAAGTTTTGCAAGTTATGCTTTAGCTTACGCATACAATATTCACATCAAATAAAGGTCAGCGACTTTGGGTCATTCCAACCATCTCGTGAATGTCATGCCCCATACAGTTCACCACATCGTGAAATAAATACGGTGATGATTTTGGAATGTTTTTTTGGAATGAAATAAAATGAATGTGTGGAGTGAGTTTTTAATAAAATTAAAGGGAGGTAATCAAATATTGCTATTATCGCTTTGACTGAGGGTTATGAATGAATGAATGAATGAAGCGATGAGTGAATAATTTCAAATGATTTCTAAGTGAATGATTTTAAGTTTTAGGATGTTTTAACTGTACCACACTCACACAATATTTCCACCTGATGATTTATTTATTTTTTATTTATTTATTTATTTATTTATTTTGTAATTGCAGTTTTGGCAACTGGGTCTTCGCTGGGTCGACGTTATAATTCAACAATTCAAACATAACGTTGCAAGAAGAAAAGGCATATTTAAAAAACCGACTAAATATCATCATTTATCCTGTCACTAGATATGAATATTGCCTGATAAAAGGGATATAATAAACTAGTAGATAATATTTCACTTGTTCACGTGATCTGTCGGATCTTTTTACGCAGCTGTTTGGTCCAACAAAGAGTTCTCCCTGACACATTTTAATATGCGGTTCAATTTCTGTTAAAAATATTTAACTCGATTCCAAAACTTTAAACAAGAGGACTATGGTGGTCCTATATCGCTCATCTGAGTCTCTTTGACCTCTGAGTCATCAAATCAATTAAATAGACAGATGTTAACCAGAAGATAATTTCTATATAAGATAATTACCATGGAATGTTTTCAGCAAAGAGTAAAAAGGATATGCCTGGGCACAAACCTTATATGAACATATTGGTATGCAATGAACAAACTTCACGAAATACAATTAGACTATTGAGACTAATGAGATTACTATGAAAAGTCCCCACCTTCTGGTTTCAGAGTCCAAGTTTTTAAGATTTCCTCCTTTGTGTCTATGAAAATAGGGTGGGTTCAATGAAGGACACAAATATGACCGCACGGGCATAACATGTAAACGTTGGTAGCAGACCACTTAATCATATTACAAACACAATATGGGAGATGTCTGCCTTTTGGTTTCAGAAAAGAAGATTTTTCAATTTTTTTTTATCTTTGAATCTATGTAAAATGGTTGCCTCCGCTGGAGCCCAAATATGATGAAGGATCTTGATATGAACAAAATTAGTAAAGGTCTTCTAGAAGATGCTTCATACTAATAATGAAGTCTGTTTGCTTTCTAGTTTCAGAGAAGATTTTAACCGCTTTCCCCTCTTTGATTCTTTTTCAAAAGGGATGCGCCCGGGTGGAGCCCAAATATGACCCCATGGTCTTAATATGAACAAACTTGGTAGAGGCCCACTAGATGATGCTACATGTATATACTTATAAGAACGTTTTCTTCCTTCTGGTTTAAGAGAAGAAAATTTGGATGATTTTTGAGAAAGTAGCGTTTCAATCTTAATCTATGTCCATCCTGTGATTTATTGCGAGGAAGGCATTAAATTGAGGTTCGATTTTAACGGCATAACAGCAAAACTGGAGGTTGAGATTGCGATTGATAGTAAAATCACCCTATTTACATGTTCTTAATAAGTAAGGTATATGAGCATTGCATACGAGTCCTTTTGTTATTAAATATTTTCTCACTATAGAATAAAAATTGTTAGATTATCGAGTTCTTAAGCTGTATTACGGTAGCTATCAACACACTTCACCCACCCATTCAAGCTAATGATGAGCAGTCGTATCGATAAATCGGGATAAGATTAAATTAGAATAAATTATGTCGAATTAACGTTAGAAAGATTGTAACAGGAAAAGAAAAGATGATATGTGACTTGAGATGAACAAGTTTATCGGGTAAGGCGTAGGAATTTATCCGGTGGCCGGAGGCGAAAGTCAACAACCATCCATGATCTATGACTATCATTCCAACCTACATATTTTTGCAAATTCTTTATATTGTTATAAGTGAAATCCAATAAAATAAAGAATTCTGATTGATTTAAATCGCATCACGTGGGAAAATCCAATGCACTTTATTTCTGTTTAAAATGCATTAGGTCTTTCGGGACCCCCCCCCCGACCTTCGATCTGCAAGCTCTACGGGCGTTATTTGCCATGTGCTGAGGTAATTGAACTTTATACCCCATAAACGCAGTGAAAAAGACGCTCCTCCCTATAAATGTTTGAAAACGCCACTCGATAATCAAAAGCTGCTATTTCTATCCTAGTATTCGAGTAATCGAACGGAACGCCGAGCTCGCTTAGTAAAATTGGAGCTCGTTATCATCCCTACAGTATATTGAAATTAAAAAAATAAACGATTTCCGAAACGAATCACCAGTTGAAGTGCTCTGACATCTGATTTTGTCGTTGTTATTGATGCCGTTGTTTTTGTTGTTGTTGTTGTTTTGACAGAAGAATGTCGACCGTTTTCGTTCTAAATATTGAATTTTCGGGAGTCTCACACTGTTTTCAGCTGATTTACGAAAACTCTATCGTATCGTATAGCAATCGGGAACCCTCGTCGATTCTACGGAATAGACCTCGGGAATATTACGGGCGCTGCCATGATAGCGCGTCATTTCGCACGTAGGTTTACATGACGTCACAAACACAACCGAGGATGACGCTGCGAAAAGCAAAATCTACGTTAGGTAAAATTTGGGCATATTATGATTTGAAAACAAAACGCATTTTGCTTTCAAATCATAATATGTCAAAATGATCTACACAGACGATCTGAAAGCATTTAAGGAATTTGCTTTTCTTCAAGCGTATTAACCAAAGTACTACCCGGAGCCGAATTACCTAAAATTGACCAAAAAATACTACACTTACGTCCGAGGTACTTTCCAGTTTACGGAAAAGTCCGAACGATGTTCCGAAGGATCGTATAGTTCACCGGAAGATCGTCGCTCGGTCGTTTTACCCAAATAAAAAATCAATAGTTCTTTTTAACAGTGTTTTTCTTTAAAAAAAATAGATTAACATAATCAGCAAAATGATTACTGAGAGTTTGGCCAAACTAGATTGAATTAAAACGTATTTTCATTCATAATAGAGTAGAAAGTTTATTAACAATTCCTAAGAGTTAAAATGTGAGCAGACCAATCTTGGAATTGACTCTATGAAACTTCAAATAAGAGAGAGAGTTTCGCAGTCTTTTTTTTAACGGCCTAAGGCGTTCAAAAGTTTTCACTTTCGACAATAACGACGAGATCATAAAATATTACTCTAGGAAAGCCCAAAATTTCACTGCATGGAATGTGATAAATAATTTTAATCCAAGTGATACCTATTTTTTATATGAGAAAGTATTTCACGTGACAGAATGTTGCGTGACTATATGAAAATAATTACCTCCAGCAATACTGGTGTTTACAGTTTGCCTGTACGTGGTTTGAGCAAATACAGGTACTTCGTTGACGTCTGTTATGGAAATAGTGTAAGTGCCGGTGAAGGTGTTTGGAGTTCCCGTGGAATCAACAACCCTGTAGAACAAACATAGTAAGATTTAATCCTTGTCCTGCTAAACTTATTTTTTTTTCCTTAAAACAAATTCTCAATTTAAGGATGTTGAAATAGACCCTGTACCATTGTTCAAAGATCTATTTTCTGACGGTAAATCTACAAAAGTCAAGTAAATGAAGACAGTGTAGGATATATGAGGTCCATCCTGTCGACCGAAGCAGGAATGTTTCGGGAACAGTATGAGAAGGGTAAAGATAGCTACACGCCTTCAATTTCTATTGCAAAATCAAGAAAATAAACCTAACATTTGGTAAAAATCCTTATTTTCTTCATTAAATATTGAAACATTTTAATTATTCACACAATATTTTTGCTGATTCGGCTTTTGCCGAAACTTTCCTTTTTCCGACCAATCTCCAGGAAACTTGCCTCAAAGACAATAACATGACCAATAGACATGAACCTTAAATTCTTGAAAAATACAAAAATAGCTTCTCCTTAAACGAACCCAATTTTTCATTTTTCCCCGAAAAATCCTTTCTCCCCATTCATTTAACTATTTTTCACAAAGCTAATTTAAAAAGCACTGAAGTTAATTAAGTGAGAAACATTGATAAAGGAGATTTTTGTCAAGTAATTTCCCCCCTTTTTAATGCTGTCTTCAAAATGTGTCTGCATTTTTTTTTAAAAATTGGTTTATTCTAGAAGTAATTGATTTTAATTTCGTCATGCAAAAAGGGACCATATCGCAATTCCGTAAAATACCGCATGTGGACGCATATATGGACGCATGTAACGGTATAAAATGAGTTTTGAAAACGTAGTTTATCTTTTAGAAAAGGAAAATGATATTAGCTGTGATCACACATTGTCGTCATTAAGAGTTGCTAAACATGGTCTTTAAAGGGACAATACACGATCAATATTTCTGACCTCTTATTCTAAACTTCGAGGCTAACAACATAATGGACGTGTATTGGCTAGCTTGAAAGCTTTTAATATGGTTGATAGATATGAGAGAAAATATTTTCAAACATACTTATCAATCTTTATCCTTTCCGACGTTTGTCTCTCACCAATGGGTAGATAAACGTAAACCTAAGTGAGATAGCATTCGAAGGCTAGGAAAGGGTGTAATGGTAGTACAGGTAAAAGAAATACCAGGAATCCATTGTTATGTGCTCCGACCGCCGCGATATAACTGCGAAATTGTTGAAAGCGGCGTGAAACCCATTTAAACAAACAAACAAACAAAACTTATCAATCTTTATTTATATGGAGACTGATAGGGATTATTCAATAATCAATATTAAAGTATCCTGCTTGAAAGCTGTTTCAACAGTAATATTTCCTATCATATTATCGAAAAAAAATATTAAGTAATATTGACCGTGAATTGGTCGCTTGTGGTAATGATAGTTCCTTCCTTTTTATAGCGTTGTCTTGTCATTTTGAAATAAATGAAAAATTACTGATATTTGAGGCCTTGCTTTTTATATCCGTGAAGAATAAATGCAAGTGGCCACGGTCACTTTTACCTGACCAATATGATGCTATTATGCAGATCTTTTTATGAAGGTCGGCCTAGAGAATTTTGGTTAATTGCGCAACAGGATGTTTGAGATACTTTGGTACCACGCACTCGATCACGGCGAAGTTTCTTTAAATGATTCACTTAGTAAATACATGTAGCGAAATATCACATCACATCCTCTTAGAATCTTTAACACAATTCGAAACACTTGATTTCAATAATTCGGCAAAATAAATTTTAGATATCGTACCCATCATTAAAGCTTTTTCTTATCTAATACAGAACGCAAAGTCAACGTATGTTTAGGCGATGTTAACGTTCCATCAAATTGTTTGAATTGAGTTTTACGCCGCTTTCAACATTCTTTCAGTTTTATAGCGGCGGCTGGATCACCAAACTATGGATTCCTGTTATTTCTCTCACCAGTACCACCATTACATCTTTCCTAGCCTCCAGATGCTATAAAACTTAGGTTTACAATTTTCGACCTGTAGGAATGGGAAGACAAATAGTCGGAAGAAACGATTGCCACTATTCAAATTGAGTTTAAACGCCTGGCGCGTGACGGACTTTACTTTCTACTGGTCAGATAAGGTATTAAAAGCAATAGGATCTCTGTTATTTGCACATCATTGAATATTTTTAATTTTAATTTGCAACAGATTAATAGAGGTTTCGTGGTTTTAATATGTTCATGTTCAGAAGTATAGCTATAAAAGACATACTCGTTAGGAGCCCTCTGTAATTACACCAGAATAAAGAAAAATGATTACTCCACATTACTCGAATTTTCAGTTTCATCGGATGTTAGATATAAACCCCCCGCCCCCCAAAACAACAACAACAACAACAACAACAACAACAAAAAAAAAAAAAAAAAAAAAAACAAAAAAAACAAGAACATGAATTCCTGGGACAATCCTTGTTTTTGGAAATTATACAACGTGCCATTCGTATTCCTCTTAAAAAGAGGTTGTCCCCATTAATAAAGGAAAAATATGCACATCCCACTCATAATAGAAGCATACAGTGTCACTTGGTTTCAACATTACCATAATGTAATACCCCTGACACAGACACCTGAAAGAGTTCTATCATAAAAAAGACATCTACCAAAAATCTTCAAATCTATCACCCCTTTATTTCTGAAAAGAAGATTTTTAAAAGGAAGATTCTTTTATATTTCACAATTGTAGCACCGATGTTCAAGGCCTTATCAGTACTAGCATAAGAATCTGAAAGAGCATGTCCGAAATTTTAATTTTGTGTCAATTTTCTAAAATTCTGAGTAGGGGAAGAATAATTTTTTAACATATCACAATATTGAACCTTTTTAAAGTGACTTGACAGCAAGTAGCGCCCATAGTTACAGCTCGCCAGTGATTTTGAAGGAATCTGAAAGAACATGTCACGAGCATCATTCCCATGGTCTTTAAGTAAATAATGTCCAGTAGTTTCGAGGAAGAATTTTTTTCTACATTTAACAATAAAAACCCTAACACTTATATCATTTGTCCGAGCAGGATTATACATTATACAAAGGAATTGGAAATAACATATCTAGAGTATCATAAAGTACCTTTGAAGTTTGGTTGAATTCTGCTTAGTAGTTTCAAAGGAGAAAATGTTAAAAGTAAAAGTTAACGTACGAACGGGCATATACTCGCCTTGTCGTAGCCCCGCTGAACTACGGAAGAGCTAAAATATTGGATGAAAATATGTCTTTCTATATGTTAAGTACTGGACAATTTGAAAATCATTTTCTCAGAACCTAACCGATAGAAATCAATCAAATTTGATCCTGCGGAAATCCCGTATCAGATTAATAAAAAAATGAAATCGGATGAAAATTTGTATGTTAGGGCGTAGTTCATTTATTGATAACAAATTAAAAAAGAAATCCATACGAGACTATATTGAATTTATTGAAATTGAATTTACTGAATTTTAATTAATTGGATTCTACTTCTATTCAGCAAATAATTTTTTACGGTATTTTTTGTAGCTGAAATAACTAATCATATAATAACTCTATATTTCTTTATTGTATAAATACAGTCGACAAATCGGCAGATATGAGTCTGCGCTTTTAAATATAATAATAAATTCATTTTATTATCTGTCATATTTTACTGTCCAATGCAGGGTTCATTGTCAAAAAACATTTCGTATTAAATACCCTTGGCATTTACAGATTCAACAACTGAATAAACATAATTGCCTCAGAATAGTGCAAGAACAGCTTATAAAACGATAAGCAACTTACTGTATTTCAAGCGTATATATTTTGGTTGCACTCTCAAAGTCAAGAGTTGCATTCGCTCCCACTTGAAGTTCGGAGGTGGCGGCAGCAGTGTTAGGATTCACTAAAAAGCCGTTGACTGGCGGAATCACTGAATACGTATAAGGACCTGTACCACCGGCAGCGACTAGATTTGCTACTGATGTAGCTGGCGGTGAATTTTCTGCAAGCATCACAGTAGCGCCTGTTAAGGACTGTCCATCAACTCCTGAGTAATATCAATAATTTGGTTACTATTATATAATATGTTTATAGTAGGAAGGATTTTACACATTCAATTAACAATTAACATAAGCGTTGTAAAGCCAAATGCCAATACTATTCATTCTGGAATTATCTCCGTGTCCGAGAAATTCGAGAGGTAGTAATTTCTTATCAATCACAAGATGTTTATTTGGTGTCTTGACCTAGGAAACATCTCGTCTTTAATTCTTGGGCTACTGCACTAGACTAATAAGAATAAAAATGAACATGTAGGAAATAAGTAATTTTAAACAAATTGATAACTACAATAGAAAAATAATGGCGTTGGTGCAAATCCTGATAAAGTATTGATATTCTCTTCTCAGAATATTGCTAGATGGTATAAAAAATTATTCCGTATATACGCTTTATTGGTGTACTACGCGTACATCCCTGTAACATCAGAGTTGTATATGAATTTCATTTCAATTGAAATATCTTAAAGAGAAAAAGTGAAAATTCTATTTTAATGTAAGAAAATATAGTCAGTAAATTTGGTATTTTCTGGAATCTTTGCAATAATATTTATTGTACAATGTACTCCCCAACGATGTTTTAAATTTTCCCTTAATGTAAAGCTTGCTTAATTGCGAAAGCCCTATCAATTTTTTCTTGATAATAATTTTCTAAGACAGCCACGTAAAAAAACGTTGTTAAATAAGAGAACAAATTGATCTTTCTTTTTGAAGACTGATCTGACATATTTAATATTCATACTGTAAAAATCATAATTTGTAAAAAGATGTGCTACAGAATAGGGAAACCGGGCATTACTTTTCAAAATTAACTTCAAAGACAAGAAAAGACGGTAGAATAACTATTCTATTGCAAAAGACCCAGGTTTTAATGTTTCTACCCTTATCAGCCAGCGCAGTACGCATGGATAGATACGTGTCGACACATTACATACGTTCTCAATAGTACATTTCTCGTGTGAGGAGTCGCATTTCAAAACACGTACGTCGATATAACAAAATATTGAGAGTGTGGGCAAAAAAAACAAACATCAAAAGTAAAACTAACCACTGAAGTAGTTTAGTAGGTCGAACAAATGTAATTTTTGATGTTCTGTATATAACGAAGAATAAATAGGTAAAAATACCATAGAAAATGTTACATTAAACGAACAACTGATATGGGAGCAGAGACTTAGGTTCATATGAATCAATTGAACTTGAATCGCGCGGACCTATTTCACCTAATTTTATTATTTTCTGAATATTTTAAACGAATAGGGAAAGAAGAATAACAAGAAAGTTTTCAAAGAGCTAATTTTCATTTTAAACTTAATTCAAGCAAATCGAATAACACTGTCTTCACCAGTAACAAAAATTTAAAATTTACAAATTTATTAAAAAATGTTTTTGAGTAAGTACCGTTTAAAATCATGTAAGATTAACGTCTTTAATATGCAATTTAATCGTTTATACCGATGACAAGTAAAGTTTATAAAGTGAAACCAGTTTGGTTTTAATACGAAAAAAATACATTCCTTTTTAATGACTTATCGTTTCAATCGAATTGAAATGCACTTTTGGTTATTCAGTATGACAACAAAACTTTGCTTTGAAAGAATGTATATGTTTAACCATATTTCAACCAAAATTAATTTTAGAAATGCTAAAACCCTTGAATATTTTTTGAGGAGACGAAAACACTTATTTTTGAAACGCGTATATGTTATGATGTTTTTAAATTTCTCTGAACCACAGAACTATCAAAATATTTTTTTAGAATTGATATTTTATGCAACTGTTCAGAACACAAAATGAGTTTCGGTAAAAGTACATCGACTTTTCACAAAGTCATACAGCTAAAGTCCATTAAAGATAATTTACTTTGGTATATATGGATGGATTGTGTGTGTTTTTAACCTATCAAATACTTTTTGACGTTAATTTTTTTCCTAAGTTTCAACATTCCAATTGTAAGTTCGATCTTAGAGTCATGTCAGAAAAGGTACTGAGTATTAGCCCAAGAATGTTAAAGTAAAAAGTTAAATGGCGCCACATTTTTATGCATGTACTAAGAAAAACGTAGATGAATATATACTTGCCTTTACAGAAAAAGAGCGCAATGCCCAAAAGACCCAAAGGTACTATCGAAAAGAATCTCATTGTAAGAAAACAGCAATTTTCAAAATAACCGTTGATCCTCCTTCAGAGTCAGCCCACAACTAACTCAATTCTGATACCCGAGGTAATTAATATCAATACCTTCTTTAACAACGGTTGCCTAGTACTATTTATCAACAAAACTGTAGCCAGTGATTAAGATAAACAAATAAAGTATTCTTAAGTGTCAAGATGTCTTAGTCAGATAAAATAGCCTTTGTGCACATGCGCAACATTAGAATTCTTCACGTATTATTAAGTAATTATGTAACAAACTCCAACTAAATTTGTAAGGACAAGTCAAGGTGTATCCTATGTGCAAACATGGATTCACCACCGCAGTCGTTACATTTTACCTTATTCTTTTAAGAAATGCCAACAATTCGTTTTTACTTTTTAATTTGCAACCTTGAAGAAAATATTTCTGCAACGGTCAGTTTTGTTAAACAGCTTTCGGCCAATCAGCCTACAAATTTCAAATAGGTATTTTGCAGATAATCAGGAATTAATTTACCTCTGACTTGTAGTCGTTACTTTTAATGATCTATGTTATGACTGTTTTAATTAAAAGTTAGTCTTGGTTGCATGTTTTGTTGACATTTTCAGAAAACTCCTCCAGCCTAAGTGACAACATATTCAATTTAAGATTTGTTCAGCCGTTGGTTAGATATAGCTACACTTTGCAGTGAACTTAATTATTTTCATAATGCAGCATCCAAATATGACAAAGCGCAAATTATGTAGGCTTTTCTATATACAGACAGCATCGCGTACTGCTTAGATATGGTATAGATATTACAATGACAGGTCAAAAATTGTTTTCTTTACCTGTTTCTAAGTCCGAGTATTCATTCTCCTAATGTCTCCATCCATGTCTCCGAGATTTTGCTGTTGTTCGCGTCACGCTTAATATATATGTGTGTGTGTGAGTGTGTCTGTCTGTGTCTGTCTGTCTGTGTGTGTGTAGGTTTGAAACACTTTGAGATTCCCGAGTCCTTTTTACCCAGGGCAGTAATGTGTCTTTGAAAACTAAGGAGATTTTCTAAAATTCTCTTAATTTTCTGCAATAGATATGTGGTTTGTGGTTTGATTTTTTCACGCTCCACTAACCAAGGTCAAAAGAGCTATGACACTAGCGTAGTTTCCGCATGTCTGCTCTGTCCGCCCGAATGTTCTTCGTCCTGTCTGTCCGTAAGCCAATGACGGTCCACAAAAAATTATCGGATTTACTTGAAACTTTTACAGGATGCCACACATATTGTAAGATTCAATTGAAAATTTCACAGAACAATCCTTGGTCCCTAAGAAAATGTCTCTTCCAAAATGGAACCGATCTGTTTGAACACACGGAAAATGAGAACTAATAGAATGTTGCATACGATTAATTTTTCTACATTTTCTTTCAAAATAATGTTTCCTATATTGTTTCAACAAAGGTGGAATAGCTTTATCTTTTCAAAGAACAAACCCTCACATAAGTTCTAGAGCTTTTATTAATTCGAGAAGACACCCCTCTTCTCTAATTGAGAATATGGGACAAACGTCCGCTGATCTTGCCTATGGGCGAATTTACCGTTTGTTAATTTTGAATGTAAAAAAAAAAAAAAAAATTGGTTTTCTCATGATTTTTACAACGTATTATATTTTTTTATAGAATGGAGACTTTAGCCGAAATAATCACTTCTTTCGTTTATTGAAGACAGCGGTATAAACTAACGCTGACTCTTGTATAATTCTCTGACCGAATTTACCATACAACGCGACGGAATATGAACAATGATTTAAACTGAATAATTCTGTAATTTAGTTCTTTGAAACACTGTCATTTCGGTAATTCTAATTGCGCCTTATGAAAGCGACAAAGAATTTATTTCGATTATTCGAACAAAGAAAAAAATGGCATGCATCCTACTGTGAAATTATCAAACACCCTACAGCGACAGTACTTTTTTATGTCTATGTTATTAACGATAATTATCTGTTTTGGAAATATTTTCTTCAAATAAAACATAATTTTGGGTAATTTACGAAAGATAAAATAACTTACAAAAGCATCAAAATAATCACTGCTGTCATTAAAATAAATGGACTTTGAATAATGTATCGTTTTGTTGTCACCTTTGGTACTTGTCTTTTGTAGAAACAAGCAATAAAAATTACAAACTCTAGACTGGTTTGCAACAAGAAAAGGCATTTCCACAAATGATTACAGAAATTACAATAAATTTTCAAAAAAAAAAAAATCAAATTACATACATTTGCATTGAACAATTACGTACACAAAATGAACTGACGGGCTTTGCCAAGTATTATCACAGAAAACGCAGAATGTACATTAAAAGAAGTAAACGGAAAAGATGATAATCGGCATAAGCAAAAGGCGGGATAACTATGTTTTAAGACGTCCAAGACCTAAAGTTATGAAAGCCGCTGCAGTAAATGATACGGAGATTCTGAACGCAAATAAAAAAGCTGTTAAAAAGAGTACACTGAAGATAATTTTTATTTCACTTTTCGATTATCTATGTATCTTTAGCTAACCCGAGTACAGCGTTTTTGGTGAGCTTTTTTGATCACCCTGAGTTCGTCGTGCGACGAATAACATGCTTCTTTCTCGTCAACAATCTTTAAAAAATCTTCTTCTCCTGAACCACTTGGCCGATAACAACAAAACTTTGTCAATTTGTTGACCCTCTATGAAATTTTTTTCGCAAAGATTACTTAGCCCATAAATATGGACGGGACAGGACGGGGCTTATTTTGAGACCGAATTCTTTGAGTGTATCTCCTCCTGTACGAGTAGGTCGATTTTAATGAAACTTTACCAGAATATTCCTTGGGTGATATTCTTAAAAATAATTTAGCCAAATTTTGAATGGTCAATAAATATGGACATGGCAGGGCAGGCTAATTTTGAGTCTAAAATTTTGGACGATATTTTTTCCAGAACAACTGGACAGATTTCAATGAAACTTTACAGCTCCTTTGGTAGCACTCTTTAAAAAATTGTTCGCGAAATTCCAAGTGGCCCATAAATATGAACGTGGCAGGGCGTCCCTTTTTTCGAGAAGAAAATCTTTTTTTTTTTCGATAAAAAATCATTGAATGACATCTCCTCCTGAAACACAAGGCATATTTTAATGAACTTTTTCCAGAATGTCCCTTGGGTGACCCTCTTCAACACTTGTTCGGAAATATTTGATAGGCCTGTGAATATGGACGTGACAGGGATGCCCGAAATATTTGAATGACATCTCCTGAACTACAGAGCCGATTTCAAAGAAATTTAAACGAATGTTCTTTTGGTGACCCAGTGTGAGTCAGTGGGCCAATTTCAATTAAACTTTTTAAAAATGTTCATTGAGTGACACTCTACAAAAATTGTTCGCGAAATTATTTTATTGGTCCATAAATAAAGGCATCCTAGGGCGGGGCTTAATTGAGCACGAAATCTTAAAACATCCTACCTGAAACACTGTGGCCCGTTTTCAATGAAACTTTACAACAATGTTCCTTGCGTGGCCCATGTTACGTACGAACTGTCTTCAATCCTGGGCGAGCCCCCATGGTACGTGAACCCGGTGTCGAACCTAAGCGGACAAGTATTATTCAATTGTTTGTTTACAGGTCCAATGCGCTACCCACTGAGCCAAAGAAGGTATTTGGTTCAGTGGTTAGCGCATTGGACTTGTAAACCAAATCTTTGAATGTTGTTGTCCGCGTGGGTTCGACACCGGATCACGTCGAATAATTTTCAGCTATGCTTCGGTTGAGGACAGTTCGTACGTAAAAACCCTCTTCACAAAATGTTCGAGACATTTTAATTGGCCCAGCATATTGAGCATGGAATGACGGGGCTTATTTGATCCCGAAATCTTTAAACGACATCTCCTGAACCACTGTGGTCCTATTTCAATGAAACTTTGCAAGAATGTTCCTCGAGTGACCCTCTTCAAGAACTGTTTGTAATTTTTTGTTGGCCCATGAATATGGGCTTGGTAGCGTGAAGATTAATTTTTAGCCAAAAATCTTTAAACATCTCCCGGTTAACCAATGGATGGACAGGGTTCACTTGACCAATAAAATTCAGGGGAGCTGTTAAGGGTCATTCTGGCCATTTTGTTTTTGTTTTTATTCGCATTATTTCACAAGTATTTACAAAAACGCGTAGGTATTGGTTCGTCCTTTAGACCCGATTTTTCTCTTCTTAATATTTGTGTATGATCGTTATTTATTTAATAGAGTGAAATAAAACCGCTCTATTTTCACCAAAGGCTTCGAATGAAAATATGGTGTTTTTTTCACGAAATGAAATAGAAATCGATCTTATACGAAACCAAAGGACGATTCTATTGCTTTAAAGCAGTAAATGTGAGGAATTCTCTTTCAGTGCGTCATTTCGCAGTCGATTGCTATAAAACGTTCATGATGACGCCACTTTTTGGGCTCTGCTAAGATATCGTTAAATAGGGACAAATAAAGGAAAGCGGGTACAGATTTTTTAAGTTCAACTGCTACGGTGATTGTAAGTTGTTAATTCTCATTAATCCATCGAAAAGATTTTAAGAATATTTTTTTTCTATATATCAACACTTTTAAGGAATACTGCGCTTTATATGATTTTTTCATCAGTGTTTGTTTTAATAACTGGGATTGTACGATTCACATATACATCTCTAACCCCCAAAGATGTCTCCTTACTAAGACTTGACTGTCAAAATAGATTTGTTTCTGAAATAAACCGCTCGTTGAATAAATCTGACGAAGGATATGAGCTCCGTAATGCAAAAAAATGCAGATAAAACGCCCTATCTATAGTTCATGAAAAAATGTTTATTATTATTACAATATCATAAGACATTAAGGCAACAACAGAGACATATAAGAGCCAAAATGTCGAGTTTCTTTCATTCTCTTAGTAACTGTTGAGATTTCTTTTGGATGTTGGCATTATTGAAGAGTTAAGATACGTTCCGTGTAACAACCAGACAAACAGATAGGTTACGCATAGTCTTTAATTTTGGTGAAATCGATGTATACTAAACAACAAAAATAACGTACCACCTATCAATGACAATTATTTCTTCCCTGAAGTCGATTGATTTTCTGATATGCGATTATCTTATATTGACCAGGATCTTGGTAAACGATTGTGGTGTAAAATTTATTTCTGAACTCATACTCACTTGAGTAAAGGCTCTGAACCTTTTTCCTCTCCTGCAACAGATCGAATACATCATTCGAAATTAAAGTTGGTAAAGAAATTATATTAAATCGGCAACGAAAAACCCTGTTGTCATTCATAAAAACAAGCCAGGTTTTCGAGTTTGATGGTAGTGTAATTTTGAATAGTTTCACCTAATAGCGCCATAATCATATTGAACTAATTCATTTACGCGAGTAAAATCGAGTCAAGGACACATCCACGCGGTATGAGGGGCCATAAATCGACAATTGTAAAGTTAAATCGACGATTATAACAAATTCCGGTACTGTACTTTGGAGATTTCAGGATGGTGAGATTGCACTGAAATGTTTTATAAAGGGAAAATTCTTGAGGTCACAGTCTTTCAGGTTTTTGTGGATAAGTAATGATCATGAACCAAATAATTGGGGCATATAAGCCAAATATCAAACCCTAAGAAATAGCCGTAGGATGGACTCCTATTAGCAAGTCAATGTTTTGGCCAATTCATGTAATGTCGTCATATATTTGATTACAGCATCTTAAAGATATGGTAAGGCGATCTCCTTCACCGAAAAGACTTATTTCAAATTGAGCATATATGTACCGAGCTTACAATTAAAGTCCGGAGAACAGCACAAAAATACATGGTTTTGTGCCTGATTGAAGCAGCATGCGAATGAATAATAATGTTAATTACTCTTAATAAAATTCCAAAATTTATGTGTCAGACGTTCCTTGAAAGCTATATTACATATGATCTCATATGCTCTTCACTTTTGCCGAGAAATGACATCCAAATTTCAATGCAGGGGGTTGCTATCTCTATGCGATTGTCACTATAAAATCCGTATGTTAACGGCTTCATCCTTTGTCACAAAACAATAACTTGTAAATATTTAAAACGTTTATGTTTTCAGAGAATCAAAAACGTAGAAATTGTATTCTTAATCATTGTCATAGAAAGAGCGCAGTAAGAATTCCAATAGGAATGTACTAAAAAGAAAATTATCAGTTCTTAAACGTTGCGGTTTTTGAAATAATCTACATTCAGAATGTCAGTGGTAAATTAGCATTTCCTGTAAAAAAAGGAAATAAAAAAGGAATAAGACCATAAATAGCAAAATAAGATAGTGAAAGAATTTCCCGAGATGCTAGGACAACCAGCCAAAAGATTAATGTGATACTCATTAAAGTTTAGATGAAACAGTAGGACAACCAGCTATTTAGTTCTCAGAGTCATTCTCAATGTTCTTTGCAATGATTTTTTTCTAATTTCATTTTTCAACAAAAATACATAAAACTTTTATGTATACGTCTTCAAGAAAAATACCTTAATGACAAATCACAGTTTAAACAAAGTGCCTCATCTAAATTTATAATGCGTACCTGTACACATTAATATAGATGAAGCTTTATCTGAGATAATTTATTGATATAAAAAGAACAATTAGAGGAAGTTAAATAAATAAAGATTACGAAAGAAATAACTTGGAAAATTGATGGTTAAATTTCCTAAATCTAGCTTCTTAACACAAGTACGGTTTACTATGAAACCATCCATGTTCATTGAATCTTAATTAGCGGAGATACCCTGCTTGATGAACATAATTTAGTAATATCTAATCTTTTGATAGTACTTATATATCACTTTGATAAAAAGTGGTGTCTTCACTTATCATTTTATAAAAAAATGATTTTTTTTTTCCATTTTCAAATTCTATTTGCTTAAAAAGTCAGACTGTGGAAGCTTGTCATATGTTTTTTTACAGAACATTAAGATTATAAGAATGTGATAAAGACTTTAGCTTGCTGGGCACTGTATAAGTTGAAATTCTGATACACGAATACATTTTTAAGCTTTTCCTTTCTCATCATCTTCTTTGATTATTGTTCAATGCATACAATAAATGCTTATTATTTAAAAAAAAATGCAACAGCATGTTAGGTGTGTTTTTATGAGTCAATTGTAATTTTCAAACATTATATTTTGAATCCTACTACCATAAAAACCATTTGAAGGTATGAGGGCCAATATCTCTACTCACTTAAAGGAAGTTTGATTATAGCTTAATCTTACGTCTTAATATCTTTATTTCGTGTATACATAGCCAGACTATAAATCACTGGAGAATAACCAGCTAGTAGTGTCTAATATGAAAAATATTTTACGAGAATGCTTAATGAGGCGTACGTATTTGAGTGAAATAATTTTCATATCAGACATTAGCAGTTGATTATTCTATTTATTTCGTTCTCCACAACCCTATTTATCCCTTTGTTGTTGTTTTTTTTCACTGATTTTCTATCGTCTTCAGTTTTGCAAATTTCGCGTATTGATACCAAGAACAGTGTCTTTTCAATTATTTCTAGTCGCCTTGGATTACACTTAAAAATTCGAAGAAACACAAAGATGCATTGGCCGTCGTCATCGATGTAATCATTGGAACATCGTGAATCTTTGAAAATCAACTGGTTACCACGCTGAACATATTGGAAGAATTCTGCAGTCTGTGATCACTCAATTTCCTGAGATGAACACTTTAAATCAACTTTGGCTACTTTGAATATTTTTCGCAAAAATGCTGCCATGTTATCGGATTTCGAGCCTTCGTAAAACGCATCAATGTCACAGTAGACAGAAACAGACGGATTGGGATAGCTATTGTTTTGAAACCCTTTCAGGACGTTCCCTCGTTCGTATCATTGTTTATGATTGATTCGTTTGGTTTCTGAATCATGTTGATAAACAATTCCTTTGATAATTGAAAAACTTTAAGGGCGGTACAAGAGGGAGGGGTGTCAAGTAACAATCCTTTTGTAACCTGTTGTGCTTTTTCCTTTTTAACCTTGATAATTAATCAAATGTTCCTTTTTTTAAATATTGATTAATAATTTTGAACACCCTATTCAAAAATCCTGAGCCTGTGGTTTGGGCTTCAGTGTATTATATCAGAAGACTGAGCAGAGGCCAAACTGCATGAAAAAAGTAGTTCCTGGAGTAGAACTGAAAAGCGTTATCGTCACTTGAGAATATATCAAAATTGATAACACTTTTTATTACTCATATCCCATAATTTCACCGCCCGGAATGTATTAGATTAATTTCACAACAAATTGGTTATCATTGTATAACTGTTTTCCTTCTTCCTGTCTGTTTTATTGTCTGGCATGTTGGTCTGTCTGTCTGTGTGCTAAACTTGGCAAAGACGACCTTAATAATAACAAGTGCTTTCAACATAGTCAAGATCTATTGTTCTTACTAGACATAATTTTATTGCTTCATAATTCACATCTGCTTATTTCAAGGTAAATGATATATTTGTTAATTCATATACTAAGATCTTTAAAAACAAATAACTGGTAAAAAATATCTTCATTTCATATTTTGCTACCCTAAATATACCAAAGAAATATCCCGTTATGCCTAGCCAGACTCTTCTTTATCATCGTATCAACCAGAACTACACTACAGCTCATGAAAGATCAAATCGAGATATCTTTTTAAATCTCAGCAATATCCAGCCTCAGCAATGAAAATGAGACATATGTCGAGCCATCAGAGGGAAGAGATATTACAAATTTAATATTAAGAGGAAAAGACAGACTCGCCTTATGTCTAAAAACACAAACCAAAACATACGGTATTATAAACAGATAATATTAAAAGTAATACAAGAAAGCTTTCAAAATCAAAAGACAGTCGCAAGTCTTACGAAATCAATCAGGAATTGTTTGAAAGACAAGTAGAAGATTAATTGTGTGCTTTTTTGAAAAAGATATTCGAAAGAGCGAGTCCCGAAGATCACTCCTGCTAAGGTAGGTTGTATTCTGACCCGTGGTTTCAGAAAAATAAGTATTATGAAATTTAATCATTGGACCCTATTTTTATCTCCCCTGAGCAAGAAGTGCTCAATGTGAGCTATCTGATCGAGCTTTGTCCGTCGTCCGTAGTCTGTCAACATCTTGTGTGCACTCTAGAGGCCACATTTTGGCCCAATTGTCTTGAAACTTGGTCAGAATGTTTGTCTCCATCAATTCTAGGTCAAGTTCAAAATTTGGTCAAGGGAGGCCAAAATGAGGTCAATGGGTCAATATCTTAGAAAAACCTTGTGTGCACTCTAAAGGCCACATTTTAGGCCCAAATGTCTAGAAACTTGGTCAGAATGTTTGTCTCCATGAAATCTCAGTCAAGTTCAAAAATGGATAAAGTCGGGTAAAAATGAGGTCAATGGGTCAAATTTAGGAAAATCCTTGGTAGGACAAAGTAGAGGACATATATTTGTTTGAACATTTTGTCTGAATGTTTGACTGAAAACATAGATCAGTTCAAAAGAAGGTCTAAACTAGGACACCTCTTCAAATATTGAAATTCTTTGAAATGTCTTGAAATGAAATCAGAATATTGGTCTACTTGGTATCTTGGATTTTCTTGAGCCAGGCATGAAATTCAATGAAGTAATTTTGACCATTTGCCACCTTTGTCAACTAAATGCCTCAGGTAAGACCTTTAGGGCCAGTGGTCCTCTTGTTTGGTGACTCATCAGCTCGTAGTATCTATGAAAGAAACCAAATCAGAATATTGCGCGGGAATCTGAGAGAGTATGTCCCAATGGTTCTTCCTGTGATATTTGGTGAAAATTTTCCCAGTAGTTTAAGCCAAGAATTGTTTATGTGAAAAGGTTACGCACGGACTTAAAATCGACGATCCGGCCGATGTAAGCTTCACTTTTTTAATCTGATAGTTCAGGGTGTTTGGCCCGTTCTTTTCCAACAGATCAACCCCAAAGGAAGGGTTCTTATGATCTAAAAAAACATCCTGTGGTAGCCTTAAGAAAATCTGATGATTGTTTGTTGACTTTATCGGGTAAACGAGAAAAAATGAAAAAAAAATGTGTGAAGATCTGTAAGGCACCGGTTCCCGTATTTTCAAACAAATAAGCCTCATTTTCAATTGGAATTATCTTTTATAACATTCAGCCATTCTGTTAAAGTTTCAAGGAAATACGATAATATTTGTGGATATTCTATCATGTAAACAAGAATCACTTGAGCGATAATTCCCTAATGCCACCTTTTCCAATGCTTTCCAACAGATCAGTCCGTTTTTATAAGGAACTTTCTTAATGACTCTACAATCATTTTTTGAAAGTTTCAAGCAAATCCAATTAATTGTCGACTTCAGGCTATCAGACACCATTGGGAACCTAAACTCGATTTAGCAAAAGTATTGAAAACATATTACCTCCCTATAATGAAAGTGTATCCCTTTCGTTATTTTTATATTAAAGGTTCACGCATTTTGGTATTCTTACTTTATTGTTATATTGTTTCGCAATCATTTTCAATATGATTAAGATGTTTTTGCAACTGAGGCTAAAATCATTTGCTTATAAATTTGTAAACCCTTTGAAAATTATGTAATATTAACTTACATGCATATTCTTTCCTTTCAAACGTTACAACTACTTGTTTGATAAAAACATACAAGGTAACAATGCCACAGACGCTGAAACGACGAACGTTTTTTTCTTTCATAGCTTACGTTTTGAAGAACCGGGATATTTTGTTAGAAAGCGAGAAGACTGTTGTTGCAAGCAACATTTCATTTTCTTATAATGTTTTTTAACCTCACCTGTTTCTGCCATGCTCATATATCTTTTGTTTTTTTAATTATTTTTTTCAAATTCAACAAATGACGCTTAGATATTTAGTCTGTCATCGATGGTAAAAGTCTGTTGTCTAAAATGCCCCATGTTATGCCATGGCTGATACATGTATTTTCTCTTGCATATGCATTTTCCTTGCTAAACTTTTCGAGGGAGAAGCCCTTCTCAGTTATGACAGATGTAGATTTTTATTTTGTCGTGTAACTAAAGAAGAACCCCAAAGGAACAAGTCTTAATCTAACCTACCTTGATTTAAATTGCTATCTACGTGACTGGATCATCAGTACATGTAAATAGTAGCAAAATTTATTTAACTATTGTCTGAGGAATATTTGTTACTAGAATACGAAAATAGGAGAAAACCGAAATTTGAAGGGTTGGTGGTTTCATGAAAAGCAAAGTGGCCAAAAATGCATGGAAAAGCCTACTTCATTTTTCAAATTGTTCTAATGTTGAATTAATTTTCTATTATATTCTTTCAACTTTACGTAATGTTTGTGTATTATTGTTGATGAAAGAAAAATAAAATTGAGTTTCGGTGGAAAAAAATAGTGTTTTCGGTTGTGTGGTGTCCGTCGTGCGTCGACATCATTTACTTTCATTACTCCTGCTCAATCAACCTGATAATTTGTCAGATTGATTTCCCTGATGAAATCTCGGTCAGGTTTGAAAATGAGTCAAGTGGGGTCTAAATTAGGCCAAAAGGTCAAAGATAAGAAAACCTTTGTAAACACTCTAGAGTCCATAGTCTTTGTTCATTAAACCTGGAAATTGTTCAGATTAATTTTAATGATGAAATCTTAGTCAAGTTCCACATTTTGTCAAATGGGTCAAAGCTTAGAAAACCCTCGTAGACACTTCATCGCCAATGTTTTTCGCACAATTAACCTGAAAATTGGTCAGATTTATTGTCTTGATAAAATCTAGCTCAAGTTCGAAATTGGGTCTAGTGGGGTTAAAAAACTAATTCACAAGGTCAAATCATAGAAAAACCTTGTAGGCACGCTAGAGGCCATTTTTTTATTCAATCAATCTGAAGACTGGTAAGATTTATAGTTTTGTTGAAACCTCGGTCAAGAGTGAAATTGGGTGCAGTGGGGTCAAAAACTAAGTCACCATGTTAAATCTGAGGAAAAACCTCGTATACACTCGAAAGGCCATATTTTTTGTTCAATCAATCTGAAAATTTGTTCGAACTTTGGTCAAGTGGGGTCAGAAATGAGGTCACGAGTTCAAATCTTAGAAAAACCTGGCAGACACTCTAGAGGCGATGATAATTGATGAATCAACATGAGAATTGTCCAGAATAATTGTTTTGATGAAATTAAAGTCAATCTCAAAAAATGGTCAAATGGAGTAAAAATTAATGTCACAAGGTAAAAAATTAGAAAACCCTGATAGGCCCATCGCAAGCCATATTTCAGGCTCAATTCAATTCAATACAATTTCAATTACTTTTTTTGTCAATTCATTTATTCATACAATTCAGGCCTAAAGCCATTTTGTACATAAATATTACAAACAAGTTTATTGTATTGAGACAAGGTTTCCAGATGAAAATATGTTCTTTTATTTGTCAAAATAAATCATTCCTTTTGACTTCTTTGTTTAAAATCACTTTTTAATTTCAAATAAATTTGAAGATCTTGTGGAAATCTTGTTTATCTATATTTTCTTAATATCTCACTTTTTCTTTCTTTAGATTTTTATTGATAATCGAACCATGGTTGGTGTATCTATAGAACCTTTTTATGTTAAGGAATATTTATTCACAGACTTGGAGAACATTTTCTATCAATGTTGCAATTTATTTTACTATGCAATCAGTGTTTTCTTCATAAGTGTTAATCATATTTGCTAATGTATTTGTCATTTAATTAACTAATATGCTAATAAGGCTGTTTCTAAGATCAGCAATGGATGTTTCATTAAATATGTACTATTCCTGTTTGAACTTTGTATTGTATTGAACATCCTCGTCAAGTACTTTCTCTGGTTTTACATGTTTATCAAAAATCATAACAGTTTCAAGGGGAAAGGAGTGGATCCTGTTTTTGACCTACAACGAAAGAATAAATTTTATGATGACTATCAATAGATAATAAAAGATGAACCTCAGTACTAGATCCATTCATATTGACAAACGTGATATTACCAATATCTTTGTCTTTTCCACTTCTGCCATTTAAAATTTGAATATCATGAATTACATTATTCTAATAGTTTAACGCCTCGATTTTTACAGTTTTATCACGTAGAATTCTATCTGACATATTTGCAGACATCATTTCAGACAACTCATCGTGAAAAACTCTTTTGGCTCATTTAAATCATCTGTATCACACTCAGTCTTAGCATTTAGATCTCCCATAACTATCATATCCACATTCGTAACATCAATATCCAACTGGTTGAGACAAAGTTCTACTAATTCAAGTCCTTTAAATTATTCATCTCCATCAGTTGGAGAATTGTCAGTTGGAAGATAGGCTAAATATATTGATAAGTCTTTATCTATTTTCATAGCAGGCTTCTTAAAATTCAAAAACGTGCATAGGCTTGAGTTAGTTTCCAAAATATCATTTATGTTTTCATACATGGACAGACAAACAAAGACCTGTCATGTATCTTCACTTATTATTATCTATTAGCATTTTTGAATTAACATTTAAGATCGGGAAAAATCGAAAGTTCAGAAAAATCTGATACCCAGGTTTCAACTAAACCAAAAATAAGAAATGATTCTAAATGTTTTGAAATACTGTCAAATTTTAATTTACTTTCGAACAATCAATGTTCCAACACAACACCTTAATCTCACAATTATTTTCACCCTAAAAAGATTCCATGTATGGTTCTGCATTGTTGATATCGCTAGTATCTGGTATATCAACGACATTTACGCTACCTGTGCTTGCAACTCCAGATTTGTAATTGGCTTTTTTCGCTCATCTTATTTCTATAGAATAGTTTGCCTTTATATGTTTTCAGTATTCGCTGTTCATATGTCGAATCATCACCAACTATAATAGACCGTTTGCGTAACGCAGCTCTGCCTGATTATACCCGAAATTTATTATCCTCATATCGAAATGTTACAATAGCTAGTGGCAGTCAATTATCATTACTTGAAATTACTTTAACATTCTTGATATCATTAGGTATCCATCTTTCCTGAGGATAAGCCGCTACAAACACCTTTTCAATCACGTCTACTTTTTGATCATAATTACTGAGATCTTGGTCAATTGTTAATCCGAGTACTCCTAGCAAATTACTAAAAAAACCTTTTTGTGCAATACTATCATATCAGATTTTAAGCTTATATACTTTCAGTAGCCACATGCTAAGACGGTCTGTTCGTTTAAGGCCCTTGTCTAGATTTGACTGTTTTAATTATGTTTAATTCGGATTTAATTTCAGTTTGTTCAGACTTGATATCATGCATATTTTCATTTAGATTCGAGATGTTGTCTTGCATTGACCTAGTCTGCGCTAGTTCAGAATCTTTAATTGATTTTAGAAGTGTCTCAATTTCTGTAGGACCGTGATTGCTTCTTATATCATTTGATATTACAAGTTTTCATTGTCCAATGTTATAAGCACAAACTACGCCGATTTTAGTATGCAAGCTCGGGTTAAATGAACAAAAGAATACATTATTCCTGAACAAATCCGTGGTCACGTATAAGTTACATGCTAAGACTATGCACTGGGTTATAAGTATAATAGGAATCAATATAAATAAGAAGATCATTGTTCTGAAGTGGACGCGATCAGAATTTTTGTCTGTTGTGTATACCCCATGCTTATCGCGCGATCCATTTTCTTCTTTAAATAAACCATTGCGTGCTCTGTAAGTGCAACACTGACTTCCATGTGAATGTTTTAAATACCTAATCATAGAACAGTCTGGATACACTATTTTACTATCGGTGATTAACAAAATGTCACTTTTTGTACTCCATACACCAACGTAGGCCAATACTTCACGGTCAATTTCCTTACCGACGATTTTAAATCACAATAAACAATGTATAGGTAGGTAACTGATTAGGTAGACCGGGATTACAATGTACAAACTGTACAATATGTACACTATTGTACAATTTGCATGGAGAAGTTAAATATAGCCTGTTCAATCAACCGCGAACTGGTAAATTCCACATCATGAAATGAATTTATTTCAAATAAGTCAAAATTTAGTTCTGAACCAATACCAAAGTCTTTTTTTTAAAAGACATTCACAAAAATATACTTTTCGTCAGTATTAACTTTTTAACTCCATTTGAATTAGTCCCTTCTTTTAAATTAGTCCAATTTGTAGAGAGACAAAAAGTATGACCAACTCCTATCGCTGTACACGGCTTATAAACTATTTCTGGCTCAATCAACCTGTAAATTGGTCAAATATATTGTTTTGGTTAGATTTTAGACATTTATCCCAGGCAAGCTGCTTAGGGCCATTCTGGCCCTTTTGATTATTACGTGAAAAGTCGGGTATTATTTGGCAAACAGTTTGTACCGTTTTGCATCCCGAATTAAGTGCAGTTTTACCTTAGACATTTTAATGTTGCAATTCGGTGATCATAATAGGAGCATACTATAGTTGCTTAAATCTGTCGATGCTGATTCCTTTTAGTGCAGCGGATTGGTGGCCAAATTGTAGAAAATACTTCAGTTGGTGATACAAGTATTGAAGTCTGGCCACCTGAAATTTAGCCATTTTCAAGATGGCTGCTTCAAAACAAAATGACCGCCAATGAAGAAGTAGGTCTAAAAGTTAATCGGGCATATTTTAAAACTTGAAGATCATAAAACCATTATTTAAATACCATTTGACTTGTAAAACATCTGTCTTTAATTCAAGAAAATTGATTTTCATTTAAACGTAAGCCGTTCTCAAGATGGCCACCTGAAAGTAAAAATTGCCGCCAATTATTAAGAAGGCTTGTAAGTGGCCGTACCTCTCTTTCTCTTCAAAATGTTTAAGTGAAACAAGTATCAAATGAAGGTTTAAGCATGTACCTTTATCAAATACAAAGTACAGAAACTGACGCCCGGAAAAATTATAAAGATGGCCGCACATGAAAGCAAAATGACCACCAAAATTTCAACGAATTTTATCATTAAGTAAATCGAACATATCCAACTTTCTGGCCAAAAAGAACCATTGAAGTAGTGCCAAATTTAGTTTTAATTTATTCATTTTTTCGATATAAGATAATGTTTGTCACTTAAAGTAGCACTTTTCAAGATGACGGCCTTAAAATATTGAAATGGCCGCCAATTTTAATCCAGGTTTTTAGTAAATCAACCGTATCCCTCTTTATATCAATCAAGGAAATTTGAAAGAAGTACTTTTAACATCTGTTCTTGATAAGAAAGCAAGTGTTAGAATTTAAATTAGAATCCGACGATTCGGCATGGTCGCCAAAAGCAAATTCTTGGCAATTCCTCAATAAGTATTAAAATAAGATGAAGCTGTTACAAGTTCCTGTCAGTTGGTAAAATGGTGACTTTAATTCCCTTTTCAAACTAGAAGTATTTTTCTGATGATTTAATATATAGTCGAGTTATCCAAATTCCGATTATTTAGAAATGGCCACCACAAAAAAATCGAAATGGCTGCCTAGTATACAGTAGCTTTTGAAGAAAAAATGGATCTTATTTTCTTTATGATAACACTAATATGACAAAAGTATCTGGCGAATGCCAAGGATTGTATCCATGATGTTTATCAACACATTTTTGTAATTTTTAGGATGGTCGCCAAAAAATACTCCAAAAAATGAATGCTAGATTTAAAGCAATTTCGGACGGGAATAAAGGAAATAGTACAAAAACATTGCTGAAGAATGTCTTTGATTAATTGGGAAGATGACAAGTGAATTCGAAGGTTTTCACAATTATCGCCCGAAGAATAAATGACCTTCAAAGCTCGATAAATAACACACTGAGTAAATCGGCTTTATTTTTCCCTTTCTTTTATTTTAGAAATAAAGTCAATGTAATTAAAGCTTATTGTGATTATAAATAAAAGGAATTAGGCTTAATTGTATATTGAGGTGATTGCTTTAACTTTTATTATTTCATTTCTTGTATTATTGTAGAATAACGTATAGTAACATGGATAGTAGCTTTTGTTAATTCTTGACACTATGTTTTCTGGTAATTGTAATTCTGGGGATGAATATTCATATCTGCTTCTGGTATGTTAGGTAACTGGCATTTCACAAAACATTGGACCTATTTGGCCATGAAGATATGGATTTTTTTTAAGCTGTGTATGCTGAGTAGGTCATAACATTATCATAACTGACAATAGATTTTAACAGTGGAATTAAAATGCATTTTTTTTTCTTTATTTAAACTCTAGTTTGAAGTTCTAAGCCAATGACATAAAGAATAACAACAATATTCAATAAAAAGAAAATAAAACAATCAAAAAATTACATTAAATGTTTTGATTTTTTTTTTTTTTTTTTTTTTCTTCTTTTTATGTTTTGTGTGTTTTGTTTTTTTTTTGTTTTTTTATTTATAATTGTTTGATTAAAAACTAATACAATTCAATACAACTCTTAATTGCCTCCAATACAGAAGATATTGCATAATCCAATATGATATTTTAACATAAAAATGTGCATTTATTAAAATTGGTGCATTGATGATATAAATTGTTATATAAATCGTGGGAAGACATAGAAGCATGTCATGTATACTCTTCAAAAAAAGTTCTTTGACATTGAACGCGTGTATTAATAAAACAAAAATATCTTACATATTTAAAGTAAGTCAAACAGGGAGAGCTCAGGCCACTTTCCATTAAATGAAAAAACAGCATAACCGTTTGCTGATCAAAGATTTGAAATGATAACGTCGATTAAGACCGTTACGTCGAAAGTGTAACAGGCCAGAGGTGCGTTTTTACATTAAGATGAAAATATCCGCTTAATAATATTATTAAGACGTAATTAGAAACGATTTTCTATAAATTGAGTGACAACATTCGACGACGTCAAGGCTACTCGTTTTAAGCCAATGCAAACCATCTTTGTTTCCCCGTTAAGATATCTTAAGATTCTTATAAAGCCGCTTAAAAATCTCAATCTAAAAAACGCTCCATGTTAAAAATCTGAATAAGATTCTTAAGAATCTTAATCTAAGAAACACACCTCTGATCTCTCGAATCTTGCCTTTGACTTTTCAATCCGGAGATTTAACGCCATCAAGAGTCTTAGAATGTCTTTGAGGTTGCGGTAACAGTGAAATAACTCAAACGCCGTTGTGATATTCGCCGTGCTCGACGAACGTTGATTTTACGTGTCAGACGTATATGGCTCTACACATAAATCAGTAAGTCGCGTAAAGGTGGTGCTATAGTTTGGAAATAGAGTGTCCCTTCCTTGTAGTGACCTTTTGCATTTTAAAGTTGCTCCTTCGTACATATAATATTTCATTTCAAATCTGTGCAAATACGTTTAATTCCAAATATGATTTAGAAGTGGCATTTCAATCACATCATAACGAAGAACTTTCAGTACTATCTATTGAATCTGAAACTACACGTGCTGTGTGAGAAGGGCAGAATTTGCGTAATTAAACGTTTACGTGGTTATGCAAATTTTCAATTAAATGGATTGGTCTCGCCCATAGATTGGCAACAGCATTCTGGACAGAGAAAGACAACAGAAATTATTAAATCGCGTTTTACAGGATGAAATAAAATACAGAAAAAAGAATTTTTCTTGAGTTTGAAAAAGAAAACTTAAAGAAAGACATGATGGTAACGAATTCTGTGGAAACAAACTTTGAATTAATAAATGTTATTTGCGTATGCATACTGATATAACAAAGGGTCATGGAAATAACAGAAAATGCAAACCCAATCATTTGCTATTTACACAATGTGTAATCTGAGGAATCCTTTAGGTCTTAGTTTACAATAAATCATTTATTTCGTGGAATGCTTGCGGATATAATACTTTACATGTTACACTTATATTGAAAGCATTGCTAATGAAAACTTTTGATAATTAACCCGGTCTTTTTTTAAGTAAATACAAAATAAAAAACAAACAATTAAAAAAATACATGAAAAACATATTATCTTTAAATAATTCTAAGATAACAGTATGGTGCTTTTGATCTTTTTTAGAAAATAAAGGTGATTAGCCTGGCTTTAATTTGGTAATCATCTTATTGTTTTAACAGTAAAACTCAGAAATATTTGTTTGATTCCATAAGGCTGAACCAAAAGAAAGGTCATCTATTTCTTTAATTAGAGAAACGTCTTCCAAATTGGAAAATATGGATTTCAACCCATTTTGATGAATAGTGATATATCGTTTCGCTAGCTTTATGTTAGTACTGCTTCTTTCATACTGTGATTTGCCGTTTTTTGGTGGAGCTTTTCTCTTGTCAGTCGCAACATATGAGGTCAAAATGGCAGACTTATTGCGATTAGCTGGAAGGGTGTATATGGTGATATTGTACAGGGTGTCTGTATACTGGTTTAGGCAAAGAACTACTTTTTGTCTGGAATTTAATCTATCTCTTTGTACCGGACCCAATGACACCAAAAAGTAGTGCAGACAGTTTAAAAAAGCAGCTATTTTGTTTGTTAAATGTAATACTTTGACTTATATTTTTCCTTTTGAAGATAAACACAATCTTATGACAACTTCATAATGATTATCTTGATGTCAAAAGTAAATTTGAGTTGCAAAATTAGTACGCCGAGGATTCTACAAATTTTGTTGTCAGGAAAATCATCGATCTTTGAACTGCACGTTTAATCACTAGGTGAATAGACAAATTGTTTTGGCGTGTCCGTCTGTCTTTAATTTTTTATCAATCAACGTTGAATTTAACGGAAAACGTCCATCCACATTATTAATTTAGCCTTTCAAAAACATCATTCTAGCGATTCCCAAGCCGTAGCCGAAGGCCGCCATATTGAAAAGATTGACGCCCCAGATTTATATATGTAAACAAAAACGGTACCGCTTTGTATTTCACTTCCACACAAATATTCGGTCAATGTATTCGATGAATTAATTAGTGCGTGGGCAATTTATATAAAGAAAAAATTCTGATATTGCTTGAGCCGAGGGCTTCCATTGTATTGACCTAATTTTATTTTGTAACCGCTTTTATGATACTACGATTTTGAAAATCCAGTACACAACTTTTCAATTCTACACGATATCGGTTGACATTGAACCGGTCAAGTAAGGAAATTGTTCATAAGAATTCAAGAGTGCTATTTGCGAACGGAATTAAATTCTGAACATCGATGTCAAATCAGTCAGCTAGGTTTTACTTTCGTTTTGAACTGAAGTGATAAGCTCGTTTTTTTTTCAAAAAATACGATTATTCAGAGGTTCAACCGTTGGGTTTTTTTGTAGTGTTAATACTTTGCATGTCTGTCCAATTGCTTGGACCACTAACCGCTTATATTAATATGAATTGTCTTGATCATTGAAGTTTGAAACAAAAAACTAGATCTACATGCACTAATGACCATTATCATAAATTTGAACCAGGTTTTTGTTTTAACTTGATATTCTCTATGAATAACATTTGACAATTGATACATCTTGAACTGGAAATTAACTTTGGATTTTGATTCTCAGGATTTTGAAATTGAAAGTGAAAACATGTTGTTGTTTGGGAAAGGGTTAATATAATATATTTTTTGGTCTGCAACTCTTTTCAAATTATATCACCCCAAAATTTTGCCGTTTGGTTAATAAACCTAAGTGCAATAAAACACTTGATGCTTAGAGAGGATGTGGTAATAGTGGTGGGAAATCGATGTGTAGGTGTTGCATCCATCGCAATATGACATTCTGTTAAAAGTGCTGTAAAACTACATTAGATCAGTCAGATTCTGCTTAGAATCTGCCAAACAGAACCCTTGAATTGATAGAAAAGGCTTAGCATCTGAAATTGAACAGCAACCTGAACAAAAGGAGCTTGTGATTCAGCTATTTTTAGAACAGTAGGTGCTTTGGGGTGAGCTATTGTGATCTCTCATCATCTGTTTGCCTGTAACAATACTGTCGGGTTATTCTTGTCTCAAAATCTGAGTTATTGATCACAAAAAACCAAAGTTCCAAAATATATTAATATCATCCTCATGGCGACTTTCAGGACCTTCAGTCCTTTGATTGTCAACATCGTGTGAGCATTAATGGAGACATGTTCAATAATTAAAATGTGCGTATAAGTTTGCCACCATCTTGATTTTTTTTTAGCTCACCTGAGCACATCGTGCTCAAGTTGAGCTTTTGTGGTCATTGAATGTCCGTCGTCCGTCGTCCGTCGTCCGTCGTGCGTCGTCCGTCTTCCTCCGTCAACAATTTAAGTGCTTACACTCTAGAGGCCACAGATATGCTCAAACCTTCATGAAACTTGGTCAGAATGTTGGTCAGGTCACAAGGATGAACCCTATTGAAAATGGAAGGGATCCATGTCATATCACGGGAAAAGGGAACTTAAAGACAATTTTCTTGTTTACACTCTAGAGGCCACATATATGATTCAATCTTCATAAAACTTGGTCAGAGTATTGGTCCGGTCACAAGGATGAACCCTATCGAAAATGGAAGGGATCCATGCCATATCACGGGAAAAGGGGCCTTAAAGACAATTTTCTTGTTAACACTCTAGAGGCCACAAATATTGCCCCATCTTCATGAAACTTGGTCAGAATGTTGGGTAGGTCACAAGGATTAACCCTTTTAAAATTGGAAGGATTCATGCAATATCACAGGAAAAAGGGCCTTAAAGACAATTTTCTTGTTTACACTCTAGAGGCCACAAATATGCCCCAATCTTCACTTGGTCAGAATGTTGCCCAGGTCACAAGGATTAACCCTATTGAAATTGGGAATGATCCGGGCCATATCACGGGAGAAGGGGTCTTAATGATTATTTTCTCGTTTGAACTCTAAAAGCCACAATTTTGGCCGGAATTCATGAAACAAATGGATTTGTGTAGAAATTATATCCTTTATGACATCTGCCTTCTAAATGGTGTGATCTCCAAGGGGTCAAAGGGACTCATGTGAGCGATCTAGGACCATCTTGGTCCTCTTGTTATGTATATCTTTAAACTGGCCAGACTTGGAGTGTATGAATTTCTAAGCATGAACAAGGCATAATCATATTTACAATAATGATAATAATAATAATAATAATAATAATAATAATAATTTCTTTATTTATAGAAGACATTAAGACATCATTTTCAAACAACAATAGGCTAAAAAAAAGTGTCGTTTTTACAATGTTGCCTTCTCTGCCGCAAACACAACCGATCTAACTAATCTATTTTCTGACTCCATCTCACTTTCTGATAACCAAACTATCTACATTTCTGCCCCCCCCCTCTCTCTCTCTCTCTCTTTATCTCTTTCTTTTTCTCTCACTCTCTCACGTCATTCAGAACACTTATATTGCAAATAAAAAAATGTTCAAGATAACACAATCAATTCGATTAAATTTACCTGATTATGTACGGACAAATACACAGGTAATTGCTTTAATTATTCTACTATTAACTGAAATGATGATATAGCCAATTTAATAAAAAATACGGACTATTACGGAGAAGGAAAAACTATAGAAATAGCCTTAGTTAAATACAATTTAAATGTTGTGCTCTTTTATGGCTGCCCCAACAATATCAAAGAGAATTACCCTGCCCGCAAAAGCCCGTAACTATCCATAGTGGATAGCCGAATTATCAGTCGTATGATGTGTATCTTCTATTCTGTTAGACATCTTAAAATGTGTTTAGCTTTTTTTGTTTTCTATTCAATGAATGGCAGAAAGAGATTTACTGCTGATTTGTCAATAAACCCTGTTGGGAATCATTTGCAATTTCGATTTTATGCTACCATCTTAAAGAAAGCTGGAAATTCTGGACAATATTTTATCTTTAATGAGAGAAAAATGCATATTTTTTTTGCTATTAAATGATGAATCGTTGTCAAAAAGTAAAATTATTGCCGATTAACTTTTTAACCATGTTAAATGAGGTTTTGCGACCATTTCCATTTTTTGGCCGCCATCTCTAAAATTGCTAGATTCAAACTGGCGGGACGTGCTTTTAACACACAGATACATAATTAAATATTCAATTGGTACTTCTTTCATCATTCTGTTAATAAAATGGGATCATTTCATATATCAATATACATGCAAGTTGGCTGCCATCTTGAAATTGACAGATGTTGAAAACGAACAAAAATTACTTAAATTAAAGAGGTATAATAAATTGCTACTATTTAGTTGGCCCTCTAAAGGGTCATAAAGAAATATATGGCATATTTACTTAATGGCGAACACATTGTATTTTGCGGATATTTTCTTTTTTCGGCAGCGGTGCTTATGTCACCACCTGCAGGTAATTAACCGTCAATACATTGTCGCTTTCCACAAAACTTTACGACGTCGCCTACAAAATGATTTTGTACTTTAAAGATAAATGTCACCGAGTCGCCTGTGATCTTAGAAGATCCCTCTGCGATTAGTCTCAGATTTCGGTGTTATTTGTCGTCGTTTCATAGACTATGCGCCAGCTTTAAAGAACTGTGGCGTTCACAAGTTTGCACTTTGAAAAAAAAATCTGTGCAAGATTGTTGGCTTCTAACTTGCGATTTTTAGGTGATTTTTAAGTGGCTTTACCCTAACAGTCATTTTTCAAATGTAATAAAAAGTAATAAGTGCGTGGATAATTGGTAACAAAATAAAGATTTCGTTCAAAAGTTCTCCTGGTATTCTGAAATGACCGACCCGTATTGTAAAGAACGGAATTCCTGTGTTGAGTTTATCAACTTTTACAGAAGTATTTCAGCTGTATCCTGTTAGATGATGTACCTACACTACAGTAAATAACGTTTGAAATTGACAATTATCTCGATCAAAATCGTTCTAAATTTGTCAATCATCAACTTGGGCTTCATCCATAGCATTTACACCTCTTATCAAAACTACTCAAATCACTCAAACAAATTTCAAAAACGCTTCGAATTATCCAACCCGTCAATATTGTATTAAACATCATGAAGGCATAACACAATTTTATTGGCTGATGATGATGTGGTGATGGCCGCTACCAGTTTCGTAACAAGAAAGGTCGGGCCTTCTCACCTTGATAATCATATCAATACTTACATTGCCTCTCTGTGTATATAGGTATTCGTTATTTCTGTGTGGTTAACAAGTGATTGTTATAATCCGACTAAAGAATTGGTGTAGCCCAACAATCCACAGTTATCATTGAGAAAATACTCAAACAATTTAACTCAGACCACACGGCAATAAACAAGTAATACGAGTAAATTTTATACACTCCTTTTTTATACATAAAGCCACTAAATACATTATTTTCACTTGAACTATTTAAATTCCTGAAACGTATTCTCCGTTAAGAACAAAATTCTCTGAATGTCGTACCCCTTCTGAATTATTGCTGTAAACTTTCAAAATATAATTTTGAGTATAACAGGTTCAAGTTTTAAGCATATCTTTGGAAAGTAACAGTATTTGTGGAAGTTAACGGATTATCCGCCTTTTAAAAAAGAAGCCCTTACATTAATAATGAAAATGTATCTCTCGAAAAATAGTTTTCAAATGTTTGAAGGGTTAATTTAATTTGTTAGTCTTGCAGAAACCATTAAAGTTGTTGTTGATTTCGCGATAACTGCACACTATACACAGTAACAAAGCTAAATGGTTTCAGTTACAAACTTTAGTGCACAGGTACTTGCCCTGTGTCGATTTAACTTGCATAACCCTTGCTTTATTTTCATTCATATAAATTCAATTCTTGCAGTAAAACGTGGATTTTTTTCTACAGTTTTTTTCTATGTAGTTGATGATATTCTTTCTCAATAATTTTGGAGCGATTTGGAATGGTTTGAGAGAGTGTCCACCATTTGTTACCACCCTTTAATAAAATAAGCAAAGAAGTTGTATAAATAGCTTCTTATTTCTTCATGAACCTATCAAACCATAACAGATCCTAGAATGTCAGTGAAATCGCCATTTTTATCTAATTATATATTTTTGAATGCACTTGTAGATATTAACTTAAGTCATTTTAGAGCGTTTTAGGTTGTTTTGAGAGGGTGCTTGGAATGAATGAATTGAGTGAGCATTGAGTGAGTGATTTAGATGAGATTAGATGATTGAGATGAATGTCAATTTCACGACGTAACTAACTGTACCATCACTTAAATAAAAATATAATCAACCCAGTGTTATCATACATGTAAAAATAAAAATAGTTATTTTGCTTTTTTGTCTTTTGTTGATGGGAAAAAACTTATTTAATATTGCCCTTTTTTTAAAAAAAACACTAAGTCAAACATCCTACTCTATACCCGTCTAAAAGACAGAAATCTTTTATTATTCCCTTTTTCTATATATATTTAAAACATAATAAAAAGGACAATTGTTTAGTTTGGTTTTGAAAACAACGGATTAAATATAAATCTGCAGTAAAATGATAAGTGCTTTGGTCCTGGAGCGCTGAGTGAGCGATTAGAAGACGATTCCAATGAGATGATGTGTGGTAGAATTCCATTTTTAGTTACTTCTATAGAAGCAACTTTAATTTCTGACTTACGCAAAAAGTGATCGTAGGATGTTTAGTAAAACAGGCCGTTAGTTGGTATGAATCATCAGCGAATAGATTTTTTTTAAATAAATACAACGTAGTTTTTCGGCTACCAGGGGCCGATCACCAACGGGAGAGTTAAAGGGAGAGTTAAAGGCACAGGCCTACAAATTACTCTTTGTATGTTCTTTTTCCAAACCAGGCGGCTGACATCCTTTATATTCTGCATGAATCTTCCGCTCATATATCCCTTTAGAAAAAAATGTACAATGAGTGTTGTACTACCAGGGGCAGTTCACTGGGGAAGGAGTAAATTCGAGATCTTAAAAAAATCTTATAAATCACCTTCACAGCCATAAGGCTATAAGTCTGTTTCTCAGGCTTTTCAAAGATTTCTTTGAAAAAGCTAGATCAAGGACTGAAGAAGATGGGGCGTTCTGCATCTTTATAACTGAATTAGGATAAAGACGGTATCATGAACAACTTATTCATTTAATAACAATTTTGTAAGAATCACACTTTAGGAAATACCCTCTCAAAATAGTTAAAAGGTTAATATGCCGAACTATAATGTCATTTTCGGCAAAATTTTGAAGGAAACATTCCCATCAACAAAAAGCTTAAACGGTTCAATTTATGAACATCTCATTTTTCTTGGGTTATTGGAAAAGGCCAGGTAAAAGAGCTTCTAAATTTGCAGGTGTACGACCCAAGGTTTAGGGCTCTCTTGGTCTAAAAATTGACCCCTTGATCTCATGTTTGACACCACTTTACCAATTTTCGAGTTTGATTGGTATTTAATGAAAACAAAGATCTCGTCAATGTTTCAAGACATTTGAGTCCAGAATGTGGCCTCTAGAGTGCGCACAAGTTTTGATTTTCTAAAGTTTTATAATGACCTCATTCTTGACCCATTCAACCCCTTTAAAGCTCTACTGACCAAAGAACAGAACAGCTATAGTGATACCAGTTATCTCTCCCGACGTCCATGCGGTCGTCCGTCTGTCCGTTAACTTCCATTCGAAAATGGGCACGATCTGCCAAGCGTCAAGGGAAAGAGGCCAAATCTAATGAAAATTCAATGAGAAAAAATTCTTTTAACGCTCTAAACTCCACAGTTTTTAATGCAAAATCCGCTTTAACACTCTAGTGCCTGAAAGATTTCCACTGGATTGTCTTGTTCAGAATTATTGTTACATCACAAGGAACATTCCCTTCCAAATATGGCCCGATCCGGAAAGCGTCACGGAAAAGTGGCGTTACAAAACTGATTAAGAAATTCCTCTAAAAGCGACAGTTTTCATCGAGTTGACGTCAAACTTGCTGACAGTTATTGTATCAAAACGATGATTGCTCCCTTTGAATATGTGACTGATCGATCGAAAGCCACGAGAAAAGATTCTTTTCATTTTTTTTTTTTTTTTTTTTTTTTAATTCGTTCAAATATCGCCAAATAAAAAGATCTTAATTTGAACAAATCAAGAATAGAATTATTTTATTGATATGATATCCCTTGATAATAGTGTTTAGTCTTTGGTTTAAATTTTATTTTATTTCCCATAACTATATTTCGTTCAATTTACAACAAATTTGAAATTTACCGGGATCGGAAAACAAGCTCATTGCTTATATTAATTTCTTTCCCGAGAAAATATACAAAAACACATTATACACAAGTTTAAGATGTCATGTGGAGGTAAGTTATTGTTTGAGTTTTCAATAAACCAAAATAATTTATTTCGACTGTGGTCCTCGTGCTGGCGACCCAATGCTTCGGAGAAGAAAACTTCTTTGTAGAAATACAAAATGGTGATCGAGTTTTGACGACGCGTGCTATCTTTATGTAGGTAAGTAACTGCGGCGGCGGTAGCTATCGAAAAGAAAAAGGACACCGTCTAAATCTTCCGTACTGCATTTTTTGCAAGGGGGTAGCTTCTTCTTTCCTCGAAGTCTAAGATCGCCAACACTGCGATAGAGTAAACACAGAAAAAGTAATTTGATAAAGGTGAGATTGTTCAAAAGCTTAAATAATTTGATTTATATATCTTATGTTTTGTTGCACCTAATTAAAATTGTTACGATCTATAGGATGAGTATACACAATATTTGTTCACTTGTTAGCAAGTCGGTGAACAAGGTGGGGCACAGATAAAACTTGTCCACAGGATAAAGCGTTGTTAGTACCCCCAACGTGGTACCATGTGAAAGATGTTACGAAATTTGACTTTCGATTGACCTTCGAAAAATTTTAAATTGCTAGGTTGAATTGTAATGAAAAGATTTTCGAGCGAAAATGTTAAGCAGATATTGAATCGACGTTAAAATGGTAATGGGTTTGCCTAATAAATAATTCGTTAAGTGTCACAACAGTCCGTTGTTTGATATTGGGACGATCTTGGTGCAAAGTGAGATAATATCGGTCTACGACATTATTCGCCATGGATGGGTAGTGGAGACATTATAAGTGAACTACGCCAAACGTTGGTCGACGGCAAAACCCTCGTTATTACAGCTATTTTCTAAATGGGGTCTCGAGGCTACGCCGTCACTGTGTGGCAACGATTTCGTGCTGCTACCCGATATTAAAAGAATAAGAGACATTTAGAATCTAAAAAGTTTTAGGTGGTTGTACGCTTTGCATGTTCTATTTTTTTAAGGCGGTTTGTTTCAATTCTCGAAACACAATATGTATGAACGCATATGGAACTTTGGTTTTGCAAAACTAAGTACATGTAGCCCGACCCAAAAATTCGTTTTAGAACCAAACACATCATGAATCGACGATTCCTAGTGACATCAGTGAAAGCATGCAGACGGAAAATCAACGATCATGTCACTGGTAAAGGGTCATGGATGTTGTTTAAAAGAGCAAATTACGATTGTTTTGTTTCTTTGATTACAGGTTTTTGAATATTACGAAAAACTACTTACATACCTCATAATTATATGTAAAATTTGATTACGAGTTAAAAATGATTAATGAGCTACTTTTCATGATAAAGCATTTACATTGAAAACCGAATTTACCACAAAAACGCGAAAGGTTTATATCTCTAGCATTTTGGCACGAAAATGAAAAGAACTAGGTTTATTTATTTATCATCGCATGGAAAAAAGTTGAACGCAACATTCGTGACTGCAGATCCAATATCAAGGTCATACTGAAGGCTAAACGGTTAAAATAATGGTAAAATTATATTTTTTATTTAAAAGCGCTTCAATTCATAAGCTAACGTTAGTGAGATCGTTTACCAAATTTAAGCGATGAGCCATGTGCAAACTCCAAGTCTGTAGTTCGAAGGTCACGGTCACCTTGAAAGGTCAAAGATCGCAATTAGAGTAAAATAAGCATATTTCAAATTGTATCAAATATTCACATTCAGTCTTCTTCTAAAATGTTAACGGTGTGAATGATATTTCACTTTAAATTCAACATTTAATATGTTTTGTTCATTTTTACAAGAAAGCTCACTTTGGAATATTTAAGAACACCATATTTCTCTGAAATGAGCAATAAAAACACAGTCAAGTTAATTCTGACGTTGCATCGACTTTGAGCATAACGGTTTGCACAACGTCAAATTTTATAAAACACCTAACTCTAAACTATATTCATTTTTATTTGATAATTGTAAAGTAAAGTCGTTTGACTCTAATATACAAATAGATCGGCGTAGGTATGTGTAACCAACCAAAAGGTGAGATAACAGTATCTATTTTTTAAATATGGAATAAAAACAAGATCACCAAAACTTCGAAATCCCAGTATTGATAGTGTTTTAGACCGATTATTGAACGTGCACAAATTAAAACTAATAGTTCGGGTGTTCACTCTATTTCTATATACATTTTTCTCTGTGAAAATCGACCTTTCCTCTCTGGGAATATTTGCATTGCTGATTGTTGAAAAGGGCTCGGCCCCAAAATGCTTCATACCCCTTTTACGGGGGTATTGTGTCTACGTTAAAGTCCACATTTCAAGGATGAATTGCAACTTTTATTGTGAGATTTAAAGAAAATTGATGATTCGACTTCATTGCTCCGATCGATGCGAAAATATAATAGCGAAAACGTCCTTATTGATAACTTCACTTAGTGTCCGATATCATGTAACCAAGTGCACAATAGTGTGATCCGGTGATTTTATAAGGCGTCATAGAAAAGGGGACCCTGCTATTAACTTCCGTGTTAACAAAATCCCTCTTTTATTCCTGGATACATTTATGTTATAATTCACAGAATATTCCTTTTCAATTGACTATGTGCTTTTGAGGTGGTTTTAGTTATACGCCGCGTCATGGTAAACGGAGACCTTTTGTGTCCTTACTTTTAACACTGCTTATTCATCTATGCGCATATTATCTGAAAACACAGTATTTCTCGTCATGTGACCATGGACACATTTATTTTGCAATTCAGTAATATGCCACGTCATGGAAAACGGGATTTAATGTTTACTTTTTTGTTAACACAACTCCTCTCTTATTTTTTTATATACACCGTTTTTGAGAAATCGCATCAGTTGGGGACATTACATTTTTACCCTTATCCGCTGAGCAATATGTTCGAGCCAAACTATGTGTTCTCAAACACCGAAGAAACGGCCTTTCAGTCACAATCTACAAACCTTTTTTTTTTTTTTTTATCTTATTTACTTTTGCGACAAATAAAGAAGAGGCTAATACAAAATTTGATGTAATTTTCGCTTTTAGTAATTACCAGTTTGTATTTTCAGTGTATATAACATGATTTTCGGTTGAGTAAAGGAGTACAATAGGTTAACTGTACAATAAATTTGTAGCAGTTACAATATTACCATTTGTAGGGCTGACAACCAATAAAATTTTGTTATGATTATCAAGTGGTCAAAACCCGCGCTTACCGAGACTGGACACTTACATTTTGCGTGTAATCTACTGAGCTATTTGTAGAGCTATCAAGATAAACAACGCAGAAACGGCCTTCTTCAGTTACAATCTACATGTTTTTTATCTCTTTCACTTTGGGACAAAAAAGGAAGAGGCTTATACATAATTTGATGTAATTTTCGTTTTTAGTAATTACCAATTAGTATTTTCAGCGTTTTTACAAGATTTTCGGTTGAGTAAAGGAACTGAAATATCTTCGTGCTGTTCTAATTTGTTGTTCTAAAAACTGTTTAATGTGATCAATGTCTATCCCTGCGAAGGGGATTCATTGTGATAAAGGGGAAACAACTTCTTATATTTCATAAAAGAACAACAACAACAATTCCTTACCCTCCTTCCTCTCCGGTTTCCTTCGTCTCGAGTTCTTTCTTCATTTGCCGTTGTTGGAATCGTCTGCTTATATAGTTGACATTGTTTAATCCTAGTCTATTTTTAGCACATATTTCTTTGCCATTGCGTTGATTTTGATCGGTTTATAAGGCTTTACGACGTTTTCGACTGATGTGGTCATATTTAGCGGCTGGAGCACCTAACCATGGATTCCTATTGTTTCTCATACCAATACTACTACAACACCCATATCCAGCCTCCAGCTGCTCCATCACATAGGTTAGCGATATCAGACCATTGATGGACGACATTTTTTTTCTGAAAGGGTATTTGCCGCGGCCGAGTATCGAACCCGGGACCTCTCGAACGAGAGGCAGGTGCGTTACAAACTGCGCTAAGGCCTAGGATTACCGTTACGTTTT
Source organism: Fragum whitleyi (assembly GCA_948146395.1). Taxonomy (NCBI): domain Eukaryota; kingdom Metazoa; phylum Mollusca; class Bivalvia; order Cardiida; family Cardiidae; genus Fragum; species Fragum whitleyi. The sequence continues at coordinate 3,990,206 of OX411558.1, forward strand.
GATAAACCGTGGGTGTTGTTATAAAATATCGTACCTACGGCTTTACTCAAGCCGTAGTTACTAGATTTTATAACAACACCTACGAAATATTGTTTGTCCGATATTGCGTCATTGTTAACTTGATAAAATCGTTCCCCATTGTGTTCTAACTTTTAGCTCTCTGCGCGTAAAAGGGCTTTTCCAGTCCACTTGACCAAGGCTAAATAATTTTGTTGAAATTTCATGTGCAATTTTGGCATCTCAACTGTTACTGTGCCTATACACTGCAGAGACATGACCGGGATTTTCCATTATGTGCCTCTATATAAATGCTTCCATCATGCATCAAATTGATGCCGGTTCTACCCCCCTTGTCGTCTAACCGTACAGCGCAGTTGGTAGCATGTCGGATAATCAATCTTAGTTGAACTGGGTTGAGTCCCAAGTTGAATGGAAATGTTTTGTGACATATCTCTCAAGTTGAGCGGATATAATTCTGTAAACTCCAGTTGGATGAGCTGGCGAGGTCCTCGAAAAGAAAACGTGTTGAGACAAAAAACCCACAAGTTGGGCAAATATTTTACCAACCTTTATTGTCCAAATTTGAGCCCTTTTCATTGACGAACTATTACACTATCCCAGCCTCTCAATGATGCCCGATTTTCAGAGCTGACAGCACTTTGATTATAAACATTGATCTAGAACTCTCACATTATTTTCCTTTCGAGTGACCAAGTGCATTTCACGGAAGTTTTGTGATAATATGCTATGTCATAGAAAAATAGGCATCATATCATATTAATGTTTACGACAATTATTCATCTATGCATGGATTGCCATGAAACTTGAACAAACTGTTTCTCGTGTGACCATGGCCATGTTTTTGCCATTTGGTGCAATTATGCGACATTATTGGAGAAGAGGACATTCAATAAATTTCCACAACATATTTATGTACGGTCATATTTCCACGAAACTTTCACAGACTGTCCTTGCTAAATGACACGCATATTATCAGTGTTTAGTAATAGTATGCCCATTTCGGCCTTAATCTAAATTTCTTTGGAAGCACAGCTCCTCCTTCATATATGCACAGAAACTTTCACAGAATGTTATTCAATATGTGAACATGGATCTTTTTTCTGTATTTATGTTTCTGCCTTGTTCTGAAGAATGACTTGAGATTTGAGAGATCCAACACCATTATGGCCTAAACCTAATGGGTACTTCTGACCGGGGACCTTGCTGCTAAAAGTATATTGACGAATAGGTATTCAATATGGCCGATTTGTAAGGTCGTTCAAGATTTTCTTTGAATCTAAACTAAGGCCATAAAAGATAGTAATTATAGGTAGGTATTAATGCTGATCAGTTTATTTATAAGTATTTGCTTATTGATATCAGGTTGGTCGATTTAATTACTGTTATAAAATTTAGTTTATATTTGGACTTAATACGGTACAATAAGAAATTTGACAGGAATGAATCGCATTACCTTATCAGAAAGGGGATGTTTCAAAAGGGCGTTTATTTTTTTTTTTTATTTTTTTTTGTTGTTGTTGGTGGTGTTGTTGTTTTTATTAATATTATTATATATGCTTATACTTTTAAACCATTTCCTTGTGAAACCTACGTGGAGGGAAAAGCATAGTCATTGTCTTCGAAAACAGGGTAAACTCTGTGAGCAGTATTGTTGATCACAACCGCCGCCATTACATAGTGGTATCGCATCAGACTATCATTCAAAAGGTCCCGGTAGCGATTCCCGTCGGCGGCACTTTTTTTACCCTGCTTGACCAATTCTCGGATCGACCTAGGTTTCATGAAGACAAATATTTCGACCAAGTTTCAAGAAATCTGAACCAAATATGTGGCCTCTAGAATTCTTACTAGACTTTTCTAAAATTTGACCCTTATTCCTCGTTTTTTGCCATTTTTCCCAGTTCCGAATTTAACCGAGATTTCCTTACGGATAAACAATTTGTTTCTAGATAAAGTTGTGTACATTTATTCAGAAGGGAGGTCAATGGCTTTCTTCTGATGTCTTTAAGGACGTCTAATATGTAAGCCAAGCGTTTAATACAAATGTTTAATTCCAAATCTTCCCTAACTATCTAAATTGAGCCACACCGAACCTCTGTCTTGACTAACTAATATTAAAATTGCATGAAAATAAACTTATCATTTGTACGACGGCGAGTGCGAGACCAACTATATCAGTAATTTCAACCATCGATTTCCGTCGCTCCGATAAAATCAAGAGGCGATCCGTCGTTTCTTTTGGCAATTGTGTACTACGTGTACCAGTCACGTGCTCGATTCCATCTTAAAAGCGTCTTTGACAATCATTCAGAAGATTCATGGACACTTACTTAACACTTTTCTCTTGGTATAAATAACATTTAGTTGTAGGCGTCATTCAAGTTTTCACACAATTCTATAGTACGACGCAAGTTGTTCCGTGGGTCCCGATGCTGTCGCAAATTTACCCGTTTAAAATGTTTCCATTACTTATTTAAACACATATAAAAGTCTCATTTAAAAGGCAGTTACCTTGAAGACATTTCAAAATACATTTCAAAATAATGTTGAAGTAAGGCTATGTAAAACACCGTTTATAAAATGTGTGAAACTATGTTAAACCACTGTTTTAATCTCATTTAATGAATCAAAAGGATGTTGTTTTTTTTCTGGGTGCATCAAAACAAATGATTTTCAGAGTACTCCGTATCCCTATACCGACCACTAACAAAATTATATTATCTTAACAGTTACAGGGTACTTTACAACAATTTCATTGCTGCTGATGATAAAATGTTTTGATCATTCGTCATGACAAAATCCATTGCATTCACACGTAAAATATTTTCACAAATGAGCCAGTACGGGAACTTGCCGAATGCACCTTGTAGTTCTCAAATTTATATAACTTTTATAATAGGAAAAGCATATAAAACCGCTTGCTGTCTGAAACGCACAAGGGTGTAAAAAAACAACTTATCAAGTTTTTGTTTCGCAACATTTTATTTTTGAACTTAATTTGGTATTATTTGCTGTCGACATTCAATCCTCGTACGATTATGTAATATAGGTTATTTGATTTATATGGGAAAATATTTTGTCGGACGAGTTGTCTTGGCAGAGAGCCCGACATTGCGAGGGCAACTACGCCAAAAGAACGAGTCCGACACAATATATTCCCATCGACACAATATATTCCCATTTAAATTCAATAACCTTTTCATTGTATACTTTGATATTGTTGGATGATATTCACGTCTTATTTATTCTTTTTTACATCACCTTTACTTCAAGAACGATTTTTGTTTAAATTCAAACCGCTTTTTGATAACAGGTACGCCATAGACCTTTTCCCACAAAATCCTTTCCGTTATATTTTTACGTTCGGATGAACATTCTTGTGTCGATTCGCATTTTCGATTTTTGAATTCGCGTTTATTTTGACTTACTTTAAATAAGCAAAAGCGCTATAGTGGCCCTAAAACGCTCACCTGAATTCACTGTCTTAAGATCTGACCTCTCAACCTAGTGTTAAACCAATCTTGACCGAATTCAAACCAGACTAAGATTTCATAAAGACAATCAATCTAAGCAACTTTTTGGGTGATTGGGCAACAAATATGGCCTCTTAAGAGTCTACAAAGTTTTTCTAAGATTTGACCCTGTAACCTTATTTTTTACCCCAATCGACCCAATTTTAAACTTGTCCTAGATTTCATTAAGACATTCATTCAGACCAATTTTCAGGTTGATTAAGCAAAAATTTAGGCTCTTAGAGTGTCTACAAGGTTTTCTTAAAATTTGACCCTGTGACCTCATTTTGACCCTACTTGACCCTTTCTTGAACCTAACCTAGATTTATTTAAAAAATTGATTCTGGCAAATTGTCAGGTTGATTGAGCAAAAAATATGGCCCCTAGAGTATCTTCAACGTTTTCCTAGAATTTGACCCTGTGTCCTCATTCTTGACCCTACTTGACCCAGTTTCGAACTTAACCTAGATTTCATCAAGACATTTATTCTGACAAACTTTCAGAATGATTGAGCAAAAGACGTGGCCTCTAGAGAGTCTTCAAGGTTTTCCTAAGAATTGACCCTGTGACCTCAATTTTAATCTTACTTGACCCAATTTCAAACTTGAACAAGATTTCACTAATGCAGAGATTCTGACCAATTTTCAGGATGATTGAGCAAAAAATATGGCTTCTAGAGTGTCTACAAGGTTTTTCAGAGATTAAGCCCCATGACCTCATTTTTAACCCCACTTGACCCAATTTCGAACTTGACCTGGATTTTATCAAGATAATAATTCTGACCAATTTTCAGGATGATTGAGCAAGAAATATGGCCTCTACAGTGTCTACAAGGTATTTGTAAGATTTCACCCTGTAACCTCATTTTTTACCCCACTTGACCCAATTTTGAACTTGACCGAGATTATATCAAGATAATCATTCTGACCAATTTTCAGGATGATTGAGCAAAAAATATGGCTTCTAGAGTGTCTACAGGGTTTTTCTAAGATTTGACCCCTTGACCCCATTTTTGACCCCACTTGACCCAATTTCGAACTTGACCTGCATTTTATCAAGATAAAAATTTTGACCAATTTTCAGGATGATTGAGCAAGAATGATGGCCTCTACAGTGTCTACAAGGTATTTCTAAGATTTCACCCTGTAACCTCATTTTTTACCCCACTTGACCCAATTTTGAACTTGACCGAGATTTTATCAAGATAATCATTCTGACCTATTTTCAGGATGATTGAACAAACAAATATGGCTTCTAAAGTGTCTACAGGGTTTTTCTAAGATTTGACCCCTTGACCCCATTTTTGACCCCACTTGACCAAATTTTCAGGATGATTTAGCAAAAAAATGGCCTCTACAGTGTCTACAAGGTTTTTGTGAGATTTGACCCCGTGACCTCATTTTTGACCCAACTTGACCCAATTTCGAACTTGACCGAGATTTTATCCAGATAATCATTTTGACCAATTTTCAAGATGATTGAGCAAAAAACATGGTCTCTAGAGTGTCTACAAGGTAAATGTTGACGCCGCTAGACGGACGACGGACGATGGACGCCGGACATCATGCGACCACAAAAGCTCACCTTGAGCACTTCGTGCTCAGGTGAGCTAAAAATAAAACAAGAGGACCATGATGGTACTATATCGCTCATCTCCGCCTCTTTTAGTCCTCCCTTAGCAAAATTAATTGCTTTAAAGATCATTAAATGACCATTAGTTTATTCAAAGAAAGACATTATTCTATTCCTATGATCCCTGCATAAGTTACTTTTCTAAACCAGTTTCATGTGACCTGGCCAACATTCTGCCCAAGTTTCATGACTATTGAACCAAATTTGTGGCCTCTAGAGACGAGAGTGTAAACATAAATTGTCAGGCCCCTTTTCCCTTAATACTGCATGTATCCCTTTTTCAAAAGGATTCATCCTCGAGACATGGCAAACATTCTGATCAAGTTCCTTGAAGATTGGACCATATTTGTGGCCTCTCTAGAGCGTGAACAAAAAAAAAGTTATTAAGACCCTTTTTACCGTGATATGGCATGAGTCCTTCCCATATTCAATAGGGTTCATTCTTACATCCTGACCAACATTCTGACCAAGATTCATGAAGATATGGCCATTATTGTGGCCTCAAGGGTGTAAACAAGAAAATTGGTATTAAGGCCCCTTTTCCAGTGATATGGCATGGAGCCTTCCAATTTTCAAAAGGGTTCATCCTTGTGACCTGGCCAACAATCTGATCAAGTTTCATGAAGAATGGGCCATATTTGTGGCCTCTAGAGTGTAAACAAGAAAATTGGCATTAAGGCCCCTTTTCCCTTGATATGGCATGGATCCTTCCCATTTTAAATAGGGTTTATTCTTGTGACCTGGCTAGCAATCTGACCAAGTTTCATAAAGATTGTGTAATATGTGTGACCTCTAGAGTGTAAACACTAAGATTGTTGACGCCGGACGACAGACGACGCACGACACACGACACACGACGCACGACGGACGACGGACATTCAATGATCACAAAAGCTCACGATGTGCGCAGGTGAGCTAAAAATCTATTTATTAAAACTTGTTATGATTACCAGTTACATGTTCCAGAACTTACTTAGCCGGCGTACTTGATACCACCAGACTAGCGATAGGCACGCAGGGACGGAGTGAAAGACGAGATAAAAGAGAAAGACATGGAGGAAGAGAAATAGATACTAAAATTATGACAGAATTATGACAGACACAAAAGGATGGGCATGAATCAGTTGTGAAAGACTTATAAAATAACATGAATAAAGGAAAAACAAAAACAGTTATTTGGAAGAAATTGGGGGGGGGGGGGGCATCTGAGGAAAGATGGAAAGGGGAGGCGTTGAAGTGCTTGATTTCTCGGGAAATGTTTGCAAATAGATGAAAACAAACAATGATGGATTGCCCTTTAGGCATTCAAAGAACTTGATACGTATTTATTTACTCTAACAAAACTATTTCCCGAATATTGAACGCTGAACGAAAGCGTTGATAATGTGATTATATGTTGACTTATGGAGAGGTGGCAACCAGAAACTAGTCCAGTTCATTGGTGCACGTGAAAATAATCTTAGTGCAATATCGAAGTATGCAATATCAAAGATATTGCATACTTTCCTCCCGTTCAAATAAATAGAGACAATGTCAAAGTATATAATCAAAGCACTGAAAGTACTGATGGAGAACGAATCTAATGCCATTATAGAGTGATATATTGAATTCGTTGTGAAAAGAGCATTTATAAATTTAAAAAAAATAGTGTCTCGACAAAATTTCGGCAATTCTGCAATTTCATTGTAAATTCAAAGAAAGAGAAAGAGAGAAAAAGAAAGATAGAGAAAGCGACATACAGATAGACAGAGACATACAGAGAGACACAGGGCGATAGGGAAAAGATAACAGGTAACTATAGTGTCTAGACCCATAATTCTTTTCTCTTTTCAATACGATATATGTGGGTAAGTATATTGTACAGGAAATGGATTGTCCAAAAAGTCGTATTTTATATCATATTTCCCAGGACTACAAACCGGTTGATAATCGGAAACCTAAGTGGGTAAAAGATTGCAGTTATCAAAGGGTGTATGCTTATAATAGTTCTGGTGCGAGAAATACCAGATTCCATGTTTAGGTGCTCTAATCCACAGGCGATTGATTCACAATCCAAACTTCGTCTTGACGGTTAATTTATATTAACATACATGACAAAACTCAGATTATGTAAAGATCGCCTGTCTTTCAGCCACCGCGATTTTACAGAGAAATTTTTAATAGCGGTGTTCATCCCTATTCAAACAAAAGGTACAAGAAAGGTTTTACATTTAAAACACGTGTCGAATAATTCTTAAACCCCTTCTTGAGACTGACTGTCGCGTGTTGAAAGGTTATATGAAACCCGATTACATTAACCGCAGATGTCAGTGGACTGGTTAGCATTTTTAAAGCTACAAGGAACAGAACAGAACAAAACATATCTTTTACATTCATTCAAGTACAATGAGGTACGATATTGACAATATACATTAATGATGTTTTTTTGTAATATTTTAATTCCTTCCGGTAAAACAAATAGATGAATGATTGGATTGAGGAAATTTTACACTCATCCAAGGGATAGAAGAGCTTCTATACAGTTGTAGTTACTATCTTAAGTACTTTGAAGAAGAATATTTTGTTATCAGTGTAAAACTAGGGGACAAAAAATGTCAGTGGGGAATTATGCATCGCATTTACATGTTAAGCATTCTATGGTTACGACGTTTCAGTCTCCGTTCGATGGTAAAATTTTAAATTACCGATGGATCTATTGTGCTGGGATAATTGTTTATTCTTTTATTCTTTAATTGTTTTTTTTTTTAATTCAAAATAACAACGACGGTCATATTTTACATTAAATCGTGTTGAGATGATATATCCCCTGAATTCCGACCTTGTTCGAAACGAAAAAAAAAAAAAAAAAACAAGGAAAGTTTGGGGAATATGGTACAAAAATACCCGTAGCCGAAGATATTTACATTACAGAAGAATACAACATGGTTTGAGATATAAACAGGATTTAAACAAGAGGTGTAAATTGGTTAGTTGAGAACATAAATTGTCTGGTAATGAGTTGTTTTTTTTTCACGGTCAAGTGGTGCGTGTTTATGTTTTAATAAGAATTTAGGCTAAATATAGGAACATTCCATTCGTTTGTAAACTTTACCTTTCGTAACTCATTAGTACAGATTTCATTCATAAGAAGGCAGATAAAATCGTAGTAGGTCATCATGTATGGTATAGCCAATCAGAAGTGTGTGGAAGTTCAAGAGTTCACAAACTAAATAAACACACATTTCCGACGAATCACTACAAGGTGCAACGGCGAAGGCTTAAATCAAAAACATAGTATCTGTCTATAAAGTGTACAGACACAAACTTTGTTATTGCGTTCAAGTTTCGACAATCTTACGCCGATCATCAATTCGCTCGTCTAAGCATTTCAAGATGAGTTTGTTTTTTAAAGGGTAATTTTCATTATCTTCACTTGATGAAGAATTCTAGTATCACGCCATTAACGAATTAAATAGTGATTTTGCGGAGAGAAGTCTTGAGATATACTTAATTGAATCTAAAGGGGTGCTTGTTTATTTCGGAGCTATTAAGGGGGTTTCCATTCATAGTATATTTAGTAACACTGGTGAACGAAAATTTCGTTCACCAATAAAATCAGTATGCTTATCGAAAACGCGCGCTTTTGCCATATAATATACAGGACCCGGTGCAGCAGATAAAATAATTCATATTTAGTCTATTTTTTGTCAATATTCTTTCTTTTCTAACTTTTGAAAAACTTAAAAAAATAATTGAGTCGCAGGAATGTGTATTACGTATAATTTGCCTTTATTTGAGGTAATTTGAACGTTTAATTTTTCCTATGAGTTTCGTTTAAATTATGGCGCGGTAAATGCTTCGAAACGTTTTACATAGACGACGTCTACTGAATGTTGGGAGTTTTGATCTCATTTTATTCTATTCGAAATCTAGAAGAAATTTGAAAGACATAAATAAGGATTACTTCTTCTTAAAACGTTATTTTCAACTTGTTCAGGCAACTAAAGACAGGCCAATTTCCGATCTCTGAGAGATGTTAGCGATTTACTAAGGGGTATCATTCTAAAACTTTGATTACGTATCATTCGATTTTACTTTATACAAACTATAAAAACAAAGCTTAAGCACGGAAGCAATAGACCCCTCCATCGTCCGTGAATTACAAACCGTGACAAGCTAAATTACACTTCATCAAATGCCCGAAATTCTGACAACGTCGCTGATGTCATGTATTACTCGCCACCACCTAATACAAATGTATTTTACTTGCATGTGAAATGAAAAGAAATAAACTACTGCTTCAGATTTTTGCAAGTTTGAGCAAACTATCCCTTTGAAATGAGTTTACTTGTTTGGCATAGCTATACATCACCAATGATTAATTGAAATAATCCGGATAAAATTTGAATAGACCTAATATCAGTGAACTTCATATATTCTAATATCGTTGTCTTTATATTGCAGATTTTCTTTCCCATACCATAAAGTATAAATATCAATGTCGGAAATGTTTGCTGATGAGTTAAAGAATTTCTAATATCATCATAATTTGAAGATTGAAAATACTCGCTCGTCTCAAACCTACCACAAGTTCAAAGAGGGGATGCTACTCTGTTTTTACAGAAAAGATGGTAATTGAGAGAGCAATATTTATTTTTGGTTCTAGTGTGTATAATCTGAAACTTCCTTTCTCCTACAAAATTACACAACCTGTTGGAAACGTGTTCTTTTTCTATTGAAATAATTATTGAAACAGTATACAAAGTTTTGTTCTCTTATTTCAATTGTTTATTTAATTAATTAATAAATGGCTGAATGAAGAAAAAATATTCCATAAACCTCAGTTCTACGGTTTTGCTTTCTATGATTTTTATATCTGCGAAAGCTGCATGTGGCTGCACTTACTATTCTTTGAAGTAAAGATAAACTAGGAGTAGTCGGACATAGTCCTTTTACCATTTCAAAATGAAGAATAAGTTTGTGTTTAAGTCTTCCTTCTTGTAGTGAATCCCAACCTGACTCAGCAGATAGGTTGACAAATGATACTAATTTTGAGCAGCCCGTTATGATTTTTTCAATTTCGTTATGGTTCTTTCTGAGTTGATCCTTCAGTTATAGTGTACCCTCGTACCAATTAACGTCCGCGAATTCGAAAATTGGGCGGATAAAAAAAGAAAAGTTATTTGTAGGACTCTACTGTATAATCTAAATTTTGGAGAACGCATCATGTTGATCTTACCTAATGCTTTTGCTTTAGATTTTTTTCATGATTTTCCCAAGTACCATCAATAGAAATAAATATACCTTAATTATGTGGTTTTGTACGATGGGTATTATTTTGATGGGCATGAAAAGGTTTGGATGAGTGCCCTTCTTTTGTCTTCTTGTGATACATGTAATTTATATATCTTTATTTTATGGGATTGAATTTGACGATCCATTGTTTGGCATGTTCATCTATTGAATTATATCATATTCCAACTGTGCTGCACATATATCAGGAGTATCAATTTCTAGGGAAAAACTAGTGCCATCTGCAAAAAAATTTAATATTGGAATGCGAATTATCAACTATGTCGTTGATTTAAAAATATATGAAATATAAAATAAAATATAACATAAACTAAAAAGAGTAGCAGTAAATATAGACCATAAGGGGGACACAGCTTTCAATAAACATATTTCAACGATACTCCAATTAATGAACACTCTTTCACATCGCCTAGAAAGATAGTTTTTAAATGTTTAAATTTAATCCAGTCGCTTGAGACATTTGTTTGCTTAGCTTTTCAATACAATATCTTGCTTTGTCTAATTTCTTTTTTGATTACATTAGTTAACCAAGGGGGCTCTAAAAGCTTGACAGTTATGACTGAATAAATAACTGAATAAGTAATGCATTTCTTTATCTTTTCTTTTTTTCTTTTTTTGCTTGATACATTTATTTATTTTTGAGACCAGTCAATGGTGGCAATGGATATTCAAGCCTACAAACAATAAAAACGCTCACACATCTGAGTGCCACGGATCAGGACGAATAGCTTCAATTTATGAAGTTAAATATCAGTGTCGCGTTCAAGATTTAAAAAAAAATCTTAAATATTTGGAAATTTTACGTGTTTGGCTGTAAAAGAACAAATGGCTAACAAAGTAACGATTTAAATTTCTTACGGAAGATATGAATATAAGTTTTATAATATTAGTTTGTAAGATTGTTGTTGACGTCCAACTTATCAGTTGTTTAGTCATAGCTCGGAGGCAACAATTCCAAATCATAAGATTCTTGATTTCTCCTTCGCAAGTACAACTACAACATTTTTTAAGAGCCTTCATTCTCTCATCCAACAAGGTTTACAATTTATGTTTTCCTTGAACTGAAATACACGACGTTTTCTATTAAGGTATGTTAGAGTATAATCTATTTATTTCCTTCACATTGAAAAAACTGCAGGGGACAAAATTGCAATATTATCGTGATTTTGGGCATGCTGCCAAGTCCCCTTGTCTAAAAACAAAGATGCTTAAATAGATATTGCTAAATCAGTCCTTCACCGCATAACTTGTGTTTGGAAACGTGACCGTAAACATTTTTCTAATATTTCAATGGATTCAATCGGCTGCAAAAATACTTATAACAGGCATTTAAAGACGGATTTGGAGGTATAAGTCTAGGTTACACATATAATGCTGAAATGCATATTTCCTGCTAACTTATATACAAATTGCTTTCAAACGAAAAGGGGGTTCACGAGATGTTCTTATTATTATCAGAGCCAAAGTTCACGTCTTTTTATAGAAAAGGAAACACAGAATATCTAGCACTAGACTGCCTTATAACCGCTTCTTGCCCTCTATAATGAAAAGGTACGTTTCATTCCAGGCAAGCATACAGAATGGTGAGGAGTATTATCATTATCTCTATAAAAATGTATCACGAAAACTTAAATTTTTGTCGATTTATGTACAATCTGTAAGGCGAGGAGTTGAATTTCTTAGCTTACATGTCTAAAGAATCATCTTCGCGTGGAAAAGGGTAAGGCGTAATAAAAAAAATCTAGCTAGCAATCACCAATAAAATGATTTCTTTATTTCTTTTTATCCTACAACCTCAAAATAATCTAAGTCATTTATCGAAGAACATGTAGCTACATGAATCGGCGGTTATTTCTTTCAACTTGTCTAGACTCTTTTTGTTGGCCGTGGGAATATAGTCGTTTTAAAGTAAGTTTAACCTTTTACAAAGACGACAAAATTCGATATGCTTGTTTTGGAATGATGTTGTGTAACCAACATTCAATATGTGTGTAACAACATTCAATCACTCCATTTTGAATTATTAATTTACCTGTATTGGAAATGGAAATGTAATAGAAAAAATATTGCAAACGATTACAAATTCTTCATTCAGCACCAGTGAAATTAGGGGATGACGTTTTGTATAGTCTACGAATTGTGTAATTTTTTTGCCAAATATTATTCATGTGTCACAGGATACACTGTTTAAAGGCAAGCTCTTACAGGTCACAAGAAATTCAGAAGATTAATTCACAACTTATAAAAAAACGTAAAATATAATGATTTATAATAATATCTGTCGCTCATCAAGTACGAACAGCCATGTCATTATATTGTACAATGTACAACATAACATCCACCAATACTCTGCATGGTTAAGCAGAATGCGACTACAGTTTTGGCAGAGATAAACTCAGTTGATTACATACCTTTTGTATTTTAATGTTTCTTTTGCACACTAATCTCTTTTGATTTGTAACTTCAAAATTAATCTTTGTAATTAATGGCTTTGTGTCATTATGCTATTGAGAACATTAAGGTTACTTCCCTCACAACGTTTTGACATATTTAAGCCGAAATCTATTCAGTCATTGGTAGGATGAATTCCCGTAAGACCCGCCTCTTCTCATACAAACATTTCTATTGGCATAATTCAGCTAACTTACATATTACTATAAGCGACATAGTTTCCTAGCTGATGCAGTAAAAAATCAAATCTAATATGAGCCTGTGTGTGACATTTCCAACAATTTCAAAAGTGCGCCAAGCAAAGTTTCTGGCCAGCATCTGCAGCCGCACAAGCTGACTACAATCTTCACTATTCTTTATATAGATAGATAAAGTATAAATCAATCATCATGCGGTAGGCATATTTTATTATTGAATTGTGTGTTTGTCAAACGTACCCCGCGCAGGTGTGAAATTGCTGGCAATGTAACGGACAGGCTCATATAATTTTTATTTTCAGCAACTGTCATCACCCTTGACATCATTTAGTGTTTTTAAAGTGTTTTTATACAGTTAATAACATCGTGAAATTGACATTTATTCCGATCAAAATCATTCAAAATCCCTCGATTAGTTTTTAATCTTTCTTCTTTATACCCACTCAAATCCCTCAAAAACGCCCCGGACTTGGTAAAAAACGCTTCGAATATGGAAATGGTCATCTTTTAATTAAATCAGTTGACGGATTAATTTGCTGGTGTTGATCGAGATGTGTGTTAATTTCACGATGTAATTGAATAAACGTTCGTTATAGTGTATTACCTTACAGCGCCCGTTGCTAGCATTTTTTTTTTTTTTGAAATCTACATTTAATTTTAGATTTTATATCACTAATTCCTCTTAGGTTAAAGTTACAGTAGATATTAAATTCCAAATTCTGAAAATGGACTCTATCTTTAATCGTTGGATCATGACGGCCAATTCTAAAGTTTTACGATAAAAATCAGAGACCCGAATATATTATTTGCAAATGACTCTGATTTTGTTGTCTCGCCACATGTAGAATCTGAAAGCTATATCCCATACCGTCAAAAATAAAGACAATTATATAATTCTTTATTTTACACGTTTTTACAATGTCTTTATTCAACACCTTTTTGAACATGTCTTTGTATTACTCTTATTACTGCATTAAACGTTTTCGGTTCGTCATTGACATACGCTAACGGTCAAAACCCGGAAGAAAACGTGAATTAGTTATAAATCATTCATCCTGCTGGTATTGTTTTAATGTGCTGTTCAAAAAGAACTATTCGGTCCTTTTGTGTTCCTCGAAAATATATGGTCGTCATGCTGTGAAATCGCCCGTCATTTTCATTCGTCCAAAAACGTCCGTTCTCTCCATGCGCCCAAAGTAAGTAACCCATAGACTAACGTTGATTAAAATTCATATATGGACTCTTTTGGATATTTGAAAGACATATTTCCGCGTTTCTAAATAAAAAACTGTTCCATTATGAAATGAGCTCATTAGATGAAAACTATATTCGTAATAACGAGTACGTTTCATAAAGATTTCCATATTGCCCCTTTACAAATTGTACTTGACACACCTGAAAAATTTCGAAAATCACTTTCCTTAAGATTTTATGTGTAAGCTTAAAGAAAAATGAATGAATATTGTGAACCTTATATTAATAGATTTGGGTAGCTATATTCTCAAAGAAAAATATTTTCGAAGTTATAGAAATAAGATTGCTATTCAGGACGCTAAAGTAATAATGATGGTTTTCTCGAAGCTATGGTACATGTGATAACGATGCTATTCCAGACTCTAAAGTAACAACGATACTTTTCTGGAAGCTATGAAAAAATTATGCAATTCTGGACGCTATAGTAATGGCTTGGTTTTTCTGAAGGCTATAGTAATTACAATAGTTTTCTAGGCGATAAAGATATAAAAATGCCGTGCAAGACACTATAGTAATTACGATTTTTATATGTGCCATATACTTATAGCGATGCTTTTCTGGACGTTATAGTAAAACGATGCTATTCTGGACGCTCCAGTTATAGCGGTTCTATTCTGAAGACTAAAACAATATCGATAATATTCCGGCCGCTAAAATAACGACGCTGCTTTTCAGGACGCTATAGTAATAACTTTGCTTTTCTGGACACTAAAGTTAAATATAATGTTACCATCATTTGTGCTATAGAATTAAAGCTGACCGATACTTTTCTCGGGGCTATTTTAATAACGTTTTACTTATTATCCAAAAAATAATGGAGTTTTGGACACTTTTTAAACACTTTTTGGAAGCTATAGTAGTTAAGATGATATTCTGAAAGTAATAACGATATATTTCTGTGAACATTGATATTAACGATGCTTTCCAGGACGTTGTAGTCAAAACGATGCTTTTCTGGTCGCTTTGTAATACATGCTATTCTCGAAGGTATAGTCATAACAATGCTACTCTTGCTGTTATAATGAAAACGATGCTGCCATGGAAGCTATAGTAATAGAAATACCAAACGGTATATAGTAGATATTATGGCGCTATTCTTAACGCTAAAGTAATAAAGATGCTGTGGATTCTTACGTTATAACAGTTCTATTCTGGAAACTATATTTATAACGATGCTATTCTGGAATAATAACGATAATATTTTCATCTAAATCAAATTAGATTTTTTCCGTGGACAATAAGGGACCTGAGACATCTGACTAACTTCATTTATCTAAGTTTCTTCTGGCACAGTAATCTTGTGCACGTTTGGACAGAAAGACGTGCAAACTGTAGATTGAAAGTGAGTAAATTTTAGATCTTATCAATTTTTAAAAAGCCTCTTTCCGTGTTACTAAATAGAAAACAGACAAGTTTCGAATGAGTAAGTCTGTTCAATACACAATTATTGCGCTTTAAAGGGAATCCATTAACTCCCTTTATTAATATGACCCGTCATGCCAAAAGGGACCTTCTGGAGACTCTGTAGAAAAAAAAACAATTGGAAAGCGGATTAGGCATAGGTCAACAAAAACGTGCATTCTGGATTCAGAAAACTCGTCTCTCTTGTGATCGTTTCGACCCTGATCAGTCTGCGCGTATTGCGCAGTCTGACAAGGGTCGACATTTCTCGCAATTCCTAGACGGTCCCGCGTGACGGGTTACAAAAAATTGCGGTGTCATATTGATTGTATCTTAGTCTGATAACTCTTTAAGGAACACAAGTCTTCTCCTTAGGATGCGGATTGCGTCGTTTTAAGAAATACGTATCTTGGACCCCGCATTTATTTACTGTCTGAAATAGCTAAAATGCAATTATTTTGGAAATTCTGTTGACGAGCAACGTGACCAAAGAAAGATCGAAATCTCGAATCTAGTGTTATACACCATGTTATACATGGCTCTATAAATGCAACACAAATTTGCATGACAAAACGTTTCGATGTAACGATTATGTATTACTTCGAGTTGAATGAATTAGATAATAAACGTTACGAACCAATGTTATCATGATTCTAGATGGCATCTTGTATATAAAAATACTTAGAATTAGGCTTTACATACACGTATGTATATCTACATACCTTCCAATTCTGATTTAGAAATATAACAGCATCGAAATCGATGGTATGATGTGATAAAACAACCAATAGATCCTTACTACAGTTTGAAAAAGTCCTAGTTGCGCTATTTTGATCGTCTTCCAACAAGTGTGTTTTTTTTTATTTTGCAAACGATGCGGGCCGTAGCACAGCAATTGGTAGTACGATATACACTCAATGATGGGCAATCAGAACATCGCTTGGAATTTTCCTTAAGCTGGTGAGTACTTCGGACGTAAGTGTAGTAATTTTGAATCTTTTTTTGGAAAATTCGGCTCCTGGTGGTACTTCGGTTATTAACATGATTAGAGAAAATAAGAGTACCATAATGTTTCTAGATCACTCACCTGAGTCTCTTTGAACCCTGGGACATCACATCAGTAAAAAATGCGGATGTCATAAAGGTTAATAATTACTACACAAAACCAAGTTTCATGACGTTTTGGCTAAAATTGTGGCCAATTATAACAATAAAAATATCATTAAGATCCCTTTTCCTGTGATATCGCATGTATCCTTCCAATTTTCTTTCAATAGGGTTCATTCGTGTGACCTGACCAACATTCTGACCAAGTTTCATGAAGATTGGACCATATTTGTGGTCTCCAGAGGGTACACAAGAAAGTTGTCTTAAAGGCCCCCTTTTCCGTGATTTGGCTTGGATCTTTCCCATTTTCAATGTGGTTCATCCTTTTGACCTGGCCAACATTCTGACCAAGTTGCATGAGGATTGGATTATATTTGTGATAGCTAGAGTGTAAACACTGAAATTGTTGACGACGGACGACAGACGACACAAGACGCACGCCAGACGACAGACATTTAATGATCACAAAAGCTCACATTGAGCACGATGTGCTCAGGTGATCTAACAAAACACATCTGCATTTTAAAATTTTATGACAGAACGCGGTTTAAATCGCGTTTAGTCCGCAAAATATAATATGTCCACTTTTATTCTTTCGCATACTTTGTTTTAATGACGTCATCCTCAACCATGTACAAAGCGACGCCTTAACATGGCTGCGCCCACATTATTTTCGAGGTATTTCCGTAGAATAGTTGGGGAATCCAAATTAAATCATGGGGTCCCATGTAAGATCTTCGGTCGCCGTGAAAATGTTAAGTAATTTGACTGCCATCGGCCAGTTGATAACCGTAAACCATGTGAATTGAGCAGATAGAGGCAGTGTAAGAAATACAAGAAAACAAATTAATTCCATCTAGTCATTCCAGTCTATCTGGTGGACTAACCTGCAGTGGCGGCCACCTCACATTCCTATAGCACGCGATTCAGTACAAATGGTCGTTTTGCTGTTCCAAAGGTTGGGACGCACGGAAGAAAATCATTTTCTTACGTGCGCTGTAGCCTTTGGAACAGCCTTCCAACAAGTATTAAAACGTGCAGATCTCTCCCTATGTTCAAAGCAAACTTTTAAGAACACTTTCTTGATAATCTGTGATATTTTACAACTATGTGATATAATGGTTAGAAATGGGTTCATTGTTTTTTTCTATATCTGTTTGTGATTTAATTGTTTTACTTTAATTGTAATATCATCAACTATTTGTTAGCAAATTTAACAGTATAACTGTCTATATAATATTCTATCTCTTTTTTGCGTTCGCCATAACCAGTTGTATGGCATTAAAGGTACCGTGAGGATTTTAAGATTTCTCCGTCGTTAGTGTCTCATTGAGACCCAGAATCTACTTTTTATACTTATAATATTTCTATTCAATGTTACGTTTATCAATAATACTGAATGTGCATTCTGTTTGCCTGAAAGATTAGTTTCATAACATTATCTCAATAATTTTCAACTAGCAGTTATTCCGTAAGCCTCAGTGGTAAGTAGTGTCAAAAGAACTCTATCTGATTATTGATAAATCAGATTACTTTTGCTTCACAACATTATATCAAACGACTATAAAAGATTTTTTTTACTTCCATTAAGATTGGAAACTAAAAACATAGGCATAAGGATGATAAACAACTAAATGCTTTACCAACAATTTTGTCTTTTGATAGATACTACAGTCTACCTTACTCTTGCAAGTTGATTCTTATTATTTCAACTCTTAACACCTTTTTACAAAATTTTACGCATTTCATGTACCATTCTAGAACAAAATTTGTCAAATATTATACGTATATATACTTTCATTTAATACGGATTTCGCATTAAGGTATTTTATTGATTATTATTTAATTAATTAAATTTTCCTCTCTTTTTTTATTTCGAATTTTTAAACATAGTAAGGGAGATTAATCATTATTCGTCAGATGAATATTTTGTGTGATTGCTACCCCTCATTTATCGGCTATTCTACGCAACTCACGTAAAAAAAAATATAATAAACACTTGTAGGGGCTCCCTTTCGGAAACGCCAAAACATTTAACTTGGTTAAAATGCATTTAATCCTTCTGTTTGTATGAAAAGGCTCTGTAAGTCGTTGATTTGAAATAAATGATATGATGATAGTCGTTACTATTTGAGGAACCTCTGAAAAAAAGAAAACAAAGGGGAATAACTTGAAATAAAGCAGACAGATGTTCAAGTATGAGTTGTTTCCTTTGCATAGATTCAATGTTATATTTAAACCAATAGTGCTAGATCTTCATTTGATTTTTTCTGTCTGAATTTGGTGAAACGCCGCTTTAACAATAAATCAGTCATATCAATTGGTTTCTGGAATTTTTTGCACCGTGACCACCATAACACCCTCTCCTAGCCTCCAGCTTTTATACCACATACAGTTATTTACATCGTGAAATCGAAATTCACCTCAATCAAAACCATTCTAAATCGGTCACTAAGCGCTCTAATCATTCATTCCAAACACTCATTCAAACCATTCAAAAACGCACAAACCCATTGAAAAATATAGAATCATCAACGTCATTCAAAAAAATTTTTGATAGGGAAAAAAAACGATTACACCAACATAATTCAATTTGTTAGCGTCTCGCAGGTTTTTAAATGAATAGGAAGCCTTGTATAGAACTTTTATGCATGTTTTATAAAAGGGAGGTAATCAATATCGCTAATTCTGTTAAAAATTTTGTTCAGCCTGAACAAAATTTGCGATATTGGATTACCTCCCATTAATTCACTCAAAACTCGCTCCACACACTCATTCATTTTCATTCCTAAATCATTCCAAAATCATTCACCTTGTCAATTTCACAATGTCGTTAACTGTAGGTCTTCGATTACCAACCTGTTTGTGGGAGACAAATGTCTGAAAAGATTATCGGGGCCGCCGGAGACTCAACCCATGACATCTCGTTATTGCAGACAACTACACTATGGCGGTGGCTCTTTAAGAATTCAGACACGCATATATATACTAGAAAAAGGAAAAAAATATATAATTACTATCTAAAACACAGGAGTTTAAAATGACACGAGGATAGTTGAAAAAAACGGATTTAATTGAGTAATATTTCTTTTCAAACACTGTTATTGGCGAGAAAAAAATCAGAACCCAAGTTATTCAAAACATAACGTTTCTTTATAGGGGGGTCTTTACGAGCTGAATTGTAAAACGCATTTTCTGTACACAAATGTTCAGTCTGTTATTTGTCGCTAAACGTAGAGCTAGGAATATCGTAAAATTGATGTAGTAAACGATTTTAGAATGGCTTCCGATTGAAATGGGTTCGCGGGTTCGAACCCCGACGGCGGCACTCATTCTTTCCGACTATTTGTCTCTCACCAATGGGTTGATAATCGTAGACCTATGTGAGATAGCGGCTGGAGGCTAGGAAAGAATGTGGTGGTTGTACTGGTGATAGAAATACCTGGAATCCATTGTTAGGTGCTCCAGCCGCCGCGATATAACTGAAATAATGTTGAAAGAGGCGTTAAACTCCATTCAATCAATCAACCGATTGAAATGGACAGATTAGGCTTTTGATTGAAATTAATTGAAGGTTATCCAATAACGCTTTTTATGTCCATTTGGACGAAATTAACGAATCTCTTAACCTCGCTTTCAGAAAACATACATATGTATACTTTACTGTCTTTGTATCTATCCGACTAATCGGACACTAAACAAAGCAGGAGCAAATACTATGAATTGATTCGATCGATTTAAATGAAATTCAAAATGTGTGTCAATTTCATGATGTGATAAGCTGTTTGAATTCAGATATTGTTGGTACTGTTTGAGCTGAATAAACGATGTCCATTGTAACCTACGTCTACCATTCCTGTAGCTAAACTGATAAAGGGTTTTTCAAACCTGGATAATATTAAACGTGGGTTGATTGATACTTCCTTACTTTTTTATTTTTCGACAAAAGATCAAGAAATTTCATACAGACATAAATAGACATACATAAATGTTGGTGTTTCATGATATTAAAATGTGCCTAACAAATAGGTTTTTTTTCTGTCTCCATCGCAACCAAGGCAAAGCTAGGTCGCCTTTTGTCAGTTTTTAATCATTTGGTCCTATAATATTGTACAAAAGCGCTTAAACTATGTACGTCAAAATGGCGGGAATTTACTAAACGTTTGTTTAAGGTTGTGACGTCATTTCCTGAAAATTTGCCATTTTTTGTTTTGAAAGTTTTGAAAGTTAGCTTGTGCACAACGTTTTCAAAATCATGTCGCAAAAAATCGTCAAAGAAAACTGACGTCATCTGATGAGCTCGAGTCGTGTTCTGTCGTGAAGTTCTATGTAGGACTAACGTTATCACCCACAGAAACATTTAGACAGATAAAAGAGTCAGATACTTTGCCGGTATGTGGAAAAACATTTGTATTTAAATGGCATGGGCGATTTAAGACAGGCAGGACGTCGATTCGTGATCATGACAGACCAGGTAGGCCTAAATCTTCTGTCACGCAAGGTACCACGGCACATGTAGAGCAGCTAGTCAGGTCAGATCGCCGATTAACCGTTCGGGACATTACAGAGACACAGGAAATGTGTAGATATAGGCGGAAACTACGTAGAGAAGGTCAATAGGTCGCTCGATTTTGACTCCCGCTGAGCGACCTGACATCATCTTTCTGAAAGTGACGTTATTTGACGCTCTACCGAAAGGCACTTGGCCAGACATGGCCTTGTTCAATGTTATCTGTAAAACAATATTTGTTAATGCATCATTTTGATTTTTTTACTGGTATTCAAGGAATAGAAAAAATTTACCATGAAAGTTTGATTTTCAAAGAAAAACGAAGTTTTAATTGAAATTCTTCATTTACTACTTTTTGGCGATAGAATACGGAGTTATGTGTAAGAGGTAGTAATACATAATCAAATCTGGATAAGTGATACGGTCCCTAAGACAGGTCAATCTTCGGAGACAACGCTCTGTGTCACCCACACCAAACAGGGGACCGCAATGGAAATATGAAATATACTATCTCGTTTTTTGCGTTATCCAAAGTTTGGATGTGGCAGACATGGTATGAAAAACACACTGTGATATATTCCTTTTTATATGTGTTTTCTTTGTATTTTACCCTGTACTGTCATTTCCTATTGAACCTAAATAAAATCTATCTTTCTATCTAGCTATCTCCCTGTAACTATTGTTTTAACATTATCAAACGCATTATTAGTCCTTATTCATGAAATGTACGTTTTCGCATCGTTACAGGCGTTTTGGACAAAAACCTTACGTTAACGGAATAAACATGGATTTATCAGTAAATTCACGTGCTGCTTACGCTTGGCTTTTTTCAATGTGTGATTTATACGGTGTATATATTAATGTTGAAAATCGATTGGTTGTTCCGAACAAGGCAGTTTTATTAATGCGATGTGACAATAGAAATATGCTGATAATCATTTAAAGGCTTATTGAAGTATACCGTTTAAATCATCTTCGAAGATTGTGGTAGATGAAAAAATAAAGTGAGATTGTGAGGCTTTTTTTCCCAGACATAAACAATCCTACATAATCCTCAAACGGAATGGAGTGATCACTTACCAATATGTTTTTCTATTTTATGTAATAGTATTATATCACAAAGCAATACACCAGAGGGTACCTACTACAGATGGGCAGATAGCAATGAAGATGATTTTAGGTCTTCCCTTATAAATAAATTGCCATTGTTGAATAAACTATTTGACGGGCTTGACAGGTCTAATAGTGTAACTATAAATAGAACAATCGCCGGGTTTTCCGATATTTTGGTAAACGTAGCAGATCCTTAATTCGCTCCCGTGATTTCACGGTCCGATAAGCCGCTTTTCGATAGTTCACCGCTATTGCACGACGCAGAATGGTTCGACGGTGATTGTAAGAGAGCGAAACGGGCTTACAATGAAGCACATAAAACTTTTTTCGAAGTCAGTCAAACTTAAGCCGCAATTGTCTTTAAGATTGCAAACGTAATTATTAATCTTTATGTCGTAGAAAGAAAAGAAATTTTAAATTGAAAAAAACTACGCGAATTAGAAAACTTAAAACACAAAAAGCCAGGAGACTTTTGGAAATATTTTCGTAAAAGGAAAAATTAACATTCAAAAAATATCAGTCTGAATGATTTTCATAATTATTTTTCTTATTTAGAAGAGGATATTTTTCAGTGTTCAAATACAGAAGCTGAAGAATTCTGCGCAAACCACGATTTTGATACTTTTGAAATGGACAGTGAGCTTGATTTTCCTGTCACCAATGAAGAAATAATAAATGCAGTGAAAAGGCTAAAACGTAATAAGGCATATAGTAAAGATAGCTTATTAAACGAGTATTTTATTGAGGGCGCTGACATTATGTCACCATATCTTTGTGATATGTTCAACGCCATATTAGACTCACGCTGTTTCCCTGAGCAGTGGAGAGAAGGGGTTATTATACCATTGTTTAAAAAGGGGTTAGGGATGATGTTTGAATTTACCGTGGGATAACACTTAAGTTTTTTTTTAATTATTTACTTGTATTATCAATTTAAGAATCACCACATTTTGTGAGAAATATAACAAAATTTCCGATGCTCAGTTCGAGTTTAGAAAGAGTAGATCTACCGTTGATGCAATATTTGCACTAAATACCCTAGTTGAACAATTTTTAAATAACAATGATAGGTAATACGTAGCATATATTGACCTTAAGAAATGCTTTGATAGTATCTATAGAAACGCGCTATGGCTTAAACTTTTCAAACAAGGTATACGTGGGAAAGTTCTTAGAATCATTAAAGATATGTATTAAGATGTTAAGTCGTGTATAAGACATTGTAACTCCTTTTCGGATTTTTTCAGGTACTCAGTAGGCCTGAGACAAAGGTAGATAATTTCTCCGATACTTGTATCCCTTTTTCTAGAAGAAATAGAAGTATACTTACAAAGCAATCTTGACACAGGTCTTGCTATTGACGATATTTTACTTAATTTGTTGTTATTCGCAGACGACATGGTACTATTTGGTAATTGTCCAGAGGATTTGCAAAAAAACCTTAACCTTTTGCACGAGTACTGTTTGACATGGGGTCTTGAAGTCAACAACTTGAAGTCAACGAGTCAAAAACAAAGGTCATGGTCTTTAGAAAAAGGGGAGGCTTGAAGGCAAACGAAATGTGGACACATAATGGCAAATCCCTTGAAGTTGTTGAAAAATTTAATTACCTTGGAACTGTGTTCAGTAGCAACGGCAAATTTAATGCTAACTACGAATTTCTTACAGGCAAAGCGTTGAAAGTGATGTCTGATCTTTTATTAAATTGTAAGTATTTACCATTGAATCCAAAAACACTATGTCAACTGTTTAATGCTTTTGTAGGCTCAATTATAAGTAATTCATGTGAGATTTTTGGGTTTAAAAGGGCAAAAGAAATAGAGCGAATACACTTGAAGTTTTGCAAACGTATTTTAAAGGTCCCAATGAATACAAGTACTCAGGGTGTCTACGGTGAACTAGCTCGTTATCCATTATATATCTCTCAGTATTGCAGGATTATAAAATATTGGTGCAAAATGACACAGACAGATAATATTATTTTGAACAAACTGTATAATTTAGGATTGAGGGAGATTGATCGTGGGAAAAATAATTGGGTCTCAAAAGTCTGTTGGACTCTTACGGTTTTTCAAGTGTATTTTATAACATAGATCAATTGTCCGCGAAGTCTTTTATTTGTATGTTTAAACAACGCGTTATAGACTGTCACTTGCAAGAATGGTTTGGATTATTGGATAAAAATGAAGTTCTTGGGGTGTTACGTGCCAATGTAACACGAACAAAGAAGCCAGCAACAAACTTTACAATTAACAATATTTATTGACATTAATACCAGAATTATTGACAATATGAAATTAATACAAAAACAATTTACAATACATTGAATGTTTAATCCTAAAGTTTTAATTTTAGATCCAATTTAATTAAGTTCCTGGTCCACAAATAATAAGTCCAATAATATCTGAATTTAAAATTAAACACGCTTTCAAACACACTTTTAAGATAACAAGAAATCCCCATTTAGTTTAACACAGTACTACTAAATGAAACCTTAAGTTCAAGTAAACCAAGAATGCTGTAGGAACCCCTTTATATAATACCATAGAATAATCTAGAATAGCAGAGAACATAAGAATACTCTAGAGTCTGAATCACTTTCCAGAAGTCCTTTCTAGAAAGATCTACAATATTCTACATACATTTACCTAACAGAATCAAGACATAGGAAAATTCCAAGTCTAAAAATAGACACGGTAAATACCATTAGGTTTATTTATAGCTTATACATAACACTTTCCCCCTTGAAAGAAAAAAGAAAGGTTTATGAAATAAATCTTTCTTTTTGTATTATCTTTAGCATATACAATGATAATATACTTTACATAATTGATAATATCATGATTCGTTGAAACATTTCAGCACATCTAGCATGAAAATACAAACAATTTTCATCAAAAGAATTGAAAAAGAGTTATATATGCAAACAAACATACATATATACAAAAAATATAGTGAAATGTAACTGTTAAATTCAATGTTTTATTCAAGATAAGACAATTCAAAATTTTAGACTCTTGACAGAGCATCTGGTATAATGTTGTCTTTTCCTTTAATGTGTCTTACATCAAGATCAAATTGTTGAAGTGACAAACTCCACCTCAATAATCTTTGGTTCTTACTCTTAAGTTTGTGAAGAAAACTTAAGGGATTGTGGTCACTGAAAACAACTATAGGAGAAGTTGCAGATGTTAAATAAACTTCAAAATGTTGGATTGCCAAAATCAGAGCAAGACATTCTTTTTCAATGGTTGAGTAGTTTTTCTGATGTTTGTTTAATTTTTTAGAAAAATAACAAACGGGATGATCAATACCATCATCGTCTTCTTGCAAGAGAACAGCACCAATACCCACATCACTTGCATCAACAGCTAATTTGAAACATTTGTCAAAATCAGGTGCTAAAAGAACTGGTGTGCTCTTTAGTATGGCTTTCAAGCGATCAAAGGCAACTTGACAGTTATCATTCCATTTGAACTTAACATTTTTCTTTAATAAATTTGTTAAAGGTTCAGCTATTATAGAAAAATTCTTACAAAACTTTCTATAGTAGCCAGCCATACCAAGAAATCGCATCAGTTGCTTTTTAGTAGCAGGCACTGGAAACTCAGAGATAGCATTGACCTTAGATTCTAAAGGTTTAACTTGACCCTGTCCCACAAGATGTCCTAAAAAAGTAACAGTAGCATGACAAAATTCTGTTTTTCCCAGATTAACAGTCAATTTAGCTTCACTGAGACGGTCGAAGAATTGTTTGATTCTTTGAAGGTGGTCACTCCATGTATCTGTATAGATGATGACATCATCAATGTATGCGTCACAGCCATCTAAGCCAGCTATAACCATATTTACAAGCCGCTGAAACGTCGCAGGAGAATTTTTCATCCCAAACGGCATAACTTTGTACTGGTACAGACCAGTTGGAGTAGCAAATGCTGATACTTCTTTAGCCCTATCAGTGAGCGGAACTTGCCAGAATCCTTTGAGAAGGTCAAATTTGGTGACATATTTAGAATTACCGAATTTGTCAATACAGTCATCAATTCTTGGAATTGGAAAAGAGTCAGTTTTTGTCACAGAGTTCACTTTTCGATAGTCAGTACACATTCTGTATGTTCCATTTGGCTTTGGAACTAATATACATGGTGAACTGTAATTACTTTGGCTGGGTTCAATAAAGTCATTCTCCAATAAGTAATTCACTTCATCTTGAAGGGCTTTTTGTTTCACTGGATTCATTCTATAAGGATGTTGTTTTATTGGTTGAGAATCTTCCACAATGACATCATGATATATTTTATCAGTTCTTGTGGGGATGTCAGGAAACAAGTGTTTATTCATTAATCAACTGTTTCAGCTCTTCTCGTTGAGATGGCTCCAAATGTGAAAGTTTGTCGTCAAGATTCTTTAGTATTTCAGAGTTCTCAAGTTTAGGTGGACCAGGAACAGATTTTTCACTAAAGTCTGAACTAACTTCTGATTCAATCACATTTGATTCTTGTGGGTCAGTGTTTACAACTGTAATTGGTTTTGAAATAGAGCTATCTCTGTCAAAATACTTTTTTAGCATGTTCACATGACACAATTGTTTATTTTTACGCCTTCCGGGAGTATTGATGATATAATTCAAATCACTTGTTTTCTTATCAATAGTATACGGGCCATAATATCTTGCCTGTAAGGGTCAGCCAGGTATTGGCAAAAGAGCAAGGACTTTACCTCCTGGTTCAAATTTCCTATCAACACTATGCTTGTCATATCTTGCCTTCATTTTGCTCTTAGATGATTTAAGATTTGACCTAGCAACCTCACATGCCGTAGACAGTTTATTTCTGAAGTCAGAAACATACTGTAATAAGTTCAAGGGTGTTTCATCATCAGCAAGAAATTTCTCTTTTAAGAGTGTTAATGGCCCACGAACAGAATGACCAAAAACTAACTCAAAGGGGCTAAAGCCAAGAGATTCTTGAACAGATTCTCTGACTGCAAATAATAACAAATGAATACCTTCATCCCAATTTTTCTCAGTATCGAAACAATATGACCTTATCATATTCTTTAGGGTCTGATGAAATCTTTCTAAAGCACCTTGACTTTCAGGATGATAAGCAGATGACCGATATTGCTTGATACCTAATTCATGCATAACCTGTTGGAATATGCCTGACATGAAGTTTGATCCTTGATCAGACTGAACTGATTTTGGAAGGCCAACAAAAGTAAAGAACTTGACAAGAGCCTTAACGATTGACTTTGCCTTAATGTTTCTTAAAGGAATTGCTTCTGGGAAGCGGGTAGAAGCACACATAATTGTCAACAAATATTCAGAACCTGACTTGGTTTTTGGTAAAGGACCAACACAGTCTATTATTATTCGACTGAAAGGTTCATCAAAAGCTGGAATGGGTTGTAACCTTGCTTTTGGAATAACTTGGTTAGGTTTCCCTACCATTTGACAAGTGTGGCAACTTTTACAATATTCGGAAACGTCCGATTTTAGTCCAGGCCAAAAGAAGTGAGTCATAATCTTGTGATAAGTCTTGTTTACACCTAAATGACCAGACATTGGACTTTCATGGGCTATACTAAGTATTTCACGGCGATAAGACTTTGGAACAACAATTTGGTGATGAACAGCCCAATCATCATCAGCTGGGACATCAAATGGTCGCCATTTTCTCATCAGAATACCATTCTTTTTATAGTAACAAACAGGATTCAGAGACATTTCTTTTTCGGGTAATGCCCTATCAATTAACTTTGAAATCTCAGGATCATTTTGCTGTTCCTGGATTAACTTTGACTTTGAATGCGTTTCATGACCTTGGTCATTTGACCTTGGAGATGACTGACAAAATTTTGACGAGTCTGTCTGAGTATCAGGCAGACTAAGATTAAAAGACTTTTTAATCTCGTCATTGAAATATTGACCAACAAAAGTATCAGTTCAGTCAATATCATTTGAAATTTTCAAGGAAGCTTTTTTAGCCATACCCCGAGTTACTGCACATGAAGGGTACAAATCAGGTATTTCCTGCAAAATAGGATCATCTGTTTGACCTACATTAGGTGTGTCAGTTACAAGAGATTTAACAACAACCTTATCTCCAGCTAAGTCATTGCCTAGCAATAAATGTACACCTTTAAATGGTAAAGAATGTTTAACACCAACAACCACAGAACCAGTAACCAAATCTGAGGACAAATTAACCTTATGAAGAGGAACATTAATAACACCACACTCTACACCCTGAATAAGGACACTAGTACCAGATGAAGTCTTCTCAGAAAAAGGCAGAACATCTGCTAAAATAAGAGATTGAGAAGCCCCTGTGTCTCTTAAAATTTTAATAGGGGTAGGTGGGCACATTTCACCTGAAAGTGATACAAAACCATCCAACATGAACGGTTCAAAAATCTCCATACAGGAATCAGAATTTGGTTCTGCCTTAACAATTGAATTTAACTCAAAAGAAGGCTGTGATTTAGGCTGAAGGCTGGTGAGCCCTGTAGGTTTGGCTACACTCAGTTCCTTCTTCCTTTTTAATCTAAAACATTCTGAAATAAGGTGACCTGTTTTTTTACAAAAAGTACAATGTACTCGAGATAAGGGATTTTGAACATTGGTTTCACCAGTAGACTTTGGTTTAGGTGAATTCGATTGACTAGACATGCTAGATGAATCACCAGACATAGATTTATTTTGGGGATGTGAGGAAGCAGGTTTTGCTTTATTAACGAAAGAATTTTTGTGTGTAAGGTAGTAATCATCAGCTAAACGAGCTGCTTCATGTATAGTTTCAACAGTTTTTTCATCTAAATGTGACTTAATGTCAGATTGAATGCAATTTTTGAATTGTTCAATTAATATAAGTTGTCTAAGATTATCATAATTTTGGTCTATTTTCTTAGAATATCACCACCTGTCAAATAATTTTTCTTCATATCTTGCAAATTCAACGTGAGTCTGGCCAGATTCTTTTCTACAACTTCTAAATTGTTGTCTGTATGCTTCTGGAACCAGCTCATAACCTTTGAGAATGAGTTTTTTTACAGTATCATAATCATTGCTTTGTTCTGTTCTAAGTTGCGAATAAATATTGCGAGCTTTTCCTACTAAGACACTTTGGAGAAGTAAGGTCCATTGCTCCTTTGGCCATTTCAAGTTATTTGCAACTTTTTCAAAATGTTCGAAATATGTATCAACTTCATTTTCTTGAAATTGAGGAACAAGCCTAAAATGTTTTGTTACATCAAAATGGTCATTATACATATCTCTGGGCTGATTTGCTCTATCTTGTATTTCTAATTCTTTTAATCGTAATTGAAATGCTCTTTCTTCTCTTTCCCTCTCTCTTTCTATTTCTCTCTTTTCTCTTTCTCGCTCTTCCTTTTCCCTTTCTCTCTCTTCTCTTTCTCTTTCTCTTTTCCTTTCTTCCTTTTCCCTTTGAAATTGCCTTTCTCTTTCTTTTTCAATTTCTAATTGCTTTTCTTGAAATTTCCGCTCTTCTCTCTCTTTCTATTTCCAATTCCTTCTCCCTTTGTTGAAGTTTTAACAGTTCAAGATCTCTTGAGCTTGAAACTGATGGAACATCAACAATGAGAGACAGCGCCTTTTCATCAAAAATGTCCTCATCAACAAAATATTGAACCAAAATATTCTTAATTTCATGCTTTCGCAAAGAGGACTTGACTTCTTTTAATTCATAATGCTTGGCAAGATTGAGCAAATCAGACTTTTTACCCAAATTCAATAGCTCCACGGAAGGTTCGTGCGTAAATTTTTCTAAGTCAAAAGACATGGTAGCTTGTTACTGTATTCGAATAAGAATGTAAGATTTCGATAAATAATAGTGAAAGTGCACTCTAGATTTATCAAAATTGAAATATGAAATTAATTTCTTAAATAATTTTGAACAGTAGATTTAAATAAAGAATTTGTTTGATTTGTTTTGTTTTGTTTGTTTGTGTGATATTCGTATCCCGGACGAGCCCCCAAATTGTTACGTGCCAATGTAACACGAACAAAGAAGCCAGCAACAAACTTTACAATTAACAATATTTATTGACAATAATACCAGAATTATTGACAATATGAAATTAATACAAAAACAATTTACAATACCTTAAATGTTTAATCCTAAAGTTTTAATTTTAGATCCAATTTAATTAAGTTCCTGGTCCACAAATAATAAGTCCAATAATATCATTAAGTATTGGCTACGTATAATTAAAATGTCTAAAGATAGGTACGTTCGCAAAAGTTATGATATGCTGGTACACTTTGATCAACTAGGTTATAAAAACTGGGTAACTGACTTACGGGTAGAACTTTTTAGAAATGGATTCGGATACATTTGGGAAATACAACGTGTTGATAATGAAACTTTGTTCGTAAATAACTTCATCGAAAGGCTTAAAGACCAATATCAACAGATATGGAAAGCACAATGTGAAACAAAAAGCAAATTGTTTTACTACAATCAATACAAAAGCAATTTTCAATAAGAACCGTACGTTACAATTTTAGATTTTGCCAAATTTGAAAAAAAACTTTTGCTCAATTCCGATCATCCACTCACAGTCTCATGATTGAAAAAGGTAGACATTTTGATATCCCAAAAGATTTTAGGAGATGTATTTATTGTGACGGAATTGTTGAAGACGAAATCCACTTTCTTTTGATATGTCACTTTTTCAGGATTTGCGCTCAAAATATATACAAATAAAACATTCTAACGTTGTTAATCCTTTGCAGTTGTTTATAAACTTAATGTCTTGCAAAAATTCAATTCGGAACGTAGCAATGTTTATCTACTATGCATTTGAAAAAAGAAAAGAATTTATGACTGATCAGGTATAACATATCTTTTTGTTTTTTTTAGAATCTGAATGTCCGTCTAATGAGCTCTTTGTACCTTTCCCCAGACAACCATAGAATGCTTGAGAAAAGAGGGTTATTATAATAATAATGTTTCCTATTCATATCTCATTTTCTCTTGTTAATATGTGTGTATGTATGTGTATATATGTGTGTTTTGGGACAAGTTAATTACTGTCGTCTGGGAAAAGGCGAACTTTATGTATGGTTTATGTTTGACACTTCACCAGAATATTTTCGTCTATATACATATATATTTGTAATGTTTCTTGTGTATGGGCCGGTGGCCTGATTATGCAATAAAATGTTTGTAGTTGTAGTTGTAGTTGTACATTTAAACACGCGTTAAAACTATAACAAAAGGTGTGAAAAACAAACTATCGTTAAGTTTGTTGAAAGTTGGCATTACTCTAGAAACTTCCTTTTTTTACTTACTTTTTTTTTCTTTTTTTGAACGGCGTAAAAATGAAATATAGTTAAGCGTTAAGTTTGGCGTTCAAATAAGATGCGCCAAAAAAAACACTGCCAATAAATCGTTATCGAAAAACAGCCAAAATAAAGCCGTTTACAGTATCTCAATAATCTTCAACTATTTATTATTCCGTAAGCCTCAGTGGCACTGGTGTTTAACGATGTTACCGTAAAATGGTTGTCTATGATTTTGTATGTTGGTTTGCTATGATTATAAAGGTATATTTTTTGTAAACAGTACACATGTCGTATGGAATGTTCGTAATTTTGGAGAATGCATTAAATGAATTTAAAATGGATCACTCCAGACTAAGTAAACGATTTTCATTGCACTATACGCTACCTCTTTGTCTTGATCTTCATTTATCATGAATGTTAAACTTAGAATAAATTTATTTATGAAGAAAATCTTTTAAATGGCTTTTTGATTCCAAAGAAAGCAAACTCTTGCCAAGTGTCGGTTGTTTCAGATGAAGTTGTATTGTCTTCTTCGTATTTGCCTCTTAGAACAATGATGGTCCACGGTTAAATCCTTTTTAGTGAATATTTGTTTTTTTACAAAGACATGGTTAATTGAAGATGGTGTATTGGTTAATTGAAGAAGAGTGCTGCTGGTGTGTTGGTTAATATGTGATTATCTACCAAAGTTTATGTGAAGCCAAATCATATGAAAACGCGAATTTATACGAGGAATATAAGTAATCGATTTTGGTCGTAGGTAGTTGTATCAATTAAGAATAACGATTCAACATTTCAGGTTGACTAGCATTCAATTCTCTGAATACTGTTATTTATTGTATGAAATACGTTTTAGTTCTTTGTCGATTTCAGACCAACTGCGACATCTATAAAACAGGACACAATCATCTTCGATTGAAATTAATCCATAACTATACTTTCGTCAATAAAAATACTTTCCCGCAAATTAAAAATGGTAAATGGTAATGGCAAAATGACAAACAAAATCTGAAAACTAATTGTTAACTATGTTGGCACATCGTTAGAAACTAGTCAATATATGTTTAACAATAGCGACAAATGATCAAAAGATACAACCATATTATTGCCTTGTGAGAAATTCAAGTTGGTAAAACAACAAATGGCTATCATTTAAAAAAGCCAAACTAACCTGTCACTACAGCTCATAATCAATCAACAAATATAACTTCCAAATTAAAGTACCCGTTAGTTTCATAGAGATGCGTTTTAATTCTGAGAATCCTGTATTTAACCAGGATATAGATGTATAGAATTATTTAAAAAAATCGTACGGTACATTAAATATTGTACGTTTTTTTTTAAGACGAATGTGAACACAAAATTATGCTGTACTCCAAGTATTTCCAAACCTATCACAAGACTAGCTGATGTGGCTGCACGGTAACTGGGCATCCCCTTTGGTGACGATGGAATCATTCACTTAGATCTACTGTACACCTTACGACCGTCCCATGTCCCCGTATGGTGACAGCGGTTACAAAAGGATGGTGCGGTAAAGATTTCCAAGCACAACACCGTACATTGATCGTCTGATGACCGCGACCTCCGTTAACTGATTTAACGACATATCTAAGACCTAAGGGTCTTCTTCGGCCTTGCGATTGTTGTACTTCTGTCAAAAGAATTTCGTGATCACCCATGGCGTTCAGCGACCGACGTCCGGCGGACGGATGGCATCCAATCTTTTGTCCGGAGCATAACTCTGTCACCTTATGTCCGATTGACTTGAAACTTGGGAGTTATGTTCCTCTCATGTTTACGGACTGAAGCGTACAGAAAATGTTACTTTACATAGCTTAATTTTCTAATGATTCTTTTTGGGTTTTTCTCATTCTTTGACAACCAGCATTGTAACGGGCTTTGTGCGAGGTTTTGTCAACTTGTTTCAACCTTTTTTTCTTTAACAAAATCAAAGGTCTTTGTTTTCCGTTCTAACTTGCACTGATGGCACATACACAGTTTGTCGCCTTACGGTCTACGCCTGAGTTCTTAGTTACGGTTCCGTAAGTAATATAAACAATACTTCAGGTAGGTGTTCTTCTTTTCTTTCACAAAATCAGACCAAAATTGAAACTGTATTTGGTGTGAGCTGTAAGTTCGAAAGTCGTAAAGGCTAGTCACATTAGATACTTTTCGAAGACTTGATTTCTTCCGTGCAGCTTGTCACATTTATGCTGTAAAAGAAAATTTTACCTGCCAAAAAAAGTAAACATACATCTTGACTGACGGTACAATAATCCTATGTACATTTTTTCCGCACATGATATTGTAGACCGAGTTATATTTG
This sequence comes from Fragum whitleyi, assembly GCA_948146395.1. Classification (NCBI taxonomy): domain Eukaryota; kingdom Metazoa; phylum Mollusca; class Bivalvia; order Cardiida; family Cardiidae; genus Fragum; species Fragum whitleyi. The sequence goes on from OX411558.1 coordinate 4,024,335, forward strand.
CATCTAGTTTTAAGAAAATAGATTTAATTCTTTAAAATAATATACTCTATTTTGATATTTCGGCTAATGCCTTTTACAAAAAATACTACACGGAAATGTCACAACTACATCTTTACATTCTTACTGTGCGGCCATATCAAATGTTTCTATTTGAGGGCGTCGCTGGAAACATGACGTCATTTGGCGTAATTAAGGTAACGTCATCAGGCGAATTGACGTTGCTAGACGTAATATCACTATCTAGCGCACATAAATTAATTCGTTTTCATTCCATTATACTTACAGGTTTTGTATTTCCTACAAGAAAATGGTCTGATGCCGATATGTTTGTTTACGTGCCCAATGTAATAGGTTTTATCATAGAAAGACTCTTTGCACTGATTAAATTTATACTAAGATTTAGCACTATCTTGGACAGACACAGTGTGGCAAGCCAAACCTTGTTTTGTATAAAAAGTATGTGAACACTTGTCGCATAACAGATGTAATTTTTGGTGAACGCGTTGTATGTGCATATTCGAGAAATTTTGACCATAAGTCTTACTGCATAATTCACAATGAAATCGTCTACTCTGGTGAATGCTCCCCTTGTGCCTATGGAGATAAGATGACGCCGTGGTACAGTACATGTAGTCGTCGCACTTGTAGAGCCTCTTTTGCTGCTCCTGTTTGTCACCGTCATCCTATTTGATATTAAATGAACTTGTAAAACAATAGCATAAAACGCATGTTAAAAGAAATCGATTAGAGCTTTATTCGCAATAAAATTCTTATGCGATGTGTTTTACTGTGTACACAGAAAGCTCCGCTTATTGATCACATTCAACGTCATCGCAAGCGAGAACGTTGATGCTTTTGACGCCATAACAACTTAACATGCTAAGTGAAGCGCTTCGTTTTTCTTTCAATTATCCCAATGTCAGTATCATTGGTCTTTCAATAATTGTTCAACCAGACAATGTAATAAAACTATTTTATACTCAAAAAGGATAGAACAAAGTATTTAGAATCGTGATCGTGTTCTATTGTGGATATTATCTCATTTTAGTGTTGATGTGTCCATGAATAAAGTGGGGAGGAGATATATACAGGCCAAATTTTCTCGGGCTCCGCCCTCGGATTCTACCTTGTGCAAATAACTCCTCCCCAAAAAGACTTTATTCATTGACTCATTAACGCGAAAATTAAATTAGTTCTTGATTATTATCTCTACGCTTATCATCCTCCATTTTCAAATGAAGGTGTGAGAGACAAAGAGGGAGAGAGAGAGAGAGAGAGACAGACAGACAGACAGAGACAGACAGAGACAGAGATGTACAGAGAAAGAGAGAGACAGAGGCACACAGAGAAAGAGAGAGACACACACAGAGAGAGAGAGAGAGAGAGAAAGAGAGAGAGAGAGAGAGAGAGAGGGGGAGATAAACCACCCCTTAGTGACAAAGTGAGGGAGATTAATCATTATTCGTTAGATGAATATTTTGTGTTATTGCTTCCCCTCAATTATCGGATATTTATCGCATCTCATTCATGATGCTACCCCCCCCCTCCCTAAAAAAAATAATAATGAACACTTGTAGGGGCTCCCTTTGGGAAACTCTAAAATATTTAACTTGATTAAAATGCATTTAATCCTTCTGTTTGTATGAAAAGGCTCTATAAGTCGTTGATTTGATATGCATGATATGATGATAGTCTTTACTATTTAAGAAAGCCCTGAAAAAATAAAGACATCAAAGGGGGATAACTTGAAATAAAGCAGGCAGATCCCCAAGTATGAGTTATTTCCTTTTCATAGAGTCAATATTATATTTTAACCAATAGTGCTAGATCTTCATTCGATTTTTTTGTGTCTGAATTTGGTGAAACGCCGCTGTAAAAATAAATCAGTCATATCAACTGATTCCTTGGATTTTTCGCACCGTGACCACCATAACACCCTCTCCTAGCCTCCAGCTTCTATACCACATACAGTTAGTTACATCGTGAAATTGACATTCACCTCAATCTAAACCATTCTAAATCGGTCACCAAGCGCTCTAATCATTCATTCCAAACACTCATTCAAACTATTCAAACACGCTCAAACCCATTGAAAAATATAGAATCATCATCGTCATTCAAAAATAATTTTGATATGGAAAAGAATAACGATTTCACTGACATAATTCAATTTGTTAGTGTCTCACAGGTTTTTAATTAAATATGAAGCTTTGTATAGAATCTTTATGCATTTTTTATTAAAGGGAGGTAATCAATATCGCTAATTTTGTTCATTCTGAACAAAATTTGCAATATTGGATTACCTCCCATTAAATTAACTCAAAACTCGCTCCACTCACTCATTCATTTTCATTCCTAAATCATTCCAAAATTATTCACCTTGTCAATTGCACAATGTCGTTAACTGTAGGTCATCGATTACCAACCTGTTAGTGGGAGACAAATGTCTGAAAAGATTATCGGGGCCGCCGGAGACTCAACCCATGACATCTCGTTATTGCAGACAACTACACTATGGCGGTGGCTCTTTAAGAATTCAGACACGCATATATATACTAGAAAAAGGAAAAATATATAATTACTATCTAAAACACAGGAGTCGAAAATGACACGAGGATAGTTGAAAAAACCCGGATTTAATTGAGTAATATTTCTTTTCAAACACTGTTATTGGCAAGAAAAAAATCATAACCCAAGTTCCTTCAAAACATAACGTTTCTTTATAGGGGGTTCTTTACGAGCTGAATTGTAAAACGCATTATCTGTACACAAATGTTCAGTCTGTTATTTATCGCTAGACGTAGAGCAAGGAACATCGTAAAATTGACATTGTAAAAGATTTTGGAATGGCTTCCGATTGAAATGGACAGATTAGGCTTTTGATTGAAATTAATTGAAGGTTATCCAATAACGCTTTTTATGTCCATTTGGACGAAATTAACGAATCTCTTTACCTCGCTTTCAGAAAACATACATATGTTTACTTTACTGTCTTTGTATCTTTCCGACTAATCGGACACTAAACAAAGCAGGAGCAAATACTATGAATTGATTCGATCGATTTAAATGAAATTCAAAATGTGTGTCAATTTCATGATGTGATAAGCTGTTTGAATTCAGATATTGTTGGTACTGTTTGAGCTGAATAATTGATGTCCATTCTAACCTACGTCTACCATTCCTGAAGCTAAACTGATAAAGAGTTTTTCAAACCTGGATAATATTAAACGAGGGTTGTTTGATACTTTCTTACTTTTTTATTTTTCGACAAAAGATCACGAAATTTCATACAGACAGTCCACAGGCGAGTTGAGCAGTTAACCCTATGTCATGTCCATAACATTCACAGAGGAGTGGCCCTAGAATATCTAAGCGAACATTTTAAACCCATCAGTCAAGTTCATGGCCGTTTGACAAGGTCTAGGGTAACTGCTGTTTCTTCTTCATTTTTTGATACTGAAGTAGCTTTTTCAGATTCTGGCCGGTTTGCTCTCCCAAAGGTTAAAAACTTCGGTAAGAAGTCTTTTGCTTACCAGGGTATTGTTTCTTGGAACTGCCTGCCACAGCAGCTAAGGGACATGCAATCCTCTATTTCATTTAAAACTGCTGTGAAAAAATACCTTTTGGACTTATCTTAACTTTTCTCAATCATTTAATTTCATATATTTTCTTATATTTTCATACCCCCTTTTCTTAAATACTAAGTGATTGTTTTAAGGACATGTCTTGTTTGTCTTAACTGTCAATTAATAACTGTGATAAATATATTTATCTTTATATTGTTAACATTTAAATGTGATATGATTGTCTGTGATATGAAAATATGATTTTTTTTTTAATGTGATATATTCTAATAATTGAATTGTAAACATGACTTTCTGTGCCATGCCTCCATTATCTAGGACCACAATGGAAATAAGAGGATCTAGTTTTCTTCTTTTTTGTGTTATCCTTGGTAATGGAGCGCATAACATGGTGCTTTTTTTTTAATTTATGGTGCTCTTTTTTCAATTTTTTTCCTCGATGCAATTATTATTTGTTATACTACTTTTACTATGCCATGTTCTGTACTCTTTTACCTAAATAAACTTATTATTATTATTATTACATAAATAGACATACATAAATGTTGGTGTTTCATGATATTAAAATGTGCCTAACAAATAGGTTTTTTTCTGTCTCCATAGCAACCAAGGCAAAGCTAGGTCGCCTTTTGTCAGTTTTTAATCATTTGGTCCTATAATATTGTACAAAAGCGCTTAAACTATGTACGTCAAAATGGCGGGAATTTACTAAACGTTTGGTTTACGTTGTGACGTCATTTCCTGAAAATTTGCCGTTTTTTGTTTTGAAAGTTTTGAAAGTTAGCTTGTGCACAACGTTTTCAAAATAATGTCGCAAAAAAATCGTCAAAGAGAACTGACGTCATCTGATGAGCTCGAGTTGCGTTCTGTCGCTAAGTTCTATGTAGGACTAATGTTATCACCCAAGGAAACATTAAGAAAGATAAAAGAGTCAGATACTTTGCCGGTATGTGGAAAGACATTTGTATTTAAATGACATGGACGATTTAAGACAGGCAAGACGTCGATAAGTGATGATGACAGACCAGGTAGGCCGACGTCTTCTGTCACGCAAGGATCCACGGCACATGTAGAGCAGCTAGTCAGGTCAGATCGCCGATTAACCGTTCGGGACATTGCAGAGACACATGAAATGTGTAGATATAGGCGGAAACTACGTAGAGAAGGTCAATAGGTCGCTCGATTTTGACTCCCGCTGAGCGACCTGACATAATCTTTCTAAAAGTGACGTTATGTGACGCTATATCGAAAGGTACTTGGCCAGACAAGGCCTTGTTCAATGTTATCTGTAAAAAAATATTTGTTAACGTATCATTTTTATTTTTTGATTGGTATTGAAGAAATAGTAAAATTTAACCATGAAACAAAAATGTTCTTAATATTTCAATTTGATTTTGATTTATAGAGTAACTCAAAGAAACATTGATCGTCTCGGATGATTCCGGATTGTTTTCAGGAGAGTTTTTGAGCAGTTTGAGCAAGTGTTTGTTTTTTTAAAAAAATGAGTTAGCGATTTGTAATGGTTTTGATTGAGGTGATAGTCAGTTTCACGATGTTACCATTGTACCATTTGTTTCGACTGCAATTTGCCGAAATCTAGATCATGGTGTACGAGCTTTCAGTGTCTGCTTGAATCCGAATTAGGACAATTTTCTAACATTGTATTTTTTCCGGGAAAAAAACATCTACCAGAAACATGATTCTACTTTCTGGTGTTTATAAACATTCCTCATCTTTAGAATCACGACACTTACAGCATGTCCATAAGTAATACTTGGTTTTGACTACTGTTAAATTTTATTCTTAAATTGTACATTGTCACAAGCGTGAATCATAAGAAAATGATAGCTTGTTCCAGTCTACAATCGATTACTTTTTCAGTGGGTGAACAGCAAAAGCTATATTTTCACGCGTGTTCACGAATTGAATTTTAGTTTAAACATATTTTATTTCCATTCCCCAATTATATTTACATGACATATAATATAAATACAAATTAAAAAATAGCAAAGGGGTTTGGCCACAAGTTCTCACAACTAAGTGTTTGGCCATAACTCATGATTGAAATGTTAACCGTTCTTTTATGGGAGAGGGAGTATGAAACCGTTCATTTCTTACCATTAAGAGCGAAGTCGAACGAAGATCGATTCTGTATCAGTTCTCTAAATTGCATAAACATTCACCACACTCATTCTATTTAATTTGAAATTGACATTCTTCTCAATCTTAAGCTTTCTAAATAGTTCACACAGAACTTCATTCATTCATTCATTCCAAACAATCACTCAAACCATTCAAAAACGTTCCAAAATCCATTGAAAAGAAACGATCAACAACTATTTTCAAAATAAATGAGCTAGAAGAAAATCACATTTTTACCTACATAATTAAAATTATAAGCGTCTGTTTGGTTTTTGATGAAAACAAGAAAGCTATTTATAGACCTTGTATATTAACTATTTTGGGCAGGTAATAAATATCACTAATTTTGTTCATCGTGAACAAAATTAGCAATATTTGATTACCTCCCTATAATTCACTCAAGACTCATTTATCTTATTCGTTCAATTCCATTCCTAATTCGTTCCAAGATCAATCAATCTGTCAATTTCACGATGTTATTAACTGTAGTAAAAGACATTGGTAGAAATTTTGAATAAAAAGTAATGGTTTAGGGTATTTTCGAACGTTTTAAGAGGTTTATGAATAGTGTGGGTAAGTATCTTGAATGAATCAATGAAGCGTTGGGCGACTTAGAATGGTTTTGATCGAAATGAGTGTCAATTTCACGATGTTACAAACTATAGCCAAATGTCCTTCAATTTCATTAAACTCTTCTCCTATTGATTACGAAACGATCAATCATCTGTTAGTCAATTTTCAATTTTTTGAGAAAAAAACGCAATGTTCGAGTAAACCACCTATGTTCCCGAAACAGCAATCTTGAGACGTTTGTTCTTGATAATTCACATTGCAAGATGACCTTTACCTTGAAAGATGCACATTGTTGAAAGGAACGTTCAGGCAAAATATTGGCATTGACACTGCAATTATAATTAAGTTATGGAAAAAAAGGTTTGCAATCAGAATAAGTTTGCAAGTTATGTTTTCGCAGACGGATGGACCAACGGACAGAGAGAATAAGGGACCTACGGGCAACGATTAAAACAATATGAACCTATGTCTACATCTGTGTCAAAGACCTTACTTTGAAGAGCATATTTCATAATTCACAGAAAGGTACAATTCAATTCAAAATTTAAAGTAAAACATAAGTGTTTTACGGTTAAAAGAAAAAGAAAATAAAATCAAGACAAATGATTTGGTTAAGGACGATTTCGGGAGTTAGTTCTTGCGCAACGTCTTTGCGCATCAAACTCTTCTCAAAGGAGTAAACGCTCCAAACTTGCACTTATCTAGGACATAACGAAAACACTACAAAACTCCTCTAAATTTCTATATTTCTTGTTTAATGCTTTCATGGAGACGATTAACATATCCTATCACTAAACATAATCATATAAATTATCACAGCCATTTTATTTTATAGAATAAAGGATATGACGTCAGCGTCGTTTTTGTAGGTATTTGTGACGTTAACGCTCCCGCGCATAATCAGACATCAAACAGCGTTATCAGTCGTGAATCCGATGGCTACATGTAACCGTCACATTTCATTTCGACGGGGTTATTTTTTGAAATGTTGACCTTGATAAACGACCATATCGTTGTCGAATGATCTTGTCAGATTTTTAATTTCCAATGTTTGGATTAATTTTCAACAGACCTGGATGTATTTGAAATTTTATTTGGGGGATAGGGGTGAGGGCGAGGTAGATGACCTTGATCTCATCATATGACTTCGATCAGGTAATTTGAGATGCTTATTGCCAAGGTGAATTGTTATTCCATATCTGAGTTTTCTATTTTCAATAGGCTTGAAGATTTTTGAAAATACTAGAGTTTTGCGTGATTTATGTAACGTAAGTAAGTAAGTAAGTAAGTATGACCTTGACCTTTTCATATGATTTGACCTTGAACTTTGTTGACGAAAAAAAAGAGATACCGTTATAGTTGAGGAATTCAACTCCATAATCGATTAATTTAAGAAGGATTGAATATAATTGATTTTGTATATAAAATTGGCACGAGAAAAAGAACAATAACTTTTATTTTAGCAAAATGTTTTTCAAAATGTAGTACAAACGGTGTGTACTTCGATATGGATAATAAATTGTTTCTGACACAATTTTATATTTTGCAATACAAATGAGATTTCACACCATTTATGTATAAGCTATAAATAAACCTAATGGTATTTACCGTGTCTATTTTTAGACTGGGAATTTTCCTATCTCTTGATTCTGCTAGGTAAATGTATGTAGAATATTGTAGATCTTTCTAGAAAGGACTTCTGGAAAGTGATTAAGACTCTAGAGTATTCTTATGTTCTCTGCTATTCTAGATTATTCTATGGTATTATATAAAGGGGTTCCTACAGCATTCTTGGTTCACTTGATTTAGACTTATGGTTTCATTTAGTAGTACTGTGTTAAACTAAAAGGGGATTTCTTGTTATCTTAAAAGTGTATTTAAAAGCGTGTTTAATTTTAAATTCGGATATTATTGGACTTATTATTTGTGGACCAGGAACTTAATTAAATTGGATCTAAAATTAAAACTTTAGGATTAAACATTCAAGGTATTGTAAATTGTTTTTGTATTAATTTCATATTGTCAATAATTCTGGTATTATTGTCAATAAATATTGTTAATTGTAAAGTTTGTTGCTGGCTTCTTTGTTCGTGTTACATTGGCACGTAACAATTTGGGGGCTCGTCTCGAGATACGAATATCAGACAAACAAACAAAACAAAACAAATCAAACAAATTCTTTATTTATATCTACTGTTCAAAATTATTTAAGAAATTAATTTCATATTTCAATTTTGATAAATCTAGAGTGCACTTTCACTATTATTTATCGAAACCTTACATTCTTATTCGAATACAGCAACAAGCTACCATGTCTTTTGACTTAGAAAAATTTACGCACGAACCTTCCGTGGAGCTATTGAATTTGGGTAAAAAGTCTGATTTGCTCAATCTTGCCAAGCATTATGAATTAAAAGAAGTCAAGTCCTCTTTGCGAAAGCATGAAATTAAGAATATTTTGGTTCAATATTTTGTTGATGAGGACATTTTTGATGAAAAGGCTCTGTCTCTCATTGTTGATGTTCCATCAGTTTCAAGCTCAAGAGATCTTGAACTGTTAAAACTTCAACAAAGGGAGAAGGAATTGGAAATAGAAAGAGAGAGAGAAGAGCGGAAATTTCAAGAAAAGCAATTAGAAATTGAAATTGAAAGAGAAAGAGCACAAAGAGAAATTGAAGAAAAAGAAAGAGAAAGGCAATTTCAAAGGGAAAAGGAAGAGCGAGAAAGAGAAAAGAGAGAAATAGAAAGAGAGAGGGAAAGAGAAGAAAGAGCATTTCAATTACGATTAAAAGAATTAGAAATACAAGATAGAGCAAATCAGCCCAGAGATATGTATAATGACCATTTTGCTGTAACAAAACATTTTAGGCTTGTTCCTCAATTTCAAGAAAATGAAGTTGATACATATTTCGAACATTTTGAAAAAGTTGCAAATAACTTGAAATGGCCAAAGGAGCACTGGACCTTACTTCTTCAAAGTGTCTTAGTAGGAAAAGCTCGCAATATTTATTCGCAACTTAGAACAGAACAAAGCAATGATTATGATACTGTAAAAGAACTCATTCTCAAAGGTTATGAGCTGGTTCCAGAAGCATACAGACAACAATTTAGAAGTTGTAGAAAAGAATCTGGCCAGACTCACGTTGAATTTGCAAGAAACGAAGAAAAATTATTTGACAGGTGGTGCTATTCTAAGAAAATAGACCAAAATTATGATAATCTTAGACAACTTATATTAATTGAACAATTCAAAAATTGCATTCAATCTGACATTAAGTCACATTTAGATGAAAAAAATGTTGAAACTATACATGAAGCAGCTCGCTTAGCTGATGATTACTACCTTACACACAAAAATTCCTTTGTTATCAAAGCAAAACCTGCTTCCTCACATCCCCAAAATAAAACTATGTCTGATGATTCATCTAGCATGTCTAGTCAATCGAATTCACCTAAACCAAAGTCTACTGGTGAAACCAATGCTCAAAATCCCTTATCTCGAGTACATTGTACTTTTTGTAAAAAACCAGGTCACCTTATTTCGGAATGTTTTAGATTAAAAAGGAAGAAGGAACTGAGTGCAGCCAAACCTACAGGGCTCACCAGCCTTCAGCCTAAATCACAGCCTTCTTTTGAGTTAAATTCAATTGTTAAGGCAGAACCAAATTCTGATTCCTGTATGGAGATTTTTGAACCGTTCATGTTGGATGGTTTTGTATCACTTTCAGGTGATATGTGCCCACCTACCCCTATTAAAATTTTAAGAGACACAGGGGCTTCTCAATCTCTTATTTTAGCAGATGTTCTGCCTTTTTCTGAGAAGACTTCGTCTGGTACTAGTGTCCTTATTCAGGGTGTAGAGTGTGGTGTTATTAATGTTCCTCTTCATAAGGTTAATTTGTCCTCAGATTTGGTTACTGGTTCTGTGGTTGTTGGTGTTAAACATTCTTTACCATTTAAAGGTGTACATTTATTGCTAGGCAATGACTTAGCTGGAGATAAGGTTGTTGTTAATCCTCTTGTAACTGACACACCTAATGTAGGTCAAACAGATGATCCTATTTTGCAGGAAATACCTGATTTGTACCCTTCATGTGCAGTAACTCGGGGTATGGCTAAAAAAGCTTCCTTGAAAAATTCAAATGATATTGACTTAACTGATACTTTTGTTGGTCAATATTTCAATGACGAGATTAAAAAGTCTTTTAATCTTAGTCTGCCTGATACTCAGACAGACTCGTCAAAATTTTGTCAGTCATCTCCAAGGTCAAATGACCAAGGTCATGAAACGCATTCAAAGTCAAAGTTAATCCAGGAACAGCAAAATGATCCTGAGATTTCAAAGTTAATTGATAGGGCATTATCCGAAAAAGAAATGTCTCAGAATCCTGTTTGTTACTATAAAAAGAATGGTATTCTGATGAGAAAATGGCGACCATTTGATGTCCCAGCTGATGATGATTGGGCTGTTCATCACCAAATTGTTGTTCCAAAGTCATATCGCCGTGAAATACTTAGTATAGCCCATGAAAGTCCAATGTCTGGTCATTTAGGTGTAAACAAGACTTATCACAAGATTATGACTCACTTCTTTTGGCCTGGACTTAAATCGGACGTTTCCGAATATTGTAAAAGTTGCCACACTTGTCAAATGGTAGGGAAACCTAACCAAGTTATTCCAAAAGCAAGGTTACAACCCATTCCAGCTTTTGATGAACCTTTCAGTCGGATAATAATAGACTGCGTTGGTCCTTTACCGAAAACTAAGTCAGGTTCTGAATATTTGTTGACAATTATGTGTGCTTCTACTCGCTTCCCAGAAGCAATTCCTTTAAGAAACATTAAGGCAAAGTCAATTATTAAGGCTCTTGTCAAATTCTTTACTTTTGTTGGCCTTCCAAAATCAGTTCAGTCTGATCAAGGATCAAACTTCATGTCAGGCATATTCCAACAGGTTATGCATGAATTAGGTATCAAGCAATATCGTTCAACTGCTTATCATCCTGAAAGTCAAGGTGCTTTAGAAAGATTTCATCAGACCCTAAAGAATATGATAAGGTCATATTGTTTTGATACTGAGAAAAATTGGGATGAAGGTATTCATTTGCTATTATTTGCAGTCAGAGAATCTGTTCAAGAATCTCTTGGCTTTAGCCCCTTTGAGTTAGTTTTTGGTCATTCTGTTCGTGGGCCATTAACAGTCTTAAAAGAGAAATTTCTTGCTGATGATGAAACACCCTTGAACTTGTTACAGTATGTTTCTGACTTCAGAAATAAACTGTCTAGGGCATGTGAGGTTGCTAGGTCAAATCTTAAATCATCTCAGAGCAAAATGAAGGCAAGATATGACAAGCATAGTGTTGATAGGAAATTTGAACCAGGTGATAAAGTCCTTGCTCTTTTGCCAATACCTGGCCGACCCTTACAGGCAAGATATTATGGCCCGTATACTATTGATAAGAAAACAAGTGATTTGAATTATATTATCAATACTCCTGGAAGGCGTAAAAATAAACAAATGTGTCATGTGAATATATTAAAAAAGTATTTTGACAGAGATAGCCCTATTTCAAAACCAATTACAGTTGTAAACACTGTCCCACAAGAATCAAATGTGATTGAATCAGAAGTTAATTCAGACTTTAGTGAAAAATCTGTTCCTGGTCCACCTAAACTTGAGAACTCTGAAATACTTAAGAATCTTGACGACAAACTTTCACATTTGGAGCCATCTCAACGAGAAGAGCTGAAACAGTTGATTAATGAATATGAACACTTGTTTCCTGACATCCCACAAGAACTGATAAAATATATCATGATGTCATTGTGGAAGATTCTCAACCAATAAAACAACATCCTTATAGAATGAATCCAGTGAAACAAAAAGCCCTTCAAGATGAAGTGAATTACTTATTGGAGAATGACTTTATTGAACCCAGCTAAAATAATTACAGTTCACCATGTATATTAGTTCCAAAGCCAAATGGAACATACAGAATGTGTACTGACTATCGAAAAGTGAACTCTGTGACAAAAACTGACTCTTTTCCAATACCAAGAATTGATGACTGTATTGACAAAGTCGGTAATTCTAAATATGTCACCAAATTTGACCTTCTCAAAGGATTCTGGCAAGTTCCGCTCACTGATAGGGCTAAAGAAGTATCAGCATTTGCTACTCCAACTGGTCTGTACCAGTACAAAGTTATGCCGTTTGGGATGAAAAATTCTCCTGCGACGTTTCAGCGGCTTGTAAATATGGTTATAGCTGGCTTAGATGGCTGTGACGCATACATTGATGATGTCATCATCTATACAGATACATGGAGTGACCACCTTCAAAGAATCAAACAATTCTTCGACCGTCTCAGTGATGCAAAATTGACTATTAATCTTGGAAAAACAGAATTTTGTCATGCTACTGTTACTTTCTTAGGACATCTTGTGGGACAGGGTCAAGTTAAACCTTTAGAATCTAAGGTCAATGCTATCTCTGAGTTTCCTGTGCCTGCTACTAAAAAGCAACTGATGCGATTTCTTGGTATGGCTGGCTACTATAGAAAGTTTTGTAAGAATTTTTCTATAATAGCTGAACCTTTAACAAATTTATTAAAGAAAAATGTTAAGTTCAAATGGAATGATAACTGTCAAGTTGCCTTTGATCACTTAAAAGCCATACTAAAGAGCACACCAGTTCTTTTAGCACCTGATTTTTATAAATGTTTCAAATTAGCTGTTGATGCAAGTGATGTTGGTATTGGTGCTGTTCTCTTGCAAGAAGACAATGATGGTATTGATCATCCCGTTTGTTATTTTTCTAAAAAATTAAACAAACATCAGAAAAACTACTCCACCATTGAAAAAGAATGTCTTGCTCTGATTTTGGCAATCCAACATTTTGAAGTTTATTTAACATCTGCAACTTCTCCTATAGTTGTTTTCAGTGACCACAATCCCTTAAGTTTTCTTCACAAACTTAAGAGTAAGAACCAAAGATTATTGAGGTGGAGTTTGTCACTTCAAGAATTTGATCTTGATGTAAGACACATTAAAGGAAAAGACAATATTATACCAGATGCTCTGTCAAGAGTCTAAAATTTTGAATTGTCTTATCTTTAATATAAAATTGAATTTAACAGTACCATTTCACTATATTTTTTGTTTATATGTATGTATATATGTTTGTATATATATCTCTTTTTCAATTCTTTTGATGAAAATTGTTTGTATTTTCATGCTAGATGTGCTGAAATGTTTCAACAAATCATGATATTATCAATTATGTAAAGTATATTATCATTGTATATGCTAAAGATAATACAAAAAGAAAGATTTATTTCATAAACCTTTCTTTTTTCTTTCAAGGGGGAAAGTGTTATGTATAAGCTATAAATAAACCTAATGGTATTTACCGTGTCTATTTTTAGACTGGGAATTTTCCTATCTCTTGATTCTGCTAGGTAAATGTATGTAGAATATTGTAGATCTTTCTAGAAAGGACTTCTGGAAAGTGATTAAGACTCTAGAGTATTCTTATGTTCTCTGCTATTCTAGATTATTCTATGGTATTATATAAAGGGGTTCCTACAGCATTCTTGGTTCACTTGATTTAGACTTATGGTTTCATTTAGTAGTACTGTGTTAAACTAAAAGGGGATTTCTTGTTATCTTAAAAGTGTATTTAAAAGCGTGTTTAATTTTAAATTCGGATATTATTGGACTTATTATTTGTGGACCAGGAACTTAATTAAATTGGATCTAAAATTAAAACTTTAGGATTAAACATTCAAGGTATTGTAAATTGTTTTTGTATTAATTTCATATTGTCAATAATTCTGGTATTATTGTCAATAAATATTGTTAATTGTAAAGTTTGTTGCTGGCTTCTTTGTTCGTGTTACATTGGCACGTAACAAAGAAAATTCATCATCGTATTTATGAATGTGCTGACCGCGTTGACCAATTTTTGTATATTTACACAACAAGCATCATTTTGTTACTTACACTAAATGTAGATAAACGAAGATAAATGTGTAAAAAGGAGAAAATGTATAGAAACAAGTTCCACATGTTTTAAGTTCCTACATTGGTAAAATGTTCATCATGACATCTCAATATTTATTTTATTCAAAATTGTTCAACTAACAAACTACTTGATGAATTTCAAAGTTAACCGTAATGATGCTGGCCCCCAGCTGGGCGGGGGGCGGGGGGAGGGATAGAAATAGTCTGCTGTTGCCCATGTAGTCAATGGTATGACCCCAAATAATTGGGGCCGCCTGTTTGCCGTGGATGGAACTCGTAATGCCGGAAAAGAGGGTCCTGGTAGTTGAGGGAAGCCCAGGGATCTCCAGCTTCTCAACACCCTGCTTTGGCCTCGGCTACGGCTGAAACGGGAGCCTGGATGGGCCCGGTCTAGGCAATCGGTTAGTCGTTTAAGACTGGGGCATCTACTTTTGTCGTATGAAATAATTTGTTAAATTATAGATGTTCTGTCATGTATCGAGTGACACATTTCATATCAACTTGTTATATCATATTTCCTTGAAAATATTTTGTCATGAAATCATTGTTCTTTTGAAAGTACAAAGATTTATTTGCCCTTGTCACTCATATTTTATATTCTAACAGTTTTTTAGTCCTTGTTTAAATAGGCTCATGGGCTAACCGGGTTGTATGGATTTTGTGATTTTGCATCTTTTGCATGGCTTGATTCTTTGTTAGGAAATTGTTCGTGCAATCGATGTCATTCATTTTGACGTTTCTGCTCAAGTATACTATTCGGGTAGCCCCTGCATGGGGGCTGGAAACCCGCCCTTCATGTCTCCTTGTAGGACTCCGTGGAGGATGGTGGCCCCGGATAGTGAATACCAACAAAACTGATATGGAGACTCAAACTAAAGAACGGAAAAACGATGAATAAGATATTGTACACGGACCTTCCAACATCGGACAAGGATTACAATCAATAAACCAAGCATTCTCTCGAGTTTTGATCATTGAAGCAGCAGACAAAGATACTAATCTTACTAAACTTTCACATTTGTTATTGAGAAAGTAATGCAATCGGTAATAGGACAACCAAAACCCCTAAAAAACTTAAATCTGGTGTACTACTCATTGAAGTAGAGAAACAAGCCCATGCCGAAAACCTGATTAGGATGAAGACATTTTTCAACATTCCAGTCTCTTGTTCGCCGCATCTAACTCTTAATACATCTAGAGGTGTGATTCGGTGTAGAGACTTGGAGGGGATACCTGAAACTGAAATTATGGAGGAACTTAAGAATCAAAATGTAACCAATGCAAAACGAATTTCTGTTTATAGGGATGGAGTTAAGAAGCAAACAAATACTATCATGCTGACATTTGGCTCTGCTTTTCTTTCAAAAACACTCAAAGTTTGATATTTTAGGGCTAATGTAGATTTATATATCCCAAATCTTCTAATGTTACAAATGCTATAAATATGGGCACCACGAGAACAAATGTAGGGAAAAAGTTGATGATCTGTGCAGTCGTTTTGGTGAGGAGTGGTACCTCCACCACTGCCAGGATTGTACTAATCCAATAAAATGTATTAATTGCGGGGGCGAGCACAGAGCAACATCAAGAAAATGCCCTGTCTGGAAAAGAGAAAAAAAATTGTCACTCTTAAGTACAAAGAAAGTCTCTCTTTCCCAGAAGCAAGGAAGATATTAGAAAATAGAGTCAATTTAAATAACACATTTGCCAAGAAAGCTTCAGCTCATCTTAACAAAGATGAATGTCCAAATTGTAAAGAACTTTTTTAAAAACTCTGCATATTGTTTCCCTGAAAAGAAATATGAAATCGCAAAACTATTCCTAAATTCTAAAGCCATTTTGCCATCTACATCCTTAAGTAATGAGAAAATACCTACAACTCCCACAATTTCAAATGTTGAAAAGAATAAGTCTGCTGCTCAATCTCTCATCGTCACCACTGCTCAAAAGTTATCAAATTCAGGAAACAAAGTCCGGAATCTGTCGAGATGGAAAAGGTAATAGGAGAAGATAAAGCAGAAATGATTTTAAGAAAGAAAGCTCAGATTCAGCTTGTAAAGCTCTATCCTTCTGTGATAGCTACTTCTAATCGCTTTGCCGATTTGAGTACTAACAAGGAGGACAATAAAGATGATGATAAAATTGATGATGATTCTAAAGATAGTGATCCTTCCGATTGGAACAACAATCCAGAACAATGGGAGATCCTTTCCATGAATCTAAAACACTCAAAACAAACACATCCTTTGATGTCTCTCAATCCAAAACAAATGAGCATCCGTATGCCATTAGGCAAGGTGCAGGTATTATTAAACTATCTGGTAAAAAATGAATAATTACATACTTCCAACATTACTATGTATTTTTATCCCTTTAACCTTTATAATGGCGAACAACATTTTACAATGTAACTTTCGCAGCATCAAGGCCAATTTTGAAGAACTTAATCTTCTAGTAAACAAACTAAAACCAGTCGCAGTATGTCTACAAGAAACCTTTCTGAGACATACAGATAAGTTTTCATTAAAATATCATTCTTGCTTCTTTACTAACTTTACAGAACGCGAGAAAGCGTCTGGTGGTGTGGGAATTATTGTGAATAATAATGTCCCCAACCGACATATTAGTTTAAATACTTCTCTACAAGCAGTGGCTGTAAGTGTCTCTCTAAATAAAGCAATTACATTGTGTTCTATTCATCTTCCTCCTAGTTCCCCTGTAGATGGTGTTAAACTGGATCATCTTGTTGACCAGCTACCACAACCTTTTTTACTATTGGGAGATTTAATTTTCGCCATAAGTTATTGGGATGCTCTAAAACAGATGACAAAGGTCGTGCTGATGAGAATTTTGTAACTAGACATAATCTTGTTTTATTGAATGATAAATCTAAAACTTATCTTCATCCTGCAACTGGAAGTTATTCATCGCTGGATTTAGCCATTTGCAGTCCTGATATTTTCCTTGATTTTTCATGAAAAGTTCTTTCCGACCTTCATGGCAGTGACCATTTCCCTATTCAGATCTCGGAATTAGGACCATCTGTTAAGGAGCGCCCTAGGCGTTGGAAACTCCATAAAGCTAATTGGGAACTTTTTAAAACCACCTGTGAACAATCGATAAATCCAGAGGCCTTTGATCAATGTGAAAACTCTGCAGAACTGTTTACTTCTTTACTGAATCTGGAATACTATAATAGAGATTTTTCCGTAAAGGAATGGAAAAAAAGCTTTTTAAAAGTGTCACGACACTGCTGTCGGATCAGATGCTATTCATTATCAATTCCTCAAACGTTTGCCATCTCGTTCCCTTCATTGCTTACTTCAAATTTATAATCAGGTATGGAAGACGGGAAGCATTCCAGCCTCTTGGCGGGAAGCTATCGTTATTCCAATACCTAAACCAGGTAAAGATTCCACAAACCCTTCAAATTACCGCCCTATTGCTTTAACTGGTTGTATTTGCAAGACCATGGAAAAAATGGTAAATGATCGTCTTGTCTGATTCTTGAAAAGAACCACCTTATTACTCAAGTCCAAAGTGGCTTTCGTAAACAGAGAAGCACTCTTGATCATCTTGTTCGCTTTGAGACATTTATACGAGAAGCCTTCATAAAGAAGAAACACGTTGTTTCTGTCTTTTTCGATCTTGAAAGTGCTTATGACAACACTTGGAAGTATGGAATTATGAACGACCTCTACGATTTTGGTGTTCGAGGTCGCCTTGCCTTTTTCATCTCAGCTTAATTGGATGAACGTCAGTTAAGAGTCCGTGTTGGTTATACTTTATCTGATCCTCATGAACAAAAAATGTGTGTCCCCCAGGGAAGTATTATTTCGGTGGCACTATTTAGTGTCAAAATAAACAACTGCGTAAAAACCGTCAGTCCTGGTGTGGAATGTTTTCTATATGTTGATGACTTCTGCATCTGTTACAGATCAAAACACATGTTAACAATTGAAAGACAGTTGCAGCAAGTTTTAAACAATCTTTCAAAATGGTCCAATCAAAACGGCTTCAAATTTTCAAAGACAAAAACTATTTTGACATACATTTAGTTTTTGTCTTTTATTTGTCTTGAGGAACTGTTGAACTGATCCAGCCAACCAGAATAAAAAAATATTCTCTGTTCGACAAGACCTCGGCCATTGGATTCCTGGTTACAGGTCAAGCGGTCGCGAAGAGCTGATTTTGACTCGGTTACGCATTGGCCATACTTATCTTACGCACTCCCATCTTTAAAAAGGAGAAGAAATGCCAATGTGCATTCCATGCAACACTCCTGTTACTGTCAAACATATTTTTATTTATTGCATTGAATTTTCTTTAATAAGAGACAGGTATTTTAAAGCTGATAGTATGAGGCAGTTGTTTGACAATAAAAAAAGTAACTAATTTTTGACTTTCTCAAGGCGATTCGTTTTTATAGCAAAATCTGATTTTTAGGTACTATTAATTATGTTTTCTTCTTAATTTTTAAAATGGTTCTATTAAATTTTACCGTTTTCAATGGCTCTTTTGGCTATTATTTCTTATACATTTGAGATTCTTTTGGATTTTTATATGTTTACTTTGATTTTTTTTTAAAATAGTGTTTACTTATGTTTTCGGACAATGAATGTTCACTTTTGTGAATTTTCCGGTCGGGTGGACTCGCACAAGGGCCGTTCTCCTGATCTGGGGAGAGTCCATGTGCTTTCGTGCTCACGTCGGATTATTTCAGTTTCATACATGAGTGTTTGCGCCCAACATGACCTTAGTAGTCGACGGGCCTTAAAATAATATTCATTCATTCATTCGTAATGATGCTTGTGTGACCCTTTTCATATTGCCCAAAAGAGCCTTAATCACTTATAATGAAACTTCTTTTACGTATCGCGGGTTTAGTGCAAAACGGTTGTAACTTACTTTTTCAAAATTTTACAAGAGAGGGAAAAAACTGAATGACACAAAACTTAAAAGTTGTTTTGTACAATTGTACAACCTAATTAAGTATTATCACAAACATATGTTCACGGCGAAACTTTTTCAACTAGCACGTGTAAAACAAGAGGACCACAATGGTCCTAGATCGCTCACCTGCGTCTCTTTGACCCCTGGGACATCAGATCAATTAATACCCATTCTCTGTAACGATTTCAACAGTTTTGGCACTCATCGTCTCCAATTTTGATGAAATTTCACATACAGGAAGGGACTTTTAATAAGAGAAGAAAGTGACAAAAATAATCTATTCAGATCATCTGGTTACCATGGCAACGACCTTCAAAGCACAGAATTTTGCAAAATTGAGCTTTTTTGAAGCTATATAATTTGGTCTTTATTTGAAGATGATGGTTGTTTTCGTATGTATTTGATAGAATAGGACCTAAGATTTTGAACTAGATCTTTTGTTGTGTCAGTTAGTGTTAAAAAGATTGGTTATCATGACAACAAATGTGGCTTATTTTGATAAATAAATCTGAAAATGTTGTTAATAATTTCTTATTTTTTTCGCTTATGACATTTGCGATGACATTTGATGTGTAGATGGAATTTATTATGTAAAAGGAGCAACTAAGATACAAATTATTTTGTTGTTGTGTGCATTGGTTACCTTGGCAATGGTAACTATGGCTCATAATATAGCTGCTTTTGTTATTTCTGAGTTACTTCTTAAATTTTTGCAGCATGATGAACCGATGATAATTATTGGGAAATATCCATCAAAAAGTGCTCTTTCAAAAACCGCAAAAAAATCATAGGGCATTTTTGTTTACATGGCAACCATTTTTATTATTTTCTTAATTCAGTTATTATAAGTCCCTAAAAGTTTACAAGTGATATGAAAAGAGATCCAATAAGCCTCTATCAAAATACAAGAAAAAAGAACAAAAATTGTAATATACTTAGTACATTTAAAAACGCAGAGGTGAAATTTCTTTCGGTATATTCCTCGATAAACTACAGAACTGTCGAAAGAATGACACTTCGGAGTCGTCAGTCCTTGAACAACAGTTATAAGCATAAAACACCAAACAATGACCAGAGTAAACCGGTTTTAGTCACCCTTAAACCACACAGGGGTAAAAATGAAAAATCCATTTAGGACAACTGGCCGAATCCGCAAAGATTTTCGAAAGTTATTGGCACTTGCAAGGCAATTTGCGCATTTACTAACATGATTGGACTCAGATTCAAAGAAAAAACAACCTAATTAAAAAAAATGATTATTTGAAAGGTGTACTAGGCATGCTAAATGCACTACTATCGTTCAGAGGTTTTCTTTATCCAATACTGTATTTCTTTTTCGCCACTCATTTTTCCGGTTTTCTCATAGCAATAGAAGTTTTTTTTTCTTAATTTATGCCAATCTTTACAAAAAAGATTAGTAATTAATTAGAAAACGCTAAGGATAAAGAAGCCAGAATAGTGAAAATTATCCGATCACAGAGATTTCATCTCTTATTGCTAAATTCTTTTTTAAACTTTGAATAAGAAAAGTTTTACATCGTTTATGCATTGCCGATGCAATTTTAAAACCATGGTTCATGAAATTGGAGCTTTTATATCAATTTACCTAATCCTTTGCCTATTTTTTGTCAACGTGTACAAAGTTTGTCATTGGAAGTTGCAATCGTTGGTAATTTTGAAAAAATCTTTTACAAGACGATGAAAATTTAAGCAGTTATTGAATACCGCTCACAACTACAGAAATAAACACAAAACGTAAAAAGTAAAATGAAGGCGTGCTAATAAAAGCCCCTCGGTGCAGTCCTGTGTGCGATAAACCCATTTCACGTGTGAATAAAAAAACAAAAACCTGCTTTTATCCAATTTCGAACAACACACTCGAGATCGAATATTCATTTTGACATTATTTTCAAAGCAAAAATCTGAAAACTAAGGAAAGGTAAAATCAGTACTAACCTGATAAGCCCGAAAGCAATAGTAAGAATATGGCTATTTCGTCATCACAGACTACGAAAAACTTGTTTATAATACAATATGGATATCATCGAGATACTCAATGCACAAAATATGTAAATTCATCATGTTTAAATTCTCTGCGTTTTTAAATGTACGAAGTATAGTTGACATGGTAATTTGCCGATACAACCCAAAATTAAGCTTTTTTTTGGTGATTTTGTAGCCTTTTTCCTAAAAGATGAAACCAGTTTACACAACTATTTTGATATATAAGTTAGAGGAAAGTTTAAGAAATATTTTTATGTGAATGTTAATGTGGTATGTCCTTGTAAAACGGAAAACAATGTCTGTATTTTGTCATAACATTTGAAAAAATGTAAAAATCAATATTTTAGTAGGGTCTGTGTGTTGTTGCTATGGAAACATAAGTAAACAACGTTTGCCCAAAAATATTATTAATTCATTTGAGAGAACCATGATGGGGAACTTATATCTTATGTGTTCTTATTTTAGTTTGTGCTGCATTACTGATATATTTGAATTCAATAACTCGCAAAAACGGACTTTTTCAATCTATAACGTCTTTTTCCATGGCAACCAGAAGTGATTTGAAGAATTTTTTAATCTTATTTTTACTTTTTGGTCAGCCTTATCCTCATGTTGAAATTTTAACAAAATTTGAGACATAGCGTGCCACACTCCCTATTTAAAAGTGTAAGTGCTTACAGAGAATTGCTATTGAATAGGCAGATGTCAAAAAAGGAGATAATCTCTACATTAGATCAATACCATGGAATGTTTTCAGCCAAGAGCAAGACAGATATGCCTTTTTGCTCTTTTATTCTATGTAAAACGGAATGCACACGGATGGAGCCAGAAATGTGGCCCCAGGGTCTTGATACATTTATGAACAAACTTTGAAGATGTCCACAAACTTTTGGAACACCCTCGTATATTTATACTGTAATAATACTTTATTTTCTTTTGTAGAATTCTATTCCATGGAAATTCTATTTCAATTTTTGATGATTATATCTATTCGCTGAAGGGCGAAAAAACGTTTCGGTAAACAAACGTATATTGCGCATTTTCTCATTCGAGCATTTCTTTTGAGCTACTGATAATTTCACATTAGCTGCAATGAAACTCGTTATGGCCCTTGAGTGGGGCAAATACACATTCAAAGAAAAATGTCAAGCTAATGTGTAGAACCCAATGGTAATTTAAGTGTAAGAGTCAGGTACTTTTGGATTTAAGCCCACAGTCTTTAACATAAGCAGTGACCGGCTTTCCTCTGTTCATAACTACATGATAATAAGTCGATATAGAATTAAGCTGTATCGCAGTTTTTTGATTTTTTTTTTTTTTTTTTTTTTTTTTTTTGTCAAATACCCTTATCTTTTACTTAAGTTTAGTTTACATTTAACCAACGGATACCAAACGGCGACGGTAACATCGCCCATACCAGAAAATTGTGTGGTGCAAATGAGGCAGAATACCGAATACTATGATCAATGAAAGGGTTGACGGGAGCCAAAGACCTTTGAATAGCAAAAGTTATACAAAAAAAGAAAAAAAAAGAAATAGTTGTACGGAGGCCGTAGCCCATAATCGCGTTGTAAAGGCATTTTAATCACACGGTCTGCGTGATATTGCATGATGACCGTAGTATTTTTTTCTAGAGTTAACCGCTACATTTTACGGCCTATGTCCGATCACCATACTCTGACTGTGAAAGTAGTCGTTCGGTCTAAAGAAGGTCATGCTGTTGTTAAAGATATACAATAATCGCAAGCTGATATAGCGTTCGGCTTCTTAATTGTATTTTCAATCTTTTTTATTTAGAGTTTAGTTTTATGGACAGCTCCCTCAGGACAACGAAATCTAGCCAGTAGTTGGTTTGAAACGATTCCCCAAAATATGCCTTTATAGGTTGCCACGAAAAACAGATATATTAACGCAGCATTATTTCTCTAAGTATGTAACATGTAAATCAATCAAACTTCAGCTGAAACGTTTTCAATTTAATTCTACACATAATTTATACATGTTAATTGACCGCTATGAGAAAATTACAAAATTACAAAATCAAATCCGAGTATTTTTCATTCAATTTGCAAAATATCTATTACATTCAAAATCGTTTTTATTTATATAAAAGCACATACAGGGCCGTGTAGGAATTATCAAATTGTTATTAATCTAAATAACAGAGTTAAAGTAAAGATCTTAAGTAAAGAATAACTTGTGAAAACAGAACTTAAAAACAGTCAGCGTCAAATATTGAGTCAATTTAAATATATTAGACCTTTGAAAATCAAACACGTCGATTTTGTTTTAGTGATATCCGTATAACCCTTAATTGGTGCTTATTAATATATGTACCTCCGGCCAACTCAGTACGGTTGTTCTGTCTCCAGCATTGTATCTAAAAGGGAGTGAAGTAATGCAAGTGATTTCCAAAGACTCCCGGTTCTCCAATGTTAACCTTGGTTACAAAGTTATTGTTCTGAAATCTAAACAGTGTAGGATCGCCCAAATTATTTTTGTTCCTCGTGTTCAGATTGTGAAATGTCCAAAGAATTGATTTTTTATCTTATTAATCTTAATATTTCCTCGAAAGCTTCAGCCAAGATGACGAAAAGTAAATATAAAAAAAAATGGTATCAATATACGAAATTCACATCGTCACGTCGTAGGCATCTACAGTTGGAAACATGGTGTAATTGAATGCTTATGAAATGATCTTCTGGAATAAAATTAAATCAGTGTGATGAGCGAGCTTTGAGTTATTCTATAGGGGGATAAAAATAATTCATCATGTCGAATTAGACGAAATGAGCAATAATTCTTTACCTCCCTATAATAAATTATAGAAATTTAAAGATCTGGGATCTTCATCGGACCAATCAATCTCTTAATATAGAACACAAGTCAAAACAATCGATGGATTTGATGGATCTTTTTGAAACGCTTGTCATTTTGAACAATGTTGATTCGATTTGAACAACTTCCGAGTGTTTTTTTTTTTTTTTTTTTTTCGTGATAAGAGTGAGTATTTTGAATAAATTATTGGAGCGCTAAGCTAGTAATTTTGAATGGTTTTGATCGAGATGAGTGTCAATTTTACGATGTTGATAACTGTACGACTGCACTAACACCCTACACTGGAGACAACTGGGCGATTCCAATAACTCTACTTGCTGATCCAAAACAGCCGAGCTAAACTGTAATGAAATATTGGATTCTGATTCTGAGAAGTTTGAATTGAATCCCCCGAACAATTGCTTTGACTTTGACCGAACAATTTCTTTCATTAAAGGGTCTCTTGGCTGTCGTAATTGTACCATTTTGATAAGCAGTGAGTTTTTTTTTTATTCTGGGCGTAAATTTAAAACCATTAATAAGTTGCTATAAACGCGTTTATATGAAGTGTGTAACGCCACATTTAACATATTGCAGCGATTTGTCATAAGGATATTGAAAGGGAAAGGTTGCAAAATATATTACCGATTCTACAGCTCTATCGGATTTATGGAGCAACAATAGAACGTATTATCAAAAATACAACCCAATCAGTAAATGGATTCGACTGTTCAAGGGATCAACACATCTTGAGTTTCCTAATCTATTGATCTACTAACTAAAGAAAAGCTGTTCAATTAATACCTTAACTTATAATAGGACATACGTTGCGGAAGTGAAATTACCCCGTTGAATATTTTTTAGCTCGCCTGAACACATCGTCAGACGTCAACAATTTAAGTGTTTACACTCTAGAGGCCACAAATATGGACCAATCATCATGAAACTTTGTCAGAATGTTCTCCAGGTCACAAGGATTACCCCTATTGAAAATGGGAATGATCCGTGTCATATCACAGGAAGAGGGGCCTAAAAGACAATTTCTTGTTTACACTCTAGAGGCCATAAATATGGTCCAATTATCATGAAACTTGGTCAGAATATTCTCCAGGTCACAGGATTGACCCTTTTGAAAATGGGAAGGATCCATGCCAAATCACGGGAAAAGGGGCCTAAAAGACATTTTTTTGTTTTCACTCTACAGGCCAAAAATATTGCCCAATCTTCATGAAACGTGGTCATAATGTTGGTCATGTCACAAGAATGAAGCCTATTGAAAATGGGAAGGGCCCATGCTATATAAGGGGTCTTAATGATAATTTTCTTGAAATAACTCTAGGGGCCACAATTTTTTGGCAGAAACGTCATCATAGTTACTTTTATACAAAAATTATCTTGTTTAAGAAAATCTGCCTATTTAATTGATGTGATGTCTGAGGGGTCAAAGAGATTCAGGTGAGCGCTCTAGGACCATCATGGCCTCTTGTTTTATATTACACAGGTGTTGAACTAGTTGAATAGCTATGCAAATGAGTGTAGCCGGGTTGATTATAAGGGGTGTTTGTACTGCCTTGTCGTACAAGCTAGCTTTTATAGCGACGTGGTAGAGCACTCGCTTTGGGATGTAGAGGTCCCGGGTTCGTATGCCAACGGAGTCAAATATTCATATGCGGGTTACAAGAGAGAATAGCAAAGTTATTTTATAACCGCGAAAATTACGCCATAATGTATATATAGTGACGCCAGTTTTAAACGGCGTAATAAGTTTCGCGTAAACTTGACATGGTTAACTTTATGAATTTTGACGATTTTTCGCCAAAAAATCGGGTCATATTATGAATTGAATATAAAATGTATGCTCATAAACTACAGAATTTATTAAACTCGTCATCTTAAACATATGAAAACTCGCTGCAGCCTCGTTTTTATCTGTTTATAGAAGACGCGTTTAATAGATTCGGTATTCTATGGCCCCTCATAAAATATCCTCTTTATCTTCAAAACGGTTTGCCACTCTTATTGATTGTTAAATTTCTGTCCCAAACCGTTGACCTCCGTCGTTACAAACACTTCAAATATCCAGACGTTATTTATCTAATAAATATATACCAATGGGCATTAAACACAACCTTAACGTCGCAAACATTGTTCAAGCTGTAGTTTAAGGTGAAAGCAAAATGAATGAAACAGAATGGAGGGTAGGTTAAAGTTGAGCAGTAATCTGATCATCAATGTGTACTTTGGTTTTTTAAACGTTTCTTTCTGTTGTTATTTATTCATTTATAGCGGCGATGTGTTATTTGCTAGTTATATGTGCCTGGTAAATGACGTGGTTGATATCCTTTGGCCTGCTTTGCGTCCAGGTAAATGGAAAGTGTTACATAGATAAAGCATATAAAAGACAACATTTTTTATAATTCATTGACCAATCACGCAAACAGGGACAACCTGGAGAGCTTGAACAAATAAAGACGTCTGTCTTTCAAAAATATAAATGGTAAGCAGGACAGAAACATTTAGCCTTTAGAATGACGGACTTATAAACACTACGAATAGTTCAATAAAGTTGAAGCTAGCTACTTTCAAACTATTCAGTGTTTAATAACAAGTCCATATAAACATTTGCTGGCTTCGATTTAATTCAAAACAGCTTGCTCTTTATAACTTTTGTCTGTCCTTAACGGATCAATTTTTAATTACAGAAAAGCACACTTCTACAGAATATAATAGTGTTTCAGAACATATTGGTTTCGGGTAATGGCAATTGTTATGATTTCTTTGATCGTGCTCTTATGACTTTTTGATTTACAAATAGCAATTTGAAAAAGAAATAGATAAGTTCAAAGTTAATTTACTTCCTATACGAGGGTTGATTAAAAGTTCGCGTAATGAGGTTATAAATCTACAGAAAAGCTAAGTATCAAAATAGATATTATACAGACTTTTAATACATCATTTGTGCGATAAACATGCAACTGGTTGTTTCTATGCTTACATTCAATAGCGTCAAAACAGAGACCCTGCATGTAGGCGGGGGAGCAAGAATTCAAATGCGACGTCATTATTAACACTCTTCTACATAGCCTCTGCTTGCTCTTATTCCTTTCTGTGCCTGATAAACCAACTTACCAAAATTATCCACATAACATTTGGAACCAAGTTAGTTTACATTTTCTATATGTTTGGTTTTTCTAGTAAAGTGGAGATCCAGATACAGGGCCTTTTTTTAAAAGAAAAAAAATAATGAGAATCGTTTTTGGTAAGTTCGTTCGTTCAAACTCACTTATAACATTCTAAATCCTTCTACGATGCCTGGCCCTCTTTTCATAACCAGAATAGCTTTACGAAAAATTATCTTCTGCACTTTTTTATAATTTTTCTGAAATATCTGCAATTTTAAGGTTGGTATCAAACATAGCTCACATAGTCTGTGTTATCAAAATATTCTGTGTCTGTTCAAGTCTCCCAACAAACTTTAAAAAAATGACTAGAAATTTTCTTTTAACGTCTTATTTCATCTAGCCAAGGATTTTCAACTATAGTTTCAGAAAACTTACAGAAAACTTGATAAATTTAACAGATTTTCAATATTTTTTCAAGGTCCCCCGCCTAAGCATACATGTGTAAAGCATTCGTAGGCCGCTAAAAAAAATCTGCAAAAATAATACTTTTCATGAACTCCGCAGTTTCTAAACTGCGCATTCACTAAATTATACACTGAACAAGCCAGAAATGCGAAAGTTATAAGCCCATTTTACGGCCTTCTGGATAATCCCTCGTAGGGACACATTTTTAACTTAAACATGTTGATCCAATATGAACAAGTAAGATTATAGCTTTCGAAAAAAAGTTCTGTTACCTACTCAGAAAACTAAATGCAAAAGAATTGTACACTTTTTCATGTTAATTGGGACTTAAAGTTTTTAGGAACAAACCAATACACACATTAAATAACGTAAATAATATAAAACAAGAGAAAACGGAAGAGAAAATTATACTACAGAAAGGTTGTCTCTTACTTCCGTGTTAAGTATACCAAACACTTCATCAAAGAGACAACCTAGAGGTAAGTGTATACAATAAAATTTCCATCGATTTACCATAAAACATGTATATAGAATAGACATATCCTCCGCTAAAAGCATCATTTGTCATATTCTATACATATGTTTTATACCAATATTTTTGTTGCGTTCAAATCTTGTAGCATTTCAGCGACTTTCTAATCAAAGTCCCACTCTTTTTATAAGTAATTGAACCTAAATTGAAGAAATATACGATAACTCAGATCTCGGCAACACAAGTCAACAAGCGCCTACATCATCGATTTATATAACGGCTTTCCGTGGACAGATGATTCTTAGATCAACCTCAACTCATCTCTTTAAAAGTAGGGTATATGCAAATTCAAATAACATACCAATTATATTTTTCATGCTAGAAGCTTATGATTTGCTTATTTAGTGTATACACTTATCCTGGATCGAAAGTTATATATCTATTAACTTAACATTTTTAATAGCATGTGAAATTCCGAAAAATCACAATATGTTTGTGGCAAAATCTCATAAATATTAACCATTTATCCTTTTAGATAAACGCATTAATTTCCTCTATCGTATTAGAAATGGTCCATAAAAATGAAACTCGAGATTTAGAAATATACCTTACCAATTTCCTTTCAATATTTCATATGTTTTTTTTATCTTACATAATTAGATAAAATAGATTGATTGATTGATTGAATTGAGTTGAACGCCACTTTCAACATTTTTTCAGTGATATCGCGGCGTCTGGAGCACCTAACAATGGTTTCCTGGTATTTTTCTCACCAGTACAACCAACACATTCTTTCCTAGCCTCCAGCTGCTTTCTCACATAGGTCTACGATGACCAATTCATTGATGAGACACATTGAATAAAATAGTTAGCAGATAATTTTCGTAAAATACAAATAGTTTTGTAGAATAGAAACTTTGCCACAATCTTGTATAGTGGAATTATGGAATTTACTAGTACTTTATCAAATGGAAAAAGAAGGACACAAGAGCCACGGTGAATCCCACAATCCTGGAAGCTCCGGAATGGTGACATACATCGTACACAATCACGACGGTTGTTGTTGCCGACAATGGAGTTCCATCTGGGAAAAAAAACATGAGAAGACGTCATTTGAATTTTATAAGGTGGATATTATCACTATAAATCCTATTGATTTATTTTTATCATTATTGTTTTTTTTTTTGTTTTTTTTTTTTTTTTGTTTTTTGATTTTTGTTTTTTGGGGTTTTTTTTGTATCATTTTTTTTCAACTGACTCTTTAAAAAGCCTATGTCTTTAAAGTGCTGTTCAACATATAACAAGAAAAAAAGTTTCATGCAAATACATCCATGAATGAAGGAGGAGTTGGGTTAACAAGAAAAGTTACTTTTTGAAGTCGAAAAACTCCACCAAATGGCAAAATGTGGGCATCGTCACGTGAGAAATATTTTCTTAAAGTTTCATGACAATCCATACAGAAATGAAGGAGAAGTTGATAGTGTCAATTTCACGATATTGATAACTGTACAACTGCACTTGCACCCTACACTGGAGACAATTTGGCGATTCTAATGACTCAACTTGCTGATCAAAAACAGCCGAGCTAAAGTGTTATGAAATATTGGATTCTTAGACTAATAAGTTTGGATTAAACCCTCGAACAATTGCTTAGGCTTTGACCAAACAATTTATTTCATTAAAGGGTTACTTGGCTGTCATAATTGAACCATTTTGATAAGCTGTATTTTCTTTTATTCTGGGCGTATATTTAGATCAATTCATAACTTTCTATTCATAAATCTATACGTGTATTTATGAAGTGCTTAACGCCACATTTAATTTATCGCAGCGGTTGGTCATAAGAATATTGAAAGGTATATGTTGCAGAATACATTACCGATCCTACAGCTCTATCGGATTTATGAAGCAACGAAAGAACATATCAAGATACAACGCAATTAAGGGATAAACACCTGTGATGTTGAGTTTCCTTATCTATTGATCTACTTCATGCAAATACATCAAGGAATGAAGGAGGAGTTGCGTTAACAAAATAAAAAACTATTTCCCACGAAACCGCATAATTCATAGGACTTTGAAATTTATACGCAGGGCGGCGACAACCAAAAAATATATAGGATAAAAGCGACATGTTGACTGTGACAAAAGATGAATGCCCTTTGTCTGCTCCCTTTTTGTGACTTTAGAGTTGGTGAATTATTAAAACATCGTTACTACACCTTAAATGTTATAATTATTCATCAACGACATTTTTCGAAAGAGGTTTTTTTATTACGCACTTGCGTAATGTGCGTAATGGGAGCTACGCCCTTGAAATTCCACCAAATGGCAAAATTTGGCCATCTTTACAAGAAATATTTTCTAAAAGTTTTGTGACAATCCATACAGAAATGAGGGAGGGGTTGATAAACAATAATCACGACGGAAAAACCATTTTTCCATGACGCGGGACATGAAAAACTTACACCAAAGTATATAGTTACTTGAAATAGAATAGTCTGTTGAAGTTTCACATAAGTGTTTCCAGGAAATTTCTTGACAAAGGAAGTTTACATCAAGGCCCCTTTTTCTAGAGAGTAGTATCACCTAAACACATCGATATGCATATCGGCGCATGATTTAATATACTAAGCGAAATTTTAATAAATTTCCTCACTTAGATCGTATATGAAGCAGTGTGAACGAGAATTCTTACAATACAATTTTAAGAAGGCACCTTTTCTCGTGACACTCAATCGATCAGAGATATTTTCAAATTTAAATATTATTGTGATCTGAAAATCATTTTGAGAAAATTTGATTACAAACCGATGGAAACCAACATTTCTAAAAAATTTAAAGAGGATTTTCTAATTAAATTTCCATTTCGCCCATTTCCCCTACACGTGCGATAGATCGTGTCCAATTTTTAAAAGGAACCATCTTGATGATAGAATAATCATTTTAAGCACGTTTAAAGATCAGTTAAAAACTGTGAATGCAAGAGCGCTAACGAGGATTTTCGAATAAAATATTCATTTGGTACATTTTCATGAGACGCTTGACGGACTGGGCTCATTTTCCAGAGGAACCATCTTTGTGATGGTACAATCATTATGAGCAAGGTTGAAGACAGTCGTATCAAACATCTTGACTTTATAGCGATTCCCTTTTTTTCTAATAAAATTCTATTGACAATTATTATCATGATGCGGTCCAATTACAAAAGGAACACTCCATGTGATAGAACAATCGTCTAAGCATGTTTGAAGACAATCGAATGAAAACTATGGACTTTAAAGCGTTTACGAGGAATTTGAATCTTCAATTAGCCTCTTTTCCAATGTCGCTAAACGGATTGGGCCAATTTTCGATAGAAACCACCCTTGTGACAGTGCGATCATTCTGAACATGTTTGAAAACAATCCGATGATAAATGCAGGTTCAAAAGCATTAAAGAGTTGGCCCCTTTTTACAGTGGCGCATATGATCCGAGTCAATTTTCGAAAAGAACCTTCCTTGTTATGGTACAATCATTTTGACCAAGTTTGAAGATAATAGGATGAAAACTGTTGACTTAGATCTTTTACGAGGGTTTTCATATCGCATTTTCATTGGCCCTTTTTTCCCGGGTAGCTTGACGGACCGACACATTTAAAAATCACCATCCTCGTGATGCTATAATCATTCTGAGCCAATTTGAAGACAATTTTCGAAAAGAACCATCATTGTGATTATGCAATCATTCTGAACATGCTTGAAGACAATCGGGTGTAAATTGTGAACTTTACAGCATAAACGAGGATTTCTAATTAAATTTTCATTTGGTCCCTTACTCGCTTGAGGGATCAAGTCCATTTTCAAAGGAATTTTTCCTTGCGACGGTACATTAATTCTAAGCAACTTTGAAGAGAATCGGATTTAAGTTTAGGAATCTAGAGCGTTAACGAGCTAAAGTTAGACAGACAGACGGTCGGACAGAATGGCAGATGGCCACACGCTGGACGGAAAACCGTTATCGTTATAGGTCTAACTATCGGTCAGTTGAGCTAAAAACTTGGAGCCCTTGTTTGTTGTTTCAGTTGAGCAGTGTTATTTCTTTCTACATTCAATGGGGAGAAAATGTCAATGGATATTTGCAAAACAAATTAATATTATCGCGAGAAAGTACTGGTGCTAAAACCGGAGAATATTTAAAGGGTGGTAAGATTAACGTAATTATACCAGTAGTTGAAATAATCATTTATCAAAGAACTGATTCTAAGTAATGGTGGTATTTGAGGGGCGTTTGTGTATAGCAAACACATGCAGTAAATGTTGAATTGGATAAATCTTCACCAATTAATGAAAATGTCCAAGAAAAAATAAGGTAAAGTCAATTATCTCCTGTCAATATGATGTGCATGTAGTTTAAACATCATTTTATTTCTCCTTAGGGGTTCAATTATTTCCTTTTGGTTTTTCGTAACATATCTTAATTTTGATGAAGGAATTTGATGCTGAATTATGCTTTTGTAAGTAGCATTTTCACATTAAATCTAGACGTGCTATAGAACTCGAGATAATTTACAAACTTGAACACCTGATCAAAAATTGCTTTCTGTCCTGAGATTGTTTTTGTTTCAAGTTTCATTATGCATTTCGGAACGTGCAAGGTCTTGAGCGTACTGGTGACTTGACCCAAATAGTTAATTTTGTTAAGTGAACATCGGTCTAGACTATGTTATTATTTATCAAGAGTTATAACAAACTAACTATATATGAATTAATCATTAAGGGTAGTAACTGAGCCATTTAAACTTGAAAACAATTCCTTTATGTAGGACATATACTTCTCACTAGACCAATTTTGTCACTCCAAGTTTAGCTAAGACAAAAAACCGAATACGCATTTAACATGACATTATTACTCCTCAAAGTTATGCCACTAGATTTATTTACCATTTTGTCATCTAAGTTAAATTATGCAATGTACTAATCACCATTTTAATGTAAACAGCAATCCTGATTGGTATCCCTTAGCAAATAAAGGGAAAACCTAGGTTGTTTTGAAATTCGTGAAGGAAAAATCATCCAGACAAAGTATCATTTTACCTTCAGCAGTGACGCGAACCTTGGGCAAATAAAAACATAAAATTTTTGCGAAAGGGGATAACCTGTTTTTAAATCCATGCATTACTGTTAAACACCTCCAATAGACAAGGTCGAAATTTAATTTTGAATTTAATCAAAAACCCTACGTTTCGTATGCAACTAAATATGCATACATATACTACACATGTCGGCAGAAATGGGACACAATACTTACTTTTTAAATAACCACACACACACACGCTCGCACGCACGCACGCACGCACACACACACATACATTCTCAACATTACAAATGATCGATGAAACTGAATTTCCAAAATTTCTAGTGAGGGTTAAACATAAATTGTATATACGCTTACCGCCGTCTGTAGCGACTAACTCAAGGACATAGGGGAAGTCGTCAGCCGTTTTCATGGAAGCAACAGAAATGTTACCATTATTCACTTCAAAGGTAGTATCAGTGTTTCCTCCAGCATCTGTCAATAATGTAATTCATTATCATCGATAAGGAAGAATAATGACTAGTCGTATATATATATATATATATATATATATATATATATATATATATATATACTTTTCAAAGCAGCTTAAACGCTTTAAAAACCGTCCTTCAAGTTTCAGAAACTTTGTGTCAAGTTTGTATTGTTAACGCAACTCCTGATTTAAACGGCTTGCCTCCGTAGACCCAATTTTGGCTGATAACGTTCTTACGTTTTATCTAACGTCAGCTAAAATTTAAAGATTTTTTACGATTAATTGCTAGGTGCTTAAATGTCTTTCAATGCAAAATAAAGTTTTTCTTCAAACCTTTGTGCATCCGACCCCGCAAGCTTGACAAGTTGTCATGATGACTCCTGTTAACGCTCAAAAAAGAATCTTATAAGCCAAGTTTCTAAAGGATGATAACCTTTTGAAAGCCCGCTTGATAATTGACGAATCTATTGTAACTTGTAAATCGTCCTTAAGCATAAATTCCCAAGTTGGTTCAGTTAAATGTAGGATATGGCTTAACACGGGGTTCGTTGTCCAAAATAGAAATCGTTGGCTTTGCTTTCAATATCTTGTGTTTTGAATTTCCGAACTACAAGGTACACAGTATATAGACTATTGTAGTTGTTTTTATCAACTCGAACACACTGAAAAACAAGGGTTTTTAACAGGTGTACTGTTCGGGATATATAATTTTAGACGGCAAATCTCGTGTTTTTTTACCTTTCTTGCCTGAAATCATTCTTCACATAAAACAACACCCATAATTACATTTAGTGAGTAGGTTATTGCAGCGAGATGTACAACTTGACGAATATCATTCCGCCTTTAGTGGTGTATGAATAAAATGCGATATAAATTTAGAAATTTCCAACCCCCGACCTTATTTTTTCAATCCAAATATCACATGGTGCCATCTGCATAGTCGGAGCTATACATGGTACAGAGGTTCCACACAAGACCTTTTCAGCAGAGCTGTGGCTCTGATTATGGACATCACCCTCCGTGTAAAACTATTCGTCCTGTAATCGATATGTTTGAGATTTTTACCTGATGAAACTGTGTTTAATGATTGCATTAATAATGAGGTTGAAACATATAAATTTGTGAAACGACTCTTTATATACCCAAAGTACGCAAAAATCAAACAGCTTCGCAATTGCTGCTCTTTCATATAACATTTTGACACATGTTTCACATGACATGCGCAAATATTTTTCTCTCTTTTTTTAAAGAATGGAGTAGCTGAACAAGAATCAATGAAATTCTCAAAATCAAATCAAGATTGCCCAAATTAAACAGCGTTTGCATAATTTTTTGTCACTGGTACCATCTTTCAGTTTTTGTGTGTGTGTGGTGGGTGGGGGGGAAGCGTGTTTGTCGTTAAAAATCAAATAAAGCGCAGGAATATGAATGTTGGCCTAGCTAAAAAGAATATCGAGCCTAAGATTTTCTGCTTGTAGTAAAAAATGGCTGTAATGCGCGTTGACCAACGTTTAATGTTTTCGAACGACACAGACTTACGTTATGTTCGTTAATAGTTCCTTTCCATGATCTGTTATATGTTTTACTTATAATAAAAATACTTCGAATTTACCAACACCTCGGACAGTCAACTAAATATCAGGTAATGTTATCATGTTATGAAAAAAATACCGATCATGCAATAGATGTCTTACCCCAACCCAACATATTTTAACGCTTTTCCAGAAGAAGAAGAACACGAAGAAAATAGGAACATGCTGATACTAGATCGCTCACCTAAGTCTGTTTGCGTCCTGGACAATCACTTCAATTTCATACGCAGATGTCAACAACGAGATTATTTCTACAGAAGATCAATGCCATGGAATATGTTTTGCACATAGTAAAACGGATATGTCTGGACACAAACCTGAGAATAGGGACAAATAATGAACAAACGTGATGAATTTCAATTTATGTTAAGTGCCTGCCTTTTGTTTTCACAAAACAGGTTTTTATTATTTCCTTCTTTGTGGCAGATTCTGAGAGTCCAAATATGACCCGAGGGGCATGACATGAAAAAAATGGAAGAGGTCCACTCTAAAATATAACACACGAAATATGAAAGATGTCTGCCTTTTAGTTTCAAAGAAGAGTTATTTTCGAGATTTTTCCACTTTGTTTCATGTAAAATGGGATACACCCGTTCTGAGCCGAAATCTGACCCATAGGGTGTGATATAAACAGCAATGGGAAAGGTCTACTAGATTGAGCTAAATGACAAAATATAAGGGTTCTCTTTCTAATGGTATCATAGAAGAGGATTTTTGAAACTGTTCGCACTTTGTTTCTTATTAAAATTGGATACGCCCGAGTTGAGCCAAAACTTGACCTAAGAGGTTTAATATTACCATACTTGATTAATTTCCATTACATTAGGCTACCTACAAAACAAGAAGGCTTAAGCCTCCAGGTTTCAGAGAATAAGATTGTTTTAGGATTTCGTAGTTTGCTCATACGTAAAACATTCCGCGTCCGTAAAGAGCCCTAAATGTGCCCCGAGGGTCATGATTGAAAAAAAACTTGGTGTAGATCCATTTGATGATACTACATACTTCATATAAAGGCTGTTTGCTTACTACTCTCAGAGAAGGAGATTTTTAAGGATTTTCGCTCTTTTAGTCTATGCAAAAGTGATGCACCTGTGTAAAGCCCAAATCTGACCCCAGGGTCTTGATTTGAACAAATGTAGTAGAATGTCACTAGATGATGGTACATACCAAATATGAAAACTGTCTGCCTTTACGTTTCAGAGAAGATGGCCCTGTCGATTAAGAGTTTCACAATTACAGCCTGTTTTGAAAGGGTCACTCAAGGAAATTCTGGAATTTGCACTTAGGTTGGTCATGAAGTCATGGAAATGATGTTCAAAGATATCAAAGTAAAAAAAAAAAAAAAAAAAACGCCACGCCTGTCACACCCATATTTATTGGTCAGTCATTTCGCGAATGCGATTTGTCAAATGGTTTAGATGGAGATATCGCTCAAAGATTTCATACAAAAACAGGATGTCAAAGGGGTTCTGTGATGCTCCAATGACATCAACATCTCCAGATTTGAAACAAATAAAATTTGAAATAATTTTGTTACGGCGTCGTCAGTCAGGGAACATACATGCCAAGTTAAATCAAAATAGGCCCAACGACGGGAGGAGTTTTACAGATTAAAAAAATCAAAATAGAAAAAAGCCCGAACCCGCCACTTCAATATTTGGCGGGCCAATCAATTTTTCTTAAAAAAAACAAAATACCTCGGATTAAGGGTTACACAAGTAGCCTTCATTCCAAGTTTCGAACTGACCAAATTGCTTATGATATTTCTTTTAAAAGTTTAATGTGAAAATAAACCTTATCCCGCTACTCCTATATTTGGGTGTAAACAAGCATTTCTTGAAAAAAAAATGGTACACGGTCACCAGAGAAAAATTAATTACATGTTTTGTTGAAATCTGCCCAAATGTTTGGAACAGAGGATTTATAAAGATTTTAGAAAGAAATTAAGTCCAGCCCTGCGACGACCATATTTGAGGATTAATCAACGTTTTGTAATATCTAAGGTGCATGGCCACCCGCGGATGATTCATACCAAGTTTCGTTGATATTGGCTAAGTTGTTCGGAGGAGAAGATTTTAAAGAGAAAACAAGAGCTTCGCATAGCGGCGCAAATACTCCCAAAGGGACTCTTCAGTAACCTTGGCTTGTCAGTAGCGTCAACTTGAATGATAGCTAAACAAGTACTAGTAGTCGTAAGCACTAATTGACAAGCTACAGAGTCATTGTGGCAATTTTCAGTTCCTTCCCATTCAAAACGTAGGAGAATGTATACTCACAAGAAATTATGTTTTTCATTCAATTAAAGAGCATATAATTCAAGATAATTTAGGTATGACAGGAGCGATTTGAATGTCAAAAGTCATATGCACAACAAGACATGATTTGGAGAGATTGTGCCAAGTTTCAGCTCGTTCCGTTTGATAATTTAGGAGGAGCTGCAGACAAAATAAATAATGATTTTCATTAAATTCAAGGGCAGACAATTCAATAGGTAAAGGACAGATGGAACAGGAACTACTTTACATTTCAAATACATTTTCGTCCTAAGGACAACTTATCATTCTACTGAGTCATTGTGGCTAGTTACCCTCCAATCCCATTCATAATGTAGCAGAAAGTGAGGTTAAAAGGCATTTTGTTTTTTCATTCAATTCAAGGGCAGCTAATTCAAAATAACTCAAAAATTACTGGAGCGGTTTGAATTTAAAAATGCCGTCGCGCAACTTAACATCAATGGGAGTGTGTGTTTAGTATCAGCTTATTTCCATTGATAGATAAGGAGGAGTTGCGTACACCAATAAACAGTGATTTTCGTTTATTTCAAGGGCACATTATTCAAGATTTCTTAGGCTGGAGCGATTTGAATTTCAAACATCTTGTGCACAACTAGGCATCATAGGGAGTTATTGTGCAAAGTTTCAGCTCCTTTCAATTGATAGTTTACGATGAGTTGCGCACACAAAATAGTTAACGGACAGACAGAAAGATGGACAGATAGACAGACGGACAGACGACCGGGGCCATAACATAATACGACCCTTCGGGCAAATAAAAAGCCCTCCATGCAACGCCCTTAATCTGGGACAATCGAGTATTTTGCACAACATTTATACATAGTCGACATAGGAAAATTCCAGCCAATTTTCATTTAAATCTGACAGTTAAATGGTTCGGAAAAAGATTTTTAAAGCATTTAAAGTGAACAAAAGCCCCGCCCTATAATGCCAAAAATGGGGGTAAATCAAGATTTTTAGCTCAACTGAGCACAAAGTGACCATTCACCGTCCATTGTACGTCTGTCAGCCATTTCATTAAACAAATTATCCTCCTAAACCACTGGGCCAATAAAGCTGACATTTGGCAGGGTGCAGGTCTTCCAAAGTTGTAAACTCTTTCAAAAACTCTGGTTGCCATGGAAACAGAAAGGCCGAACATCCCGAAATTCTTAGAAAAAAATTATTCTTCTCCTTAATCACTAGGCAAATCAAACTGAATCTTTGCATGGATTTTCCTTGTGTGAAGTCCTTCAAAGGTTTTAAAAGATTTTAGTTCAATCAAAATCTCTTGTTTCCATGGTATTGGAAAGGATATAAAGATGCCGAAAATCTTAGAAAAAGTTCTACAAAAGTTGTTTAAAGAATTTGAATACATCAAACACTAAGGTTTCTATGGTAACGGAACAGCTGAAAAATGATAAAAATGCCGAAAATCTTAGAAAAAAAATCTTCTACTCCTAAAACACTTGGCCAATCACACTGGAACTTGACAGGATTGATCCTTTGGGGAAGCTCTACCAAATTGTTGAAAGAATATTATTTCATCAAAAATTATATTTTTCCTGGTGACAGAAAGACGGAAAATAGCTGAA
Source organism: Fragum whitleyi (assembly GCA_948146395.1). NCBI lineage: Eukaryota > Metazoa > Mollusca > Bivalvia > Cardiida > Cardiidae > Fragum > Fragum whitleyi. The sequence continues at coordinate 4,063,504 of OX411558.1, forward strand.
AATCTAAGACAAAATTCTTCTTTTCCTAGAATACATGGGCAATCAGACTAAAACTTGGCAGGGATATTTCTTTGGGTAAAAATAGCCGCCACCATAGCGCAGTTGGTTAGGCATAAGACTTCCAATCTGGAAGTCGTGGGTTCGATCCCCGGTGGCGGCAAATATCCTTTCCGACGTTTGTCTCCCACCAATGGGTAGATAATCGTAAACCTATGTGAGATAGCAGTCGGAGGCTATGAAAGGGTGTAATGGTAGTACAGGTGAAAGAAATACCAGGAATCCATTGTTAGGTGCTCCAGCCGCCGCGATATAACTGCGAAATTGTTGAAAGCGGCGTAAAACCCATTTAAAAAAGCAAACAATTCTTTAGGTAAAACTCTACTAAAGTTAATAAAAGAATCCAATTTCATCGAAAAGTCTGGTTTCCATTGTAATGCAAAGGCCAAAAAATGCTTGAAAATCATAGAACAAATTCATCTTCTTCTAAACCTTTGAGCCAATCAATTTTTAACTTAACAGGGATGTTCTTTAGATGTAGGTCTACTTAAGTAACAAAAATCAGTTCCGTCATGCCATAGTAAGAGAAAAACTTACGAAAATTAAACGAAAAATCATCTTTGCAGTTGGACGAAATTAGTCTGTTTCTTTCAAAACCATCCAAAATGTACATCAATCAAGCTCTTGTTTTTATAACATGAATGCCAAGTTATGAGTTGACTCACTCAGGCGAGCAATATAGGACCATCAAAGTCCCCACCTGTTGTTTTTAAAAACTTGGAAACATGGTCACTCAATTTTGATTACATCATGCCCAATGATTTGCGAGGAAAAGATTTACCGAGATTTAAAAGTGGTAAAACGGCCTGGTCTGCTACGCCTATATTGGGAATCAATCCAACTTTATTAAACAATGTAGGTAAATAGTCATCCAAAGGACATTCATGCCTTTTTATAATCGTGAGGAGAATAAAAACTGCCACTAGCATTCAGAAGCAGCAGTGTTCCTTTTGTCTACTTGCAATGCGGACAATTACTCTCCACTTTCGCTTTTACCCAGTTAGGTGCCATCGGTGCAGGATGTACTCGCAGGGAGAAAAAGTGAGTAAGAGCCCGAAAACAGTTTTCAGACAATGCCCAACTGTGAACTTTAACCTATGTGACAAAAAAAACAATATTGTCTCTTTCTCGGTAATGGACAGTTTCGTGATAACAGGTTTATACTTTTTCCAGTAAAAGTCCACAAACGGTTTTCGTGCATAGTGCGGAAGTGACTTGTACCTTTTACCTCTGTAATCCTTTTGTCATATTAAACAATTGTATATATTTTAAAGGTGCTTGGTAACCTCCTTCTTAAGTCAAAATTTTAAAATAATCCAATTGTGACCTTGACATTTTAATCTTTGCGACCCAAAATCAATAATGATCATGACCATTGACCTTTGTGACACATAAAAATTATAATGCACTCCTGGGTCTTGGCAAACACTTGTATGAAATTTCATAATTCTAGGTCATTTTATTTTTTGAGTAGCATTCTAGGATTTTTTTCGGACAAAGATTAATTGTTAAATTGACCTTTGAGACCTTTTATCAATAGGACCTTTTTAGGCCGAAGGCAACAGGTGTATTTATTCAAACAATTTTAGGTCACTTCGTTCTTGAAAAGGAATCCGGAAACATAGAGTATATATAATTTGACAAATTATGTTACGAACAACTGTCAACAAAATGGTCGTAATTTTGTGATGAATACTTCTATAGGTGTATTTTTAAATCTGAGCTCTGACGTAGGCGTTGAGTTCATTACAATAGGTATATCGGGTATATTTAAAAAGAATTTGTTTAGAGTTGAACGTGATCCCTCCTTTTCAACTTTAAAAGAACATGAATGAGTAAATCTTACGATTTAAGACAACCAATTTGTTTCATTTGAAAGGAATTTTTATCTTTTTAAGGTATTGTTTGAAACCTATTTAATCTATTTTGAAAGAAAAGCACGGAAATTTTAATCTAGAATTAGATTTCACGGCTCATCGTGCACAATCTACATATAAAATGTAATCATGTCACTTAAAGCTAACAAATAACTGGATATCAGTCATTTCTCCTTAATCTTCCGAGTACGTCACAGAAATTAGAGCATGTTGATGAAAAAACACGATTCGTTCGACTTGGCAAAATCAAAAACAAAATATATAAACTGTTTACAGTTATTCTATATATTATTTGAGCGAAATTAATAAAAAAAACACTTTTAAGTCTGTACAATGCTTCTCTAGAAAAATCACGGAATCCCGAATCTCAAAGAAATTCAGTTATCCGTACTGGTTTTTGAAAGTTGGACTGAGTCTGATTGTTGTTTGGTAATGCTTTCAAAGAAAGTAATAAAGTAATTTTATTTCTATAATTGTATAGAGTATAAAGCCTTCCCGAACGGTATTAGTTATATTTGACTTACTGATGGTGTAAGATAGAGTTCCACTTGCACCTGCATCTTCGTCTGTCGCTATAACCGTCCCGGCTACCGTACCTATAGAAACATTGGATATGTCATGAGAATTTCCTTGATCTTTAACGAGTCTAGAATAGAAAAGGCTTAAAAGCTAGCCTAAAGCAAAATAGAGTAACAAATTCTTTTTGTCATTTGTTTAACGCCGGAATTATAGAAATACCAAGAAGGTGTCTGTTAGAAGGCGTTCTTTAGAATGTAATCTTACACATTTGTATGACCATTCGGAAGACCCCTGGACTTTTTCGTAAATTTTAAACCATCTCGGACGTAAGTGAAGCAATTTTGGATCAATTTAAGGTCATTCATTATTTTATGGTACATGTTTTGGTCAATACGCTGGTAGAAAATAAATGTTCTGCAAGTTGATGATTTGGTTGCAAAACGTAGATTTTGTCATCAGAAAATCATAATCTTTCTCCGAAGATTTTGTTTTATAAGACGTCATCTGATCCATATGACGTCATGCAAAACCACGTGCAATCTTTCGCGCTTTCATGGCCGCGCCCCAATTACTCCAGGTCTGCTCCGTAGAATCGCCAAAAGTTCTCGATTCAAGTTCAAGGATAATTCTGCTGGCGGGTCGTTTTGAAAACAAATGTTATGTGTTAAACGAGGATATTGATCGAGCGATCGTGGCTAAGCTATCGACACTATTAATAATCAACATTAACTAAAGAGATTTTGAAGACTTCAGATGTTTTGAAAAGACCATAGTAGCCAGTTTGATATTTAGAGAACATGGATGAATGGACATTATCAGCCGCCGCGTTTGTTAACTTATTTCGATATAACGATACGAATCATATTTTTCTTTAATTTTGCAAAGAGTGTCGTTATTATCCCCTATCTTTTTTAAGGGGTATATTGCTTTGCACTTGTCGGTCGGTCAAGCCGTTCGTAGACCGTTTTTTGTCCGGAGCACAAGAAGAATAACTCTACCCATCATATGGGATATTATTGCCCTTTGTTTATTGACAAAGAAAAGGCTATTGACCTGCTTTCATTATTATACAATATCTCTTCTTTTAATGGCGACACAAAACTGAATATGCAACTACAGTAGTGATACTATTGGAGGTGGTTTGCATATTGAATATGGTATTTGCACTATTATGATAAGACTTGTTACGTCTAACAAATTCAAATATGTTTTGTTACTCTGAATTGCGGGTAATATTGTTGTTAACAACTCTGATTTATATTTTCTATAATTGTTTTAACAAGAACAAAAATTAAATGAATACATCAACTAAAACTATGATAGTGAAACTTGTTTATTGATATTCTAAAAATTCTTCATATAGCATACCCCTTTACTTCTTAATAATGAATGAATTTAAACTAGCTACATATTGAAAAGACATTTTACGTGTTAAACTGAAAAGTTCCTTTTAAGTTTGCTTAGATCGTACCACCAATAGTTTGATCATAGTTGCCATTAATGCGATAACAGGTGAAGGCTAGGAAAGGAAGTAATTGAAGTACTGGTGAGAAAAATACCAATAATCCTTTGTCCGATGCTCCAGCCTTCGCAATTTAACAGAAATAGCGGTAAAGGAGATATGTATTACTCCGCTCAAATGAATATGAAAAGATTTAAAACCTGCTGTTGCATTCTGGTCTGTACACAAGATGTAGCCATTAGCTTGTGCGAAGGTCGGGGCTTCGTTCACATCCGTTAGGGCTACCGTCAGTGTAGCTGTTGCTGTTGTCACCGGCATAGCAGAGTCTTCGACTCTGAAAAAAACGTTAAAATGTGATTAATATGTAAGATATATATAACGCGTCAACAACAAATTATCTTTTCATGATACGCGACACAACATACATAAACAGCATGCAGTCAAATAGTGGTTTAAGGATTGTCGAGAATCGAAGTGAACGTACCGTTTTTAATTTCAACGGAATAGTAAACGACGTGTCCATGGGGGTCTGCATACTCTCAACAGTTTCTTAAAGCTTAAGTGACAAATTAGAAACTTTATTGTTATAAACAGAATGTGTCTGGTAAAAACAACCAACTTACTTTAGTTATTAATCCTTATGTCTATTTTCTGCGTTTTCCGTTTAATTGATTCTGATTTTAAACTGAAACTACTAAAGAAGCGTGAAATCAAACTGGTATAGTTTTATAGAGGGAGTCAGATTATATCTGTGGACTTTTTTAAAAAGAAGGTTATATTATTGAAGATTCCATACGGCTCTTTTCCCTTGCTTTCAGACTGATTGTTGCCATTTTGGAAACAGCTTTCATTTTTAACATACAGCAAACCTGTTTCATTTTAAGGAAAAATGATACTTCCCGTTAATTTAATCACATAAAGACGTTTGACTAACTTTACCCAAAATCCTTTTGCATACATTTTTATTTAATTATTGGAAGCACTTTTGTAATATTCAATTATTCTAGATTACTTTGTTCTTCCTTAAGTAACGGTATGGAAACATCTATCAGGCAAAGTCTAATAGTTACCTCCAAACTAACCCCCATTATGAACTTGACCTTTGATTTATTTCTAAAAGGGGACATTTTTTGTATCACAGGCAAGTTTTCATATATAAAGCCACATTAAAAGAATAGGAAAGGACTAAATAATAGTCAGATAAACGGTCCTTCAATTTGCTCTCAGTTTTAGCATGAGATTTTAGAACTATTTCTATAACATTGATGTTCTTAACGTGTTTGTTGGAGTTGGTGCGTTCTTTAGCGGGCATTGACGTGAAACAAATGTAAGCCTAGGTCAGATCCTTGTTGTTTTTGGATATATCTTCTTCATACTAAGCATATGTGTTCATCATCACAAGAGAATCCCTGTCAATAAGAGGAGATACATGTGGAAGCATATTTGAAAGACTAATGCCCCTTTTATTAGATGTTTTCATTATCCAGCACCTGCAACCTATGGTGTTTTTATTCAAGTTATGATAGCGTACTGTTCACGGAAAAAACTATTTGTAAGACTGATTATTCTCTATGAAAACACACAGTATTTTTTCATGATTCCTTCCAAAAGTTCAAAAGTATACTGTTTAATCATAACATTTTTTCTCGTCTGTTGCATTTGACAACATTGTAAAATCGAAATAGTGAACTCCATCATGTTTTTAACAGTAATTACTTACGTAATTGTGAGAGTGTACGTATTAGGGGTTCCCTCAAAATTAAGCACTGCTCCTGCTTTTACAAGGAGCTCTGCAGCAGTTATAGAGAATTCATTAGAAGTACCAATGAAACCATAAGTAGTGCCACCGGTTGCTCCTGTTGTCGTCGCGGCCATGTCTAGTACAGTTGTTCCAACCGGTGAATTTTCTGCTAAATTGGTGTTTGGTAAGGTAAGACCAACTTGAGCATCACAACCTGATAAAACACAGAAAAAGAATGCATAATCCTTTTGCTTTGCTGTATAACGTTTAAACTCCATTCAATACTTCCCAACATAGTGTTGCTAATTGAAGCAACTTATCCTATTTTCCTTTTCGTCCAATCTTGTATTTGTCCATTTTGTGTACAAAATAACAATCATACAATCACAGTACAATCCGAGTGTGTTATACTCTGAATCATTATATGTAATTCACCTAAAGGAAGGCATAACGCCCGTTGACAAATCTGAACGCTGTACACTTTCAACTCAAGAGAACTTGATTAGAAAAAAAACTGTACACATATTTGGTCAAAAAAGAGTAAAAAAAACATCCACTATAAGAACAAACAGAAATATAATGGATCAAAACAATTACAATTATATAAAAAAGGTTCATCTTGCATTGTCATGAACATTTACCGTTAAAGGATCATTTAAGCTCACCTAAGCACGAAGTGCTCAAGGGAGCTATTGTGATCAATCAATGTCCGGCGTCCGTCTGTCAAGACGTCAACATTATCTTTAAACGACATCTCCTCCTAAACTACTGAGTCAAAATCAACCAAACTTGGCAGAAATATGCCTTGGGTGGTCACTTGTATAAATTTCTAAAATGGAAAGGATCTGTGCAATATCACTGGAAAAAGGGCCTTAATAACAAATTTCTTGTTTACAGTCTTGAAGCCACAAATGTTGTCTAATCTTCATGAAACTTTGTCAGAATGTTTGTTATGTCATAGGGATGAACTCTATCGAAAATGAGAAGAATCCGTGCCACATTATTGGAAAAAGGGGCCTTAATGACGATTTTGTCAACGATTCCTTTAAACGACATCTCCTCCTAAGCTTACAAGTCAAAATCAACCAAATTTTGCAGAAATATTCATTTGGTGGTCACTTGTGAGAATTGCTAAAATGGAAAGTATCCATGTCATATCACAGGAAAAGGAGCCTTAATTACAATTTTCTTGTTAACAGCCTAGAAGCCACGAATATGGTCCAATCTTCATGAAACTTTGTCAGAATGTTTTTAGGTAATGAGAATGAATTCTATTGAAAATTGGAAGGATCCGTGCAATATCACGGAAAAAGGGGCCTTAATGACAATTTGTCAACAAGTTCTTTAAACGACATCTCCTTAACTTATAAATCAAAATCAACCAAACTTGCCAAAAATATTCCTTTGGTGGTCCCTTGTGAGAATTGCTAAAATGGAAAGGACCATGTCATATCACAGGAAAAGGGGCCTTAATGACAATTTCCTTGTTTACAGTCTAGAAGCCGCAAATATGGTCGAATCTTGATGAAGAATGTTTGTTTGGTCATGAGGATGATCTCTTTTGAAAATGGGAAGGATCCGTACCATATCAGGGGAAAAGAGGCCTTAATGGCAATTTTCTTGTAAGAGCTACAGACGCAACAAAAATGGTCAAATCTTCAGGAAACTTGGTCATAATGTTTGCCAGGCCACAAGAATGAACTCTGTTGAAAATCGGAAGGTTCATGACAGGAAAAGGAGTCTTAATGATAATTTACCTGAAATATCAGGTGAGCGATTTAGGGCCCTCAGGGTCCTCTTGTTTTAATTTATTTTTTTCCAATTAACGCAATAAACACAGTACAATTAGTGCATATAAATGTTGAAATCTTAAACTAGAAGCCGTCGGTCCTGGATCTCTCACCTGAGATAACATTTCTATAACTCTAACCAACCCCACAAAAAGAGGGGTGTTTTTTTTACATTTTAATGACTTCAGGTTTGTCATCTCCTCTAGCTAATGGGATTAATTCTGTTAATATGGTTTCAAAATTTTGACGATTTTTAAAGATTTCTATATTGAACCAAAACTACCCTATGCTCCATTGCTCATGGTAGAGCAACATTAATTGATCTTTTTTTCATTCCAAGTTTCATTGAAATCGAGTTAATGGTTTTGAAGGAGAAGATATTTTAAATTCTCACTGTGAAAATTAGCCCCCCCCCGCCAATATGTGAGGGTCAATCCAATTTTTTTCAAACAACTGTAGAGAAGGGTCACAAAAGGATAATTCATGTGAAATTTCATTGTTATCAGGACAATGGTTTGGGTGAAGAGATTTTTTAAAAGTTTTTATAGGGAAATTAGGCCTAGCACTACCACTTCCCTATTAGGGGGGACAAGCCGAAAATATGAAAAAATAAAGAATATGGTCATCCAAGGATCATTCATGCCAATTTTCATTGAAATTGGGTCAATGGATTGGGAAGAAAAGATTTGTAAAGATTTTCGAGTGAAAATCATCCCGCATTACCACGCCCTTATTTGGGGGGTAATCCAAATTTCTAGAACAACTTTTAAAGAGGGTCAACCAATGAACATTTCTGCATTTTGTACAGGAAAGAAAGATTTCAAAGTAAATAAATAAGCAATAGTACCGAAACTATGTGTAGAGTTTAGATTTAATGTTTATGAAAGAAGATTTAGAAGGTTGACCCAAGGGTCATTCATGTAAAGTTTAGTTATAAATTTGGACAGTACTTAAGACTTTAAAGTAGAATAAAATGCCCCGATCTGCCACACAATATTTTGATCAATCAAAATTTTCAAAAACAAGTTTGAGAAGGTGATCCAAGACATATCCATGCCCAGTTTTTTTATAACTCGACCCTTTCGTTGAGGGTAGGAGTCGTTTGAATAAAGTCGTCCACCACACGCGACTAATGACACATAACGGATCCAAAGTACAAATACAAATAGTTTATTCAATGAAGTAATTAGGCCACCGGCCCATAATACATACATCAATACATGATTAACAAGACATTTTAGTTTATAGAGGTTATGTCCCTTGCTTTAACTGTTCATAAGGATATTTATATAATGTGACATTTTTTTTTTATTACTGTTTTGTTAACAGAGTTCATCAAAGAATAGAAATTACGCTTTGTCGAGCCTCTCTTATACCAACTATATAGATACAAATTTCTAATTTCATCATATCTTTTACAATGAAGAATACATGAAACTCACATTCTATAACTCTAATATCATAGTTTTGGAAACAATAGACACAAATTCTTTCATCTCGTACAATGTTTGCTTGGCGGCCAGTTTCAATTCCAAATCTGTGGTTCGAACAGCGAAATTTCGCATGGGCAATTCTAGGTTTCAGAGTGATTTCTAGGGTTAAATGTTTTGCGACGTTTAAAAGAGACTAAAAATGTTGATAATGGTAACATCGACTTGCTGCGGTTATCGATGAATGTCAAGTCTGTTTAAAACAATCTATCAACCGCAATTTAAAACTAGAAATGGATTTATGTCACCAACATCTTGACAGATACAAACAATGCCGAATCCATATAAGAACAATAAGTTCTTTACGTGTGTAGCCCATGTTCTACGTCCGGATTCATCTAATAACTTTTACATTAAATAACAATTACGTGGGTAAAAATCAAACAATATTTGATGGAGGAATACGATACGTTAAAGATATATTACATAAGAAAGATATATTACATAAGAATGGAACTTTTAAAAAATTACAAGAAATACAACAATTTGTTCACGTCAAAATTAACTTTTTGAACTATTATAGTCTACACAATGCAGTTTCAACGTTTTTAAATAAAAAGAATATTGAGACGGATAATTCTTTGTTAATGCAAGTACACAATCCTTGTGTTTACTGCTATTTCTTTCCGATACTTTCAAAAAAAACAACCTAGCAGATTAATATATTCAACACCTTCGAACAATGATTATACTCCAACAAGTCAAAAGAAATGGATGATGGAATCGTTTCACAATTTTTAAATTAACTAGAATCAAGTGTACAGTTAACAACATAATGAAATTGACAAGGTGATTGATTTTGGAATGTTTTAGGAATGAAATTGAATGAGTGTGTGGAGCGAGTTTTGAGTGATATTAAAGGGAGGTAATCCAATATTCCTAATTTTCAGCGTGAACAAAATTAGGGATATTAATTACCTCCCTTTAACGAAATAAACGCACTCCTCTATTTGTGCATCTTTGTGGACCAACCAGGCGCTTGAGAGTCCACATCAGCTAATAAAATCGTAAAATAAATAAATCGATTTGAATTAATTGCTGAAAGTCTTGAACGATTTTTAAATGTTTTTTAATGATTGTGGAGCGTTTTTGATTGATTTGAGTGAGTGTTTGGAATGAATGAACGGAGCGCTGAGCGAATGATTAAGAATGATTTTGATCGGAATGAGTGTCAATTTCACGATGTTTTTAACTGTACACCTCTGTATATAAAGTTACCCCGGATATGTATCTACAATGGCTCCAAACAAGAATTGTACATCGAACTAATTCTCTCCTATATAAAATGAATATATCAGAAAGTAAACAAATGCTCTTTCTGTAATAAAGACGATGAAACACTAATCCACTTTTTTTATTAATGTGAACATGTAAAACCATTAATAGAATACATTCAACGACAAATACAAACTATCGATGGAAATTTTGATTTAAAGAGCTTTAATATTCTATTTGGTACAAATACGAAACTAGATATAGACTGAATATGCCTGTACTTTAAGCGATACATTTATACGTGTAAAACGAAACAAATAAAACCATCCATACGAGGATTTACTAAAAATATAAAACTATCATACGAAATAAATATTCAAACAAAAACTAACAAAAACTTTGAAAAATATTGGGCAATTGTAAAAAGCATCACTCGAGTCAGTAATTAAGATAAAGATAAAAGAATAAGAAATCCTCAAACATTTAAACTGACCTACGCTAAATACATAATGTTAAAAAAAACACCAAGAACACCTTATGATGTAAAAGAAGTAATGTACTTACTTTCTGTAGTAACATCTTCACATATACCTTTCCTTTTTTCCTTCTACTTACACCGTTGAAACTATTTTTTTTTTCGTTATTTTTATACTGTTTATGTTGTTAATATGTTTAAATGATATATTTTATTCATCGACATTGAAAGTTGATAACCGATCTACAATTGCTATTTTACCCAAAACACAAACTAAAACCTTTATGTACATCAGTATAGATTAATGTTGATAATTAACAGTTCATATACAAAGCAATTAATGGATAATTAATAAGGACTGTTCTAGAATCTTGTAAATACAAACGCTGTAGTTGTAAGGTTTTTAAAATAGCGTTAGCAATATAAGTTCTACAATTCATATTTTTGTTTTACGCAATAATATCTGTCATCGATCTACATGAAAAGAAATAGATAAACACGTCGTCGGATTTGTTCGGTAGCTTGTAACTATGGCTTGATTTAAGCTGTAGCTACAGAGTTTCAGTTTTGAATCGACGTTATGTCTAATACACCGAAAAACTCGAAAAATAAATATACGAAAAAGAATCGTTTAAACTGACATTTTCCTCTTTACTAAACCGTTAATTAGAGTATTCTTTCATCTTTCAATCAAATTTTATAAAATGTATATGGGTTATCAAATATGAACTATTTGTCTAAATGATATTATGTTTATATATAAATCGTCAAATATAATATGTCACATGCTTACAAAAAAAAAATAAAAATAAATGACCAAATTGGGACTATGACGTTCTTAGAGAACGCGCCAAATTAACACTTTTGAAATATCGGTTATTCTAAACAATAACATCTTTCAATCACTTTTTGGGACTTTTCTCCTTAAGATAAAATACCCAACAATATTACTTTGTATATTGCTGATTCGGACTTAGGATTATCTTTTTCCAAAGGTCACAATTTCGCGGTTGAAACATATCAAATAAAACAAGTGACATATTATAAAATGTAGATATAGACATCTAAAATAATATGATAATGTAAACTTGGCTGAATAAAAGAAAATACGTTGGTTTCGATAATTCGGCATTTGTAATAATTTACACCAGTACTTAATACACGATAAATGGTAACCAATAAAAAGTGGATAACGTCCACATTCTCCTAGAGCTACCATATTATTTGTTGTACAGTTAAGCATTAAAATCTTTTTTGCAAAATTCAAAATGCAGATTCTATTGCCAGAGAGTAGGTATGACCCCAAATAGGGGCACCGTGACATAAAATTGGTTTGACCATTGCGTCAAACAGACAGAACAAATCTTTATAAGGGAAGTATTCAAATGACTTTTGATATCTATGAATAGAATATATGGCTTTTTTTGCCTGTGAAGTAAGTTTCTCTTGAGCTAAGGACCAAGATAACATTGGGGTAAAAAGAAGACCCATAAACTTATAACACGATGTATTTAGAACGCGATTACCTTTGAAAAGTACGGATAATAGTTTCCTTTAGACACAAAATGTTCAGGCGAGTTAAAAAATCTAACTCGGGTATTTTTCGGATAAGATCGATCAAGAGAACACTTTATATCTCCTCTTATTTCAAAAACAAAACCAAATATTAAACCTTGACATGCTGAATCTGGAATATTCCAGCTTTGATGCCAGTAGCAGAAAACGATCAGCCTACGAAATTTGTAAACATCTACAGTTAAAAATCACTTTAAGATTAATTAAAATGGTTGAAATACATTGCATAGATACTGCACTACTCCTAGTCATGTTGTGTAATTGTATTAAAGAAAAAGTTGAAATCTCGCTTAGTATAGAAGTACGATATTATTAATAAACGGCCAAACATGAAGGCGAACAGACGAATGGACAGACAGACAGACAAACAAACAAACAAACAAGCGGACATGATGACTCCAGTATATCCCCAACTTCGTAATTGGGGGTATAATAATTAAACATTTTCAGTACGCACCACAGACCCCGAAGTGTTATTCGATATTTAAATAATATTTGTTTGCTTATAAAGCTTTGGCAGAAAATAAAGACGAAGATCTCCCTGATATTATCCCACACTCAATCGTTTTGAGTAAAAACGTTTGCCTGAATGGTTGAAACTTTCCAAAATTTATAATTTGCTTAAAACGAAAAAGTTCAGCAAGATAAGGGTTATAGTCTTCATTGTTTATGTAATGGTAGGACTGAAAAGTATTGAGGCATGTTGAGCATAGAGAACGGGGAAAATGTCCCTTGGGTTTTTTTTGTAGAGGCAACGGTTTATCCCACTACATTACATAGCAATGGTGGAATGACAACTGATGCTTTATTTACCTCGGCTTACTTAGGAAAAAGTCCGAGGTAAAATGTTACTGTCTGATCTGTAAAAATCAACTCTTTTTGAACGACAAAGGCTATAATAGTTCAATTACAACATTCAAAGGTCATTCCAATGTTATGTCAAAGCCTAAGTGGGAAATGTAACGCATAGGGAGGCGGGAATCTTGTTGGTTACAGTAATGCCCTGTTTGTTTTTTTCTCCCTTCATTGTGTAGTCATCCTTTCTTTTCAATTGGAAGTCAAGTAATAAGAATGCATCAAATGTGTTAGAGTGATTAATTTTCGCTTGAAACTCTTCCCTTTATGACGTCATAACTGTCGTAACATTTTTATGGTACCTTTGAATGAAGGTTCAACATCAAAATTACTATTTTTTACAACATGCATGCTTCGATCCCGACAATTGGGTGAACCGTTGACCGTTGGTTAGTCGGGTAGTGGGGTCTACCTTTCTCTTACCTTGTCAATTGCATAGCAAACTTATGGATTTTTTATTCAAACTCCAAATAATCAAATAATAAATCGATATGATGCAGTTGATATTGTTTCGGTAACGGTCGATGGGTAATGATCAGTGTATAAATTGTTGAAATGGTAATGCTTATCCTCTCCATATCTGTCTTGTTGTTTGCTTTTGTTGTTGTTATCAAATACATAAATTTTATCTAAAATTTACTGAAAGAAATAAGTCTAAAGCAGATATGCACATTTAGTCTATTTTTCAAAGTATTATAAATGGATTAATATTTTAAGACATAGGTGGTCTAAAGTAGTTTTTGTCCGTTTCCGTAATTTAGCATATTATAAAATCATTTCTACAGCTATATGGTTGATACATTTTTTAAATAGTTAAATGCGTTGTTAAACATTAAGTAACAAGCGAGTTTGCGCGGGAAATATGAAACTCTATCTTTTTTGCGCTTCATTTATAAGGATAACGCAAAAAAACAAAAGTAAAAGTAAATTGCGGAAAATATTCTGTAGGTTATGAAAGGTCCCTATTTGATACTGCGAAGAATGTGTGATATAATTGGGATTCTTAGTGATTTAAATTAGTAGAAAAAAGCGAATAGCCAAAGATAATTTGGAGAACTTTTGTCCAGACTCATATTCCTGAAATATACGGAAATTATTCAAATAATGTATTATTTTTACTCCAGTGGCTATAAAATAAGTTTAAATTGATGGAACATAATGTGATTTAAAGAAGTTGGTTTTTAAGGAAAATGATCATCAGAAGCGAAGTAAAACATCAATCCAAAACAAAATATTATTTTGTATTCATTTCGATAGGACAAAATATTCTTTATTTAACTTATCTATTTTAAAGTGTTTTGTGCTAAGAATTGAGAAAGAACTCGTTTTCAAAAACTGAACATCGAAATGATCGAGTGTGATAACATTTATTCAAACCTTATTATAATCTAAATGCTTACAGAATTTCTACCAACCTTTGTTCTCCACTGTATATTCTCTTTGTCGTTTAAAAGCAACGAACTAAGATTCTACCAAATATTGTCAACTTCTGAATTACACACCCTTTAAAGTTTTCAATGTCAAAATACAGGATGTTATATTTCTTGTTTAACATCAAATTACCAAGAATAATCAGGAAGTTCTGTTATGACAAAAATGACCTCTATTGACTCAAATTGTGCATTTCATTCTACACATAATATTTCTGGGAAGAAGTTATTCTATCACGCGTTCGAGTGGCGAATGATACAATCTTAAATGTCTTTTGTAAAAAAACTATTTTGCATTTGTACCTTATGATTCCTTCATTTATTTTTTATTAACGTTTCAATAAACGTTGTGAAAAAAAAACGCATCTACTGTGAAAATGCTGGTGTCGTGCTTGTCCCCGTGAAAGAAAAAAGATGAAAGATTTGCTTCAGTTTCAATCTCGGTGCAAACGTTCTTTTTTATTATTATAATTATTATTATAGTTATGATTTTTAAGTAAAAAAAAGAATATTTAATACACACGGCATATTTCAAACGGGTTATATTTTATCCCTTTTAAACGGGTAGCCGTCTTATTGTTAATCAATCAACGACTTCTCTTATTCGTTTTAAAAGTGCCAATGTCTCATTATGGTGATTAATTAGAAAAACGCCTCTCACCTTTCTGAAATAGCAGCACGACAAGTGCGACCAGAGCTTGCTTCATCATTTTTCCCTCCAATTTTGATATGTTCAAAATATCAAGTATGATTCTAACCACATGCAGCTTGCGGTTGTTTGAACGATACACCATCTGGTCGATGATTTATACTTAATTTGTGTTTATAGTTACCGTTGCATGGGTAATTTTCTTTTGATGATAGGACAATAGAGCTATCAAGTACATTAAAAGACACGAAACAAAGTTAACAAAGATATAAAGATACAATCTAAAAACTTGCTGAGGTAATCGGTTTGCCATGGCCTTTAAGGGTTTTTTTTTGCAACCAACTCCAAAGATGAGAATGCGCAGAGCCAATATCATTAACAATTGTAACTTGAACTTATCTGTTTAAACAAGTCAAGGAAGACAAATGTCATTGAATCGTATATGTTTTGACAATTGCCAGATCGGTATTCGCAATGTTGTACGCAAAAATAATTCTTTAGACTGTAACAATATCGGATAAAGAAGAACGGCGATGTTAAATATCTCTATTTTCATAACTTAGGGTAACAAAAATATATATCAACGTTCCTACCCGGCTGTAAAATTTAGTTGGGAAGAAGAGAGAGAGAGAGAGAGAGAGAGAGAGAGAGAGAGAGAGAGAGAGAGAGAGAGAGAGAGAGAGAGAAAGAGAGAGAGAGAGAGAGAGAAAGAGAGAGAGAGAGAAAGATAGAGAGAGAGAGATCATTTGCCTCTCACTCAATTACCAACCATTGACGATTTAAAAATAAGATCCACATTGCACATGTTCTCTTGTGCTCGCTTTTCGATCTTAAGTTTTTTGCCGTCTCAAGAAAGGGGGAATTCCACGCATTAAGATATAAAGACTAACAATCTATTAAATTTTTGGACTATTCCTGTGTTATGAAAAAAGCCTTTTTCTTTTTTTATTGTTGTTAAAACTCTGAATTCATTACCCATACTTCATGTGGACATGTTCTGTAAATTTATTCGTACAGCGCGTTATTCATGGAGAAGTTGTACTAAAAAGGTTAAATTTAAAAATTAAATCATAGCTCTCGGATAGAGACTATTTTATAAACTTTCGATAATCTCATTCTCCAAATAAAATATGTCACTATCGTCGCCTGAATGGGGTTTTATATCATTTCTTCCTCTTTTACTAATGTTTTCTTTCAATTCATTGAAGAATTGCGCTCTTCAAAAACAGATATTTGCGGCAATGGTTTGCTTTGTGGTTGACTATCAATTTTCTTTACTTTGAAAAAAAAAAAATATATATATATATATATATATATATATATAGACCAAAGTTTCGAATAATTTGTTGACGTCGTCTAGAACGCTCCAAATGTTTACCTCCACTACTATTTGTACGCGTTTTATTGAAATATTCAATGGTCAAATTAAATCACATTTACACAATGAACGCGTAATTTCAATTCCTGCAACCGAATTGACTTTCATGAGTTCATCCATTACAGGAGAAGAAATACATACAAAAGCAGGTCAGAAACTGAAATAATAGTATCTGCTGCGTCGCGTACTCGTTTTCATGGTTTTAAGAATGGTAATTGCGCGTGTGTCGTTTTCAGGAGGGTACCAACATTTTTGAACGTATGTGATCAAACGTAAACAGAAAAAGGAAACACAGGTACTAGATACGACTATGGAAGATATGTAGTCCAAGCAAATACGCTCGAATATGATGATAGGCCTACGGCTGAAAGTCTAATTCTCTTTCTTTTGTTCGTCTGTTGTAGTAATGCACATTCTTTAAAACTATACTTACGTTGTAATCGAGTTTTGAACCGACGATTTTATTAGGGTTGTATTTGTGACCAACTGAAAACTCAAAAAATACGTTGAATATGTTTGAAAAAGCTTTTCGAAATTAGGCAAACCAGTCAATATTTCCATCAAAACGATGATGCCATAACTCGATTGTATTTGGGTCAACTTTAAGTGTCTGATGTGTCCATCAAGACACAAAAAACATAAAGTACGTAGACTGTAGACTGTTAATGGGTATAAAACATGGCTGATATCGTTGGACGATATTATTGATAGTGTTAACCATCCTCCTTTACAATTATTTATAACGCGTTCTTCATACATTCTATTTCATTCAAGGATCATTCTAAATTCATTCAACTTGTCAATTTCACACTGTTGCTGGCTTTAACTATGGTTATATCTCGTTTTAAATATTAGTATTACATTCCTTCCTAGCCATAACCTGCATATCGAAGTACTATAGCGAGCGCATATTAACTTGAACCTAACCTTTATGCAGAATAATAATTAGGCTCATGAATACAATTCCGAAGATACTTTTACACGTGACGATCAAGCATGGACAATCCGTTAAATTGTACAAATAACAGGTATGCGTGGACTAAGTGTACCGAAAAACAAGCACCAAGTCATGGAGCAGAATATTCAATTTCAAAAACAATTGTTACTGCTTGTGAGAGACTGTGAGAGGGGATTTCATTTCCAGTCAAAAACATAAATTGCATTTTAAAGAAATTAAATATTTTTTTTTCACCCGCATCTTAAGATTGTTTAAATTATGTTATGATTCACTAGGTTATGAAGGTGGATAAATGTCAATTTACATTAAAAAGCATGGGCAATGACGGGGTAACAGAGTGAACTCTTGCACTTCAAGTTTACGATCGAATTCCGCAGGTTTATCGTGTTTTGTCGAAGGGAAACGACCGATATTTAATTTATTTGAATCACAAATGCCAGGTTCAGGTCAATATGCTTCCACTATACTATTTATTTAACAATGATCGGAAAACAATAGATAAATTTTACTACAAATAACGAAAAGTGTCGGTCGAAAATAATATGTACCGCTTTCAGTTTAGTAACAATAACGGTCGAGTCTTCTTTCTTTGATAATTATAAAGATATATGGCATATGTAAAAACAAAATTACCTTCCAGTGTATATTGGCATTTCCTGTGGCTGTATAATTAAGAAGTTATGTTGAAGGTTATAATCAGACTAAAGAACTGTTGTATCCAAAGAATCGACAGTCATCATTTAGAACATATTAACAATTGTTGACTCCGGACACACGTCATAAATTTTGTGTAATAATCGAAAGTTTTACGAGTACATTGTACATTCTCGTTTTATACATATATCCATTAAATACATTTATTTCACTTACTTTATTAAAGTTCCTGAGATACATTCTCCATTCGTAACATTTTTTACTGAACATCGTACCCTTGTTTTTTAGATTATTGCTGTCAATTTTCGAAATATAACATGGTCATGTTTTGATCATGTCTATTGAATGTAACACTTTTTTGCTGGAGTTAACGGATAATGCTCCTTAAACAAAAAGAAGCCCCAATCTTAAAAATGAAACTGTATCTATTGAACAATAGTTTTCAAATGAAATGTTTGAAAGGTTAATTTACTTTGTCAGTCTTGCAGAAACCATTTAACGTGTTGATTTCTAACGATAACTGCACCATATACACAAAAACAAAGCTAAATGGTTTTAGTTGCGACATTTAGTGCAAAAATACTAGCCCTGTTTCGATTAAAATTTCATTAACTCTTGTTTAATTTTCAGTCATATGGATTTATCCTGTAAGTATCGTTGTGGTTATGGATTAAGACTGTGTTCAATCTAGCTCACGGTCATGGGACTAGTCAAGGGGAGCTTGCCCGTAACTCCTCAGCACGTGGTAAGGCTTTCTTTCAGGGGTTCTTTCAAAGTGCAGACTGTCAAACAGAGAAGACGAGAACAAGACATATATCTTGACAATCTCACAGGCCCATACATAGAGGATATTAAATGAGTGGTCATGGCATACGGAATTTATTAAACGAGTAATCTATTAACAGATAGAACCGAGGCTACGCCTAGTTTTTATCTGTTTTAGATGACTCGTTTAATAAATTCTGTTTTTCTATAAGCACAAATTTTATTATATTTTTATAATCTGACCCAAATTTTTGTGAAAAATCGTTAAAATTCTTAAAAATCGAGATTTCAATTTACCGCGAAACTTATAACGTCGTTTAAAACTGACGTGACAATATATACATTATGACGTCATTTTCGCGGTTATAAAATAGCGTTGCTTTTCGATCTGAGCTCATTTGCATAGTTATTACACTAGTGTATCTTTTATCTTTAACCCACCTTGAAAATCATTGAACATTCACTCATCAAAAAGTCATTCAATTTCATTATTTCATTTTGATATCATTAATACTAACATTCCCACGATGTTCCTAACATAGACACAGTAAGGAAAGTGCATCAGAGGCAAGACACTTTAATGCTAAAGTGTCTGTTAAAGATACGTTTACCCCCCCCCCCCCCGCAATTCCTTTTTATACACCCGAAGGGTCGTTATATGTTAGGGTCCCGGTCGTCCGTTCGTCTGTCTGTCCGTCCGTTAGCAATTTTTTGTGTGCGCAACTCCTCCTGAACTATCAATACTACAATGGGAATGAGCTGTAACTTGGCGCGATTACTCCCTATGATGTCTAGTTCTGTATTAGACCTTTAGCAATCAAATAATTCCAGTCATTCCTGATAAATCTTGAATTATCTGCCCTTGAGTTAAACGAAAATCTCTGTTTCGGGCGTATGTGCGCTGCTCTGCGAGGCTCTTGTTTACTTCTTAACCAGGTTCCAAACATTTTATATAAGTGGCATGGAACGTCGTTCATAGACATTTATTTAAAAAGCTTGATAAATGACTGCTGGTAAATCAGGAGCAAAGCCAAAGGGAGAAGGGGTAGTCATTAGGTGAACTATTCCTTTTCTTGTTTTTCTTTTGTAAATCTGGACTCTAACAGCCTTTATATTTGCTAAAGATATTGAGATGAAAGGACTTTGTGAAGATCACGCAGTCAGAGGATACGGGGGATAATGAGAGAGAGAGAGAGAGAGAGAGAGAGAGAGAGAGAGAGAGAGAGAGAGAGAGAGAGAGAGAGAGAGAGAGAGAGAGAGAGAGAGAGAGAGAGAGCGCACAGGGACCACATACAGTAAACAACATCGTGAAATTGACGAGATAAATGATTTTGATGCGATTTTTGAATGATATGGTATTGGTTTGTGTAGCGAGTTTTGATTGAATAAGCGGGAGGTAAACCATTATCGCTAATTTTGTTCAAGATTAACAAATTAAGCGATATGTATTACCTCGCTTTAATATGACATGCATTTATATTATATGAATAGCTTTCTACGTCTTCAAGAGACCATCATATGCTTAATAAATTCAATTATTGCAGTGAAGCTTTTCAATCGTGGATTTTTCTATAATTTGAATGTAGATGATGATATTTTTTAGTGAGTTTGGGGCGATTTGGTATGATTTGAGTGAGTGTCCACATGTGTTACCTCCCTTTAATGAAATAAGCAAACGAGTTGTAAAAATAACTTCTTACATTTTCAAGAACCTATCAGACGCTTACAACTACAAGTATGTCAGTGAAATCGCGATTTTTTATCTGTTATATTTATTTCGCACTTGTTGATATCTATCGTTTTCGTCATGTCAGAGTTTTTTTGTTTTTTTTTTTTTTTTGTGTGTGTGTTTTGAGTTGGTGTTTTGAATAATAATTTTAGCGCTGTTAATGGGAAAAAACGTAATTAATATTGTCTCCTTTTCAAAATGGTACTAAGTCAAACATCCTACTCTATACCTACTAGAAACCAGAACTTTTTGATTATTCCCTTCTTTTTATAAATTTGATACATGAAAGAGGAAAAATTGGTTAACTTGATTTTGAAGAACCGGAGTTTTTAAATTTGCAGTAAAATGATAGGTGCTTTGGTCCTGGAGCGCTGAGTGAGCGATTAAGAAAGGTATAATCGGAATGACAGCCACTTTCACGATGATCTTAACTGTATACAAATATTTTAAAAAATCTTATCTTCTGAATCAGAGGTTCGTTTTACTAAACTTCTTACGAAAAAATTGATCGTAAGTCAAAAATACCTATCGTACATGGTGTTTTCATTTATTGTAAGATTCTGCCTTGCAATTTCTCATTGTAATCGTCTTTAGAAGACGATTCCAATGAGATGATGCATGGTAGAATTCCATTTTTAGTTACTTCTATAGAGGCAACTTTAATTTCTGACTTACGCAAAAATGATCGTAAGATGTCTAGTAAAACAGGCCGTTAGTTGGTTAATCATCAGCGAATAGATCTTTTTTAAATAAATACAACGTAGCTGTTCGGCTACGAGGGGCAGATCACCAACGGGAGAGTTAAAGGCACGGGCCTACAAATTACTTTTTAGATGTTCTTTTTCCAAACGAGGTGGCTGACATCCTTTATATATTGCATGGATCTTCCACTAATATATCCCTTTAGAATAAATTGAACAAAGAGTGTTGTACTACCAGGGGCAGAACACTGGGGAAGGAGTAAATTGAGATCTTTTATATAAATCTTTAAAATCACCTTCACAGCCATAATCTATAAGTCTGTTTCTCATGCTTTTCATAGAATTATTGAAAATGCTAAGAAGATGGGGCATTCTGCATATTTATACCTTAAACAAGAATAAAGATGGATTGTTTTAAATATGATCTCCTGAACAACTAATTCATTTTTAAACAATTTTGTAAGAATCACAATTTAGGAAATACCCTCGCAAATAGTTAAAAGGTTGTCATGCCGAACTATAATGTCATTTCCGGCAAATTTTTGAAGGAAATATTCCCGCGAACAAAAAGCTTAAATGGCTCAATTTATGAACATCTCTTTTTTCTTGGGTTATTGGAAATGCCAGGTAAAAGAGAAACTAAATTTGCAGGTGGATGACCCAAGGTTTAGGGCTCTCTTGTTCTAAAAATTGACCCCTTGATCCCATTTTTGAAACCATTTGACCATTTTTCGTGTTTGATTGGTATTTAATGAAAACAAAGATTTCGTCAATGTTTCAAGACATTTGAGTCTAGAATGAGGCCTCTGGAGTGCACACAAGTTTTGTTTTTCTAAAGTTTTACAATGACCTCATATTCGACCCATTCAACCTCTTTAAAGCTCTACTGACCAAAGGTCAGAACAGCTATAGCGATACCAGTTTTTTCATCCGACGTCCATACGGTCGTCCGTCTGTCCGTAAACCTCCATTCGAAATTGGGCACGATCTGCCAAGCGTCACGGGAAAGGGGCCAAATGAAAATTTAGTTAGAAAATTCTCTAAAACGTTCCAAAATCCACATTTTTTAATCCAAAATCCGCTTTAACACTCTAGAGCCTGAAAGATTTTCTGCGGATTGTCTTGTTCAGAATTATTGTTACATCAGAAGGAATATTCCTTTCCAAATATGGCCCGATCCGGAATGCATCACGGAAACACGGCGTTTTAAAATAAAAATGCCTAAAAAAATCCTCTTAACCCTGTAGTTTTCATCGGATTGACGTCAAACTTGCTCACAATAATTTTATCAAAACGATTATTGTTCCCCTTGAAAATGTGTCTGGTCGATCGAAAGTCAAGAGAAAAGGGGCTTTTCGTTTTTTTTTTTTTTTTTTTTTTTTTTTTGTTGTTGTTGTTGTTTTTTGTTTTGTTTTGTTTATTATTATTTTTTTTGTCAATTCGTACAATCATCGTCATATAACAAGATCTCAATTTTGAATTATTCAAGAATAGAATTATTTTATGGATATGATATCTTTCGTTATACCCCTTGATTATAGTGAAATTTCGTTTCTATGGTTTAAACTTTATTTTATTCCCCATATTTTACAGTTCGTTCAATTTATAACAAATTCGAAATTAACCGGGGTCGGAAAACAATCTTATTGCTTATATTAACTCCTTCCCCGTAAAAAATATACAAAGAAACATTATACACAAGTTTATGATGTCATGCAGATGTAAGTTATTGTTTGAGTTTCCAATAAACCAAAATATCTTATATTGACTGAGGTACCGCCCGTGTGCTGGTCTCCCAATGCTTCGGAGGCTAGAATAAAAATGCCATATTGTTCAGAAGAAAACTTCTTCCTTTTTGTATATATAGAAAAAGGTAATCGAGTTTTGACGGTGCGTGCTATCTTTACGTAGGTAAGTTCCTATGGCGGTCGGTAGCTATCGAAAAGAAAAAAAGCGCACCGTCAAAATCCTCCGTATTGCTTTTTTTGCAAGAAAGAGTAGTTACTTCTTTCCTCGAAGTCTAAGTCTAAATAATATAATAAAGGTGAGATTGTTCATGAAGTTAAATAATTTGATTTATATATGCTATGTTTGTTGAACCTGATTAAAATTGTTACGGGATGAGTATACACCGTAATTGTTCACTTGCTACTAAATCGGTGAACACGGTGGGGGCACTGACACAACATGTCCACAGGATAAAGCGTTGTAAGTACCCCCAACGTAGATATCATGTACAATATGCTAAGAAATTTGACTTTTGGTTGAACTTCGAATAAATGACTGTAGGTTTTATTTTAATGAAAAGTTTTTCGAGCGAAAATGTTAAGCAAATATAGAATCCACGTTAAATTGATAATGGATTTGCATAATGAATAAATCGTTTAAATGTCACATAAATTCATTGTTTGATATTGGGACGATCTAAGTGCAAAGTGAAATAAGATAGGTCTACGACATTATTCGCCATGGATGGTAGTGAAGACATTAAAATTGAACTACGCCAAACGTTGGTCGGCGGCCAAACCCTTGTTAATACAGCTATTTTAAAACTGAAGTCTCGAGGCTACGCCGTCACTGTCTGGCAACGATTTCATGCCGCTACCCGATTTTGAGAGAATAACCGACATTTAGAATCTAAAAAGTTTTAGGTGGTTGTGTACGCTTGGCATGTTCTAATTTTTTAAGGCGGTTTTTAATTCTCGAAACATAATATGTATGAACATATATGGAACTTTCATTTTGCAAAACTAAGTACATGGAGCCCGACACAAAAATTCGTTTTAGAACCAAACACAAGAATGATTCGACGATTCCTAGTGACATCAGTGAAAGCATGCAGACGACAAATTAACGATCGTGTCACCGGTAAAGGGTCATGGATGTTGTTTAAAAGAGCAGATAATGATTGTTTTGTTTCTTGATTACAGGTTTTTGAATATTATTAAAAATCATTTAAATACCTTATAAATATTTATATAAAATTTGACAACGATTTAAAAATGGTAAGTGTACTACTTTTTCATAAAAAAAGGATTTACCTTAACAACTAAATTTACCGCAAAAACTCGAAGGTTAATATCTCTAGCATTTGGGTATGACAATAAAAATAACTAGGTACATTTGTTTACCATCGCATGGAAAATGTTGAAAGCAACATTCGTGACTGTATATCAAATGTCAAGGTCAAACTTAAGGCTTAAAGGTTAAATAATGGTAAAATTATAATTTTAATTAAAAAGCGCTGCAATTTTTAAGCTGACATGAAATAACTTAGTAAGATTGTATACCAAATTTAATCGATGAGCCATGTACTTCATTATACAAAAAAATCGGCGTAGGTAATCAACCAAAAAATGAGAAAATATAATTTTTTAAAGAAATGAAATAAAAATAGGATTATGGCGTGTGTTGTGTTGCAAAATTTTATAAACATTTATTTGCTCAATGAAAAAAATAATAATGGTGTAAAAATTATATATTTGTACTTAAATAAATCAATTATACTCAAAAAATAAATATAAAATATTTTTTTGGTATAAAAATATATTTGTAAGATAAAAACATATTTATGAGTTAAAGAAATATTGTTATTTGGTAAAAATCAATATATTTATTTCATAAAAAATATACACGAGGAACAAGAAACATATCGTATATTTGTATACAAAAAGATATATTCGTTCAATAAAAATATTTATGTGGTATAAAAAGATATTTATTTGATAAGAAATATTTTTATTCAATAATAAGAATAATAGGATAGCTAGGTAACAAACTGCGTCAAAGCCTACGTCATCGACATTTTTATTTCCGCTAGCGACACTACACACGCAAGTTATCGGCAAATAATTTACTGGTTGCGCTGGCGAAAGAAATTAAAGGACCCCATGGTAATGTGTCCAAGTCTCTGTTGTATGACAGGAAAATTAAAAAAAAAAATGACATTATATACCATATTCAAATAGTACCAACTCCAAAATATAGCTCCGGTCTCGAAGAGCCTAAGCGGATTCCGCTTTGAAAGAATCCCCGGGGTGGCACTAAAACTAACTATTTGCCATAGGGTGAGACGTTAAATAAAGAGGCCATATGTTTCGATTCTTACCCTCGAGCAAGTTAAAGAACCTGGCGGATCTTAGTCGAAATCCTTGCACTTTCCCTCGTATCAACTCGCCGCCTATTTGGATAGATGCAAAAGGACGGAAATCGCGTAGGGAAAAATACTTGGAAAATCGTGCTTTAAAAAATCGATATTGAATGTACGCAATGCTAAAAACAGTTTAAATAAGATTATTATGGTTAAAGAAACAACGCTCTGACCTCTTATCTTAAGATCATTCATAACCTTTGTGATTTGGAACTGAGGTTGGATGCCCGATCACGGCATATATATCTTTTACGACTTTCGTCACCGATTTGTCACTATTCATAGACCTAAGTGGGTTAAAAGCTAGCAGTTCGGGAAAGGTATAGTGGTTCACTCAATGTGTGAGATTCGACATTCCAAGGTTCTCCATTCGTCGCAAAAACACAATTTTTGTTAAAAGTGACGTTACACCACACCAGTATTTCCTATGATTGCGTTTGTGGTTAAAGCAGCTAGCGGCAAAGGTTACCTGATGACATAAGGGAAGACGAATTTTATTACTCAACCTAAGTCAGCTGTCATATCTGAATAAAGGAAGCAATGAAATTTGTTGTTACAAACTAATTTACCCCATAAATATTTTTTTTAAAATATAATTATTTTATATTAGTCCACATATATAACTTTTACACCATAAATATTATTTATTGAACAAATATTTATACAATTTTGCAACACATCACACGCCATACAGGATCACCAAAACTTTGAAATCCCGGTATCGATAGTGTTATAGACCGATTGTTGAATATGCACAAATTTAAAACTCAAAATTAGAGTGTTCAATCACTTTCTATATAAACCTTTCTCCGTGTAAATGCTGATTATTGCGGGTTGAAAGGCGTATGCCCCAAGAAGCTTCATACCCCTTCTACGAGGGCATTGCGTCTACGTTAATGTCCACATTTCAAGGATGAATTGCAACTTTTATTGTTAGATTTTAAGAAAATTGATGATTCGACTTCATTGCCCCGATCGATGCGCAAATATAATAGCGAAAACGTCCTAAATGATAACTTCACTTAGTGTCCGATATCATGTAACCAAGTGCACAATAGTGTGATCCGGTGATTTTATAAGGCGTCATAGAAAAGGGACCCTGATTTAAACTTCCGTGTTAACAAAACCTCTCTTATATTAGTAGAAACATTTATGTTATAATTCACATTATAACCCTTTCCAAATGACTGTGCATTTGAGGTGGTTTAGTTATATGCCCCGTCATGGTATAAGGAGACCTTTTGTTTCTTTATTTTTAACACTGCCTATTCGGCTTCATCTATGGGTGGATTGCCATTAAACTTGAACAAAATATTTCTCGTGTGACCATGGTCATGTTTTTGCCATTTGGTGCAATTATGCGACGTCATTGGAAAAGAGGCCTTTTAGTAAATTTCCACAACATCTTCATGTACGGTGATATTTCCTTGACACTTTCACAGACTGATCCTTCCTATATGACAATATGCATATTTTCAGTGGTTAGTGATAGTATGCCTTTTTCGGCCTTCATCTGAATTTCCTTGGAAGTATTACTCCTTCATTTATGAACAGAAACTTTAAAAGAATGTAATTAAATATGTGAACATGGCTTTTTTTCCGTATTTATGTTTCTGTCTTGTTTTGAAGAATGACGTGAGATTTGAGGGATCCAACACCATTATAGCCGCTATGAATCTTTAGGTAGAGGGTTAATAACCTTGTTGGTGGTTCTAAACCTAAAGGGTACTTCTGGACGGGGACCTTGCTGTTAAAAGTATATTGCCGAGATCAATAAGCATTCAAAATGGCCGATTTGAAAGGTCGTTCAAGATGTTACTTAAACCTGAGCTAAGGTCATAAAAGATAGTAATTATAAGTATACATTAATGTTGATCAGTTTATTTATAAGTATTTGTTAATTGAAAAAAGGTTGGTCGATTTTATTTCTGGTTTACAATTTAGTTTATTTTTGAGCTTAATATGGTACAACAAGAATTAATTTGCACACATCATTGACAGGAATTAATCGCATTACCTTATCTGAAAGCGGATGTTTTTTGTGTTTTTTTGTTCTTTCCTTATATATGCTTATACTTTTAACCCATTTCCATATGAAATCTACGTAGAGGGGAAAACAAAAACATTGTCTTAGAAAGCGGGGTAAACTCTGAGAGCAGTACTGTTGTCACAACCGCCGTCATAACATAGTGGTATCGCATCAGGCTTTCATTCAAAAGGTTTCTGGAGCGATTCTCGTCGGCGGCACTCATCCTTTCCGACTATTTGTCTTTCGCTAATGCATTGATAATGGTAGACTATTTGGGATAGAAGCTTCAGGCTAGGAAAGGTTGTAATGGTAGTACTGGTGTGAGAAAAACCAGGGATCAATTGTTAGGCGCTCTAACCGACGAAACATAACTGAAAGATAATTGTAAGCGTAAAACTCTATTCAAACTGTTCATCAGTGATTATTAATTATATGTTGAACAGCACTTTTAAGACATACGCTTTACAACGAGTCTTATCAAGTGTCAAGACATTGAGTGCCGCCGTCATAGCGCAGTTGGTAGCGCGTCCGGCTGTCAATCTAGGGGTTCGGGTTCGATCCCCGACGGTGGCACTCATTCTTTCCGACTTTTTATCTCTTACCAATGGGTCGATAATCGTAGACCTATGTGAGATAGCGGCTGGAGGCTAGGAAAGGATGTAATGGTAGTACTAGTGTGAGAAATACCAGGAATCTATTGTTAGGTGCTCCAGCCGCCGCGATATAACTGAAATAATGTTGAAAGCGGCGTAAAACCCCATTCAATCAATCAATCAATCAAGACATTGAGCAAAGATTTGCCTCTACAGTGCATCCCCCCTTTTTTTTCAAAATTTTGACTACGTGAACATATTTCAACCCCGCCTGACAAATTCTAATTTCACGTAGACAAACATTTTGACCAAGTTTCAAGACATTTGAACCAAAAATGTGGCCTCTAGAGCTCATACAAGAAATTTGACCCCTAGTCGTCATTTTCCCCCATTTTACCAAAATCCGTACCTGACTGAGATTTTCATACCGACATTTTTTTTTCTAGAAAATATTTCTAATACAGTATAAAGTAGTGTGCATTTATACAGAAGGGAGGTGAATGGCGTTCTTTAGATGTCTTTTATGGACGTCTAATATGTAAGCCATGCGTTTTATACAAACGTTTAAGTCCAAATCTCCCCTGACTATCTTAATTGAGCCACACCAACCCTCTGCCTTGACTAACTACATTAAAATCGCATGAAAATAAACCTATCAAATGTACGATGGCGAGTGCGAGACCAACTACATCGGTACTCTCAACCATCGATTTCCGTCGCTGCGTAATCCCATACCGACGACTAACAAAATGAAATTATCTTAACAGTTACATGGTTCTTTACAACAATTTAATTGCTGATCATGATTAAATGTTTTGATTATTCATCATGACAAATTCCGTTGCATTCATACGTAAACTTTTTTTACAAATAAGCTAGTACTGGAACTTTCCGAATTCACCTTGTAGTTGTCAAATTTCATATAAATCTACAACAGGATAAACATATAAACAGCGCTTGCTGTCTTAAACGCACAAGGGGTGTTAAAACACTTTTCAAGTTTTTGCCTCGCAACATTTTATTTTTGAAGTAAACCTGGTATCTTTCGCTGTCGACATTCAATCCTCGTATGATTATGTAAAACTGGTATAGTTATCGAACATGACGCGCGCACTTTTGCCATATTATATATATGTAATAGTAACAAGGATCAAGTGCAGCAGATAAAATAATTCATATATTTGGGTTTTTTGTAAATATTCATTCTTGTTTAACTTTTATAAAACTAAAATTAATTAAGTTGCAGGAATAAGTATTACGTATATTTTATCATTATTTGAGGTAATTTGAACGTAGAATTTTTCTTTAAGGTTCGTATACATTATGGCGGGTTAAATTCTTCGAAATATTCTACATAGACGACATCTACTGAATGTTAGGAGTTTTGATCTTTAATAATTCTATTCCAAATCTAGAAGAAATATCGAAAGACATAAATAAGGATTTCTTCTTCCATAAACATTATCTTCAACTTGTTCAGACAACTAAACCATCGCAAATTTCCGATCTCTGAGAGATATTGGCGATTTACGAAGGGGTATCATTCTGAGAACTTTTATAACGTTCCATTCGATTTTACTTTATACAAACCATAAAAGCAAAGCTTAAGTACGGAATCAATAAACCCCTCCATCGTCCGTGAATCACGAGCCGTGACAAGCTAAATTACACTTCATCAATTGCCCGAAATTCCGACAACGTCGCTAATGTCATGTATTACTCGCCACAGCCTAATACCAATGTATTTTGCTTGCATGTGAAATGAAAAAAACGTCAATTAACTGCTTTAGATTTGCAAGTTTGAGCATATAAACTATCCCCTTGAAATGAGTATACTTGTTTGGCATAGTAATGCATCACTAATAATTAATTGACATAATCCGGATAAAATTTGAATAGACCTCATATCGGTGAACTTCATATATTTTTATATCGTTGTCTTTATATTGCCGATTTTCTTTCCCATACCATAAAGTATAAACATCAATGTCGGCAATGTTTGTTGATTAGAATGCTCGCTTGTCTCAATCCCACCACAAGTTCAAAGGGGGAATGCTACCATGTTTTTACAGAAAAGATGGTAATTGAGAGAGCTATAAATATTTCTGATTCTTGTGTGTACGACTTGTTAGGAACGTGTTCTTTTTCTATTGAAAAAATTATTGAAACAGTAAACAAAATTTTGTTCTCTTATTTCAATTGGTTATTTAATTAATTAATCAATAGCTGAAGGAAGAAAAGATATTCTATAAAGCTCAGTTCTACAGTTGATATTCATATCTGCGAAAGCTGCATGTGGTTGCACTTACTATTCTTTGAAGTAAATATGAACTAAGAGTAGTCGGACATAGTCATTTTACCATTTTAAAATGAAGAATAAGTTTGTGTTTAAGTCTTACTTCTTGAAGTGAATCCCAACCTGACTCAGCAGATAGGTTGACAATTGATAATAGTTTTATGCAGCCCTTTACGATTATTGCAACTTCGTTTAGGTTCTTTCTGAGTTGTTCCTTCAGTTATAGTGTACCCTCGTACCAATCAACGTCCGCGAATTCGATAATTGGGTGGATAAAAGAAGAAAGAGTATTTGTAGGACTCTACTGTATAATCTAGATTTTGGAGAACGCATCATGTTGATCTTACCCCAGCTTTTGCTTTAGATTTTTCATGATTTTTCCTAGTACCATCCATAGAAATAAATATACCTTAATTATGTGGTTTTGTACGGTGGGTATTATTGTGATGGGCATGAAAAGGTTTGGATGAGTGCCCTTCGTTTGTCTTCTTGTGATTCATGTCATTCATATATCTTGATTTTATGGGGTTGAATTTGACGATCCATTGTTTGGCATGTTCATCTATTGAATTATATCATATTCCAACTGTGCAGCATATATATTAGGAAGATCAATTTCTAGGGATAAACTAGTGTCATCTACAAAAAAGGTTTATATAAGACTCCAAGTTATCAACTATGTCGTTAATATAAAAAGTATATGAAATATAAAATAAAATTTAATATAAACTAAAAAGAGTAGCAGTAAATATACACCATAAGTTGGACACCGCTTTCAATAAACATATTTCAACGATACTCCAATTAATGAACACTCTTTCACATCGCCTCGAAT
Organism: Fragum whitleyi; assembly: GCA_948146395.1. Taxonomy (NCBI): domain Eukaryota; kingdom Metazoa; phylum Mollusca; class Bivalvia; order Cardiida; family Cardiidae; genus Fragum; species Fragum whitleyi. The sequence goes on from OX411558.1 coordinate 4,094,727, forward strand.
GATAGTTTTTAAATGTTTAAATTTCATCCAATCGCTTGAGATATTGGTTTGCTTAAGTTTTTCAATACAATACCTTGCTTTGTCTAATTTCTTGTTTGATTACACTAGATAACCAAGGGGGCTCAAAAATCTTGACAGTTATTACTGTATTCGGAATAAATAATGCATTTTTTTTTGCAGGATACAATTTTTTAATTTTGAGACCAGTCAATGGTGGCAATGGATATTCAAGACAACAAACAATAAAAACACTCACACATCTGAGTGCCACGGACCAGGACGAATAGCTTCAATTTATAAAGTTAGATATCAGAGTCGCATTCAAAATTTAAAAAAAAGGTTAAATATTTTGAAATTAATCGTGTTTGGCTGCAAATGTACAAATGGCTAACAAAGTAACGATTGAAATTGATTACGGACGATATCAATATAAGTTTTATAATATTAGTTTGTAATATTATTGTTGACACCCAACAGTTGTTAAGTGAAGGCGCGGAATACTGAAATACACGACGTTTTCCATTAAGCTTTGTTAGAGTAAAATCAATTTATTTATTTCACAATGAAAAAAACTACAGAGGACACGATTGCAACATTATCATTTTTTTGGGGCATGCAGTGAATTCCCCTTGTCTAAAAACAAAGTTGCTTAAATAGATATCGCTTAATCTGTCCTTCACAGCATAACTTGTGTTTGGAAACGTGACCTTAAACATTTGTCTAATATTTCAATAGATTCAATCGGCAGCAAAAACTTATAACAGACATGCAAAGACGGATTTGGAGGTATAAGTCTAGGTTACACATAGAATGCTGAATTGCATGTTTCCTGCTACTTTATATACAAATTGCTTTCAAACGAAAATGGGGTTCACGACAATGTTCTTATTATTATCAGAGCTAAAGTTTACGTTTTTTTATAGAAAAGGAAACACAGAGTATCAAGCACTAGATTGCCTTATAACCACTTCTTGTCATCTTAAAGTAAAGGTACATTTCATACCAGGCAAGCATACAGCATGGTGAGGAGTATTATCATTATCTCCATAAAAATGAATCACGCGAACTTAAGTTTTGTCGATTTATGTACAATCTGTAGGGCGAGGGCTTGAATTTCTTAGCTTACATGTCTAAAGTATCATCTTCGCGTGGAAAAGGGTAAGGCGTAATAAAAAAATCTAGCTGACAAACACCTATAAAATGATTTCTTTATTTCTTTTTATCCTGCAACCTCAAAATAATCTAGTCATTTATCGAAGAACATGTAGCTACATGAATCGGCGGTTATTTCTTTCAACTTGTCTAGACTCTTTTTGTTGGTCGTGGGAATATCGTCGTTTTAAAGTAAGTTTAACCTTTTACAAAGACGACATAATTCGATTGGCTTGTTTTGGAATTATGTTGTGTAACAACATTCAATTTGTTGTGTAACAACATTCAATCACTCCATTTTAAATTATTGATTTACATGTATTGGAAATGGAAATGTAATGGAAAAAATATTGCAAACGATTACAAATTCTTCAATCAGCACCAGTGAAATCAGGGGATGACGTTTTGTATAGTCTACGAATTGTGTAATTTTTTGCCAAATATCATTCGTGTGTCGCATGATACACTGTTTAAAGGCAAGCTCTTACGGGTCATAAGAAATTCAGAAGATTAATCCACAACTTATAAAATACGTAAATGATTTATAATAATATCTGTCGCTCATCAAGTACGAACAGCTATGTCATTATATTGTACAATGTACAACATAACAACAACCAATACTCTGCACGGTTAAGCAGAATGAGACTACAGTTTTGGCAGAGATAAACTCAGTTGATTACAAACCTTTTGTATTTTAATGTTTCTTTTGCACACTAATCTCTTTTGATTTGTATCTTCAAAATTAATCTTTGTAATTAATGGCTTTGTGTCATTATGCTATTGAGAACATTAAGGTTACTTCCCTCACAACGTTTTGACATATTTAAGCCGAAATCTATTCAGTCATTGGTAGGATGAATTCACGTAGAACCCGCCTCTTCTCATACAAACATTTCTATTGGCAAAATTCAACCATCTTACATATTACTATAAGTATTACTACATAGTTTCCTAGCTAATGCAGTAAAAAATCAAATCTAATATGAGCCTGTGTGTGACATTTCCAACCATTTCAAAAGTGCGCAAAGCAAAGTTTCTGGCCAGCATGTGCAGCCGCACAAGCCAACTACAATCTTCACTATTCTCTATATAGATAGATAAAGTATTAATCAATCATCATGCGGTCAGCATATATTATTATTGAATTGTGTGTTTGTCAAACGTACCCCGCGCAGGTGTGAAATTGCTGGCACACACAAGCTCATTTAATTTTTTCAGCAAATGTCATAACCCTTGATATTATTTAGTGTTTTTAAAGTGTTTTATACAATTATATATTTATTTATATATACAATTAATAACATCGTGAAATTAACCTTTATTCCGATCAAAATCATTCAAAATCACTCGATTAGACTTTTATATTTCTTCCTAATACCCACTCAAATCCCTCAAAAACGCCCCGGACTTGGTAAAAACGCTTCGAACATGGAAATGGTCATTTTTCAATTAAATCAGTTGACGGATTAATTAACTGTTGTTGATCGAGATGTATGTCAATTTCACGATGTAATTGAATAAACTATAAAATAGTGAATTACCTTGCAGAGCCTGTTGCTAGCGTTTTTTTTTTTTTTTGTTGTTGTTTTTTTTTTGAATTCTACATTTAATTTTAGATTTTATATCACTAACTCCTCTTAGGTTAAAGTTATAGTAGATATTAAATTCCAAATTCTGAGAATGGACTCTATCTTTAATCGTTGGATCATGACGGCCAATGCTAAAGTTTTACGATAAAAATCAGAGACCCGACTATATTATTTGCAAATGACTTTGATTTTGTTGTCTCGCCACATGTAGAATATGAAAGCTATATCACTTACCGTCAAAAATAAAGACAATTATATAATTCTTTATTGTACACGTTTAAAAAATGTCTTTATTCAACACCTAATTGAATATGTCTTTGTATTACTCTTATTTCTGCATCAAACGTTTTCGGTTCGTTATTGACATACGCTAACGGTCAAAACCCGGAAGAAAACGTGAATTAGTTATAAATCATTCATCCTGCTGGTATTGTTTTAATGTGCTGTTCAAAAAAAACTATTCGGTCCTTTTGTGTTCCTCGAAAATATATGGTCGTCATGCTGTGAAATCGCCCGTCATTTTCATTCGTCCATAAACGTCCGTCCTCTCCATGCGCCCAAAGTAAGTAACCCGTACACTAACGTTGATCAAAATTCATATATGGACTCTTTTGGATATTTGAAAGACATATTTCCGCGTTTCTAAATCAAAATCTGTTCCATTATGAAATGAGCTCATTGGATGAAAACTTTACACTCGTAATAACGAGTACGTTTCATAAAGATTTCCATATTGCCCCTTTACAAATTGTACTTGATAGACCTGAACAATTTCGAAAATCACTTTCCTTAAGATTTTATGTGTAAGCTAAAAGAAAAATGAATGAATATTGTGAACCTTATATTAATAGATTTGGGCAGTTATATTCTCAAAGAAAAATATTTTCGAAGTTATAGAAATAAGATTGCTATTCAGGACGCTAAAGTAATAACGAAGCTTTGGTACATGTGATAACGATGCTATTCCAGACTCTATAGTAACAACGATACTTTTCTGGAAGCTATGATAATAACTATGTCATTCTGGACGCTATAGTAATGGCTTGGTTTTTCTGAAGGCTATAGTATAACAATAATTTCCTAGGCGATATGGTTATAAAAATGCCGTGCAAGACACTATAGTAATAACGATTTTTATTTGTGCCATATACTTATAACGATGCTTTTCTGGACGTTATAGTAAAACGATGCTATTCTGGACGCTCCAGTTATAGCGGTTCTATTCTGAACGCTATAACAATATCGATAATATTCCGTCCGCTAAAATAGCAACGCTGCTTTTCAGGACGCTATAGTAATAACTCTGCTTTTGTGGACACTAAAGTTAGATATAATATTACCATTATTGGTGCTATAGAATTAAAGCTGACCGATGCTTTTCTCGGGGCTATGATAATAACGTTTTACTCATTATCCAAACAATAATGGAGTTTGGGACGCTATTTAAAAACCATACCATGCTGGAAGCTATAGTAGTCAAGATGATATTCTTAAAGTAATAACGATATATTTCTGTGAACATTGATATTAACGATGCTTTCCAGGACGTTGTAGTCAAAACGATGCTTTTCTGGTCGCTTTGTAATACATGCTATTGTCGAAGGTATAGCCATAACAATGCTACTCTGGCTGTTATAATGAAAACGATGCTGCCATGGAAGCTATAGTAATAGAAATACCAAACGGTATATAGTAGATTTTATGGCGCTATTCTGAACGCTACACTAATAAAGATGCTGTGGATTCTTACGTTATAAAAGTTCTATTCTGGAAACTATATTTATAACGATGCTATTCTGGAGAAATAACGATAATATTTTCATCTAAATCAAATTAGATTTTTTTCCGTGGACAATAAGGGACCTGAGACATCTGACTAACTTCATTTATCTAAGTTTCTTCTGGCACAGTAATCTTGTGCACGTTTGGACAGAAAGACGTGCAAACTGTAGATTGAAAGTGAGTAAATTTTAGATCTTATCAATTTTTAAAAAGCCTCTTTCCGTGTTACTGAATAGAAACAGACAAGTTTCGAATGAGTAAGTTTGTTCAATACACAATTATTGCACATTAAAGGGAATCCATTTAACACTCTTTATTAAAATGACCCGTCATGCCAAAAGGGACCTTCTCGTTACTCTGTAGAAAAAACAGTTGGAAAGCGGATTAAGCATAGGTCAACAAAAACGTGCATTCTTGATTCAGAAAACTCGTCTCTTGTGATCGTTTCAACCCTGGTCAGTCTGCGCGTATTGCGCAGTCTGACAAGGGTCGACACTTTTCGCAATTCCCAGACGGTCTCGCGTGACGGGTCACAAATAATTGCGGTTTCATATCGATCGTATCTTAGTCCGAGCACTCTTTAAGGAACACAAGTCTTCTCCTTAGGATGCGGATTGCGTCATTTTAAGAAATACGTATCTTGGACACCGCATTGATCATCTGACAGAAATCACTGGTGTTTAACGATGTTACCGTAAAATGGTTGTCTATGATTTTGTATGTTGGTTTGCTATGATTATATGGGTAATTTTTGTAAACAATACACATGTCGTATGGAATGTTCGTAATTTTGGAGAATGCATTGAATGAATTTAAAATGGATCACCCCAGACTAAGTAAACGACTTTCATTGCACTTTGTGCTACCTCTTTGTCTTGATCTTCATTTATTATGAATGTTAAACTTGAAATAAATTCATTTATGAAGATAATTTTTTGAATGGCTATTTGATTTCAAAGAAAGCAAACTCTTGCCAAGTGTCGGTTGTATCAGATGAAGTTTTATTGTGTTCTTCGTATTTGCCTCTTATAACAATAATGGTTCACGGTTAAATCATTTTTAGTAAATATTTATTTTTTTTCTAAAGACATGGTTAATTGAAGATGGTATATTGGTTAGTTGAAGAAGAGTATTGCTGGTGTGTTGGTTAATATGTGATTATCTACAAAAGTTTATGTGAAGCCAAACCATATGAAAACGCGAATTTATACGAGAAATATACATAATCCACTGTTGGTCGTAGGTAGTTGTATCAATTAAGAATAACGATTCAACATTTCAGGTTGAATAGTATTCAATTCTCTAAATACTGTTATTGCTTGTATGAAATATTTTTCAGTTCTTTGTCAATTTCGGACCAACTGCGACATCTATAAATCGGGACACAACCATCTTCGATTAAAATAAATCTATATCAATACTGTCTTCAATAAAAATACTTTCCCACAAATAAAAAATCGTAACACGTCAGACAAAAAAAAAATAAAAATAAAAAAATCTCGAAACTAATTGTTAACTATGTTCGCACATCATTATAAATTAGTCAATATATGTTTAACAATAACGGCACATGATCAAAAGATACAACCATATTATATTGTGAGAAATTCAAGTTGGTAGAACAACAAATGGCTATTATTTTAAAAAAAAAGTCAAATTAACCTGTCACTGCAGCTCACAAACAATCAACAATACCTTCCAAATTAAACTACACCCTCGTTAGTTTAATAGAGATGCGTTTTTATTCTGAGACTCATGTATTTAACCAGGATAAAGATGTAGGGAAATATATATATTTTTTTTAAAAAATCGTACGGTACATTTGATATTGTACCTATTTCTACGACGAATGTGAACACAAAATTGTGCTGTGCTCGAAGTATTTCTTAACCTATCACAAGACTAGCTGATGTGGCTGCATGGTAAATGGGCATCCCCTTTGGAGACGATGGCATCTACTGTACACCTTACGACCGTCGCATGTCCCCGTATGGTGACAGCGATTACAATAGGATGATGCGGTAAAGATTTCCAGGCACAACACCGTACATTGATCGCCTGTGTGTGTATTTCCATTTATTTATCGTCGCTACCGTAGCACATGCCCATATAAGCGACGCCCCTAGAAGACGGTTAGTGCAAGAATAGGATAGTGCAAGAATACATGACGAAACTACTGCTGAGATCCGCCATGGTTCTTTAACGTGCTCGGTGTAAAGCACCGTCTCACGGGGCCTCGGTTTAACGTCTCATCCGACAATTAGTTTTTATTAGTGTACCAGCCCGGGAATCGAACCCACGCCGCCGAACTTCAATGGTTTTGAAGTCCGGTGCTCTACCAACTGAGCTTATCGGGCTGGTTGATTTATCGTCTGAAGACCGCGACCACTTTTAACTGATTTAACGACATGTCTATGACCTAAGGGTTCTCTTCGGCCTTGCGATTGTTGTACTTCTGTTAAAAGAATTACGTGATCACCCATGGCGTCCGACGTCCGACGGACGTGTGGCATTCACTCCTTTGTCCGGAGCATAACTCACCGTATGTCCGATTGACTTGAAACTTGGGAGTTAAGTTCCTTCCATAATTACGGACTGAAGTGTACAGAAAATGTTACTCTACATAGCTTAATTTTCAAATTATTCTTTTTGGGTGTTTTTTCATACTTTGACAACCAGCATTGTAACGGACCTTTGTGTGAGATTTTGCCAACTTGTTTCAAGTTATTTTTCTTTAACAAAATCAAAGGTCTTTGTTTGCCGTTCTAACTTGCACCGATTGCACAGACACAGTTTGTCGCCTTACGGTCTACGCCTGAGTTCTTAGTTACGGTTCCGTAAGTAATATAAACAATACTCTAGGTAGAAGTTCTTCTTTTCTTTCACAAAATCAGACCGAAATTGAAACTGTATTTGCTGTAGCCTGTCAGTTCGGAAGTCGTAAAGGCTAGTCACATTAGATACTTTTCGAAGACTTGGTTTTGTTCCGTGCAGCTTGTCATTTATGCTGTAAAAGGAAATTTTGACTTTTAAAATAGTAAACACACATCTTGACTGACAGCACAATTCTATGAACATCTTTTTCCGCACATGATGTTGTAGACCGAGGTATATTTGCATTTAGTTTTAAGAAAATAGAATTAATTCTTTAAAATAATATACTCTATTTTGATATTTCGGCTAATGCCTTTTACAAAAAATACTACATGGAAATGTCACAACTACATCTTTACCTTCTTACTGTGCGACAATACCAAATGTTTCTATTTGACGTTGCCGCTGGAAACATGACGTCATTTTTGCGTAATTAATGTAACGTCATCAGGAAAATAAACATTGCTAGACGTAATATCACTTCTTAGCGCACATAAATTAATTCGTTTTCATTCCAATATACTTAAATGTTTTGTATTTCCTACAAGAAAATGGTTTGATACCTATATGTTTGTTTACGTGCCCAATGTAATAGGTTTATCACAAAAAGACTCATTGCACTGATTACATTTATACTAAGATTTTGCACTATCGTGGACAGACACAGTGTGGCAAGCTAAACCTTGTTTTGCATAAAAAATCCGTGAACACTTGTTGCATAGCAGATGTAATTTTGGTGAACGGTTTGTACGTGTTTATTCAAGAAATTTTGACCATATGTCTTACTGCATAATTCACAATGAAATCGTCTACTCTGGTGAATGCTCCCCTTGTGCCTATGGAGATAAGATGGCGCCGTGGTACAGTTCCTGCAGTCGTCACACTTGTAGAGCCTCTTTTGCTGCTCCTGTTTGTCACCGTTATCCTATATGATATCAAATGAACTTGTAACAAAATAGCATAAAACGCATATAAAAAATCGATTAGAGCTTTATTCGCAATAAAATTCTTATGCCATGTGTTTTACTGTGTACACAGAAAGCTCCGCTTATTTATCATATTCAACGTCATCTTAAGCGAGAACGTTGATGCTTTTGACGCCATATAACGTAACGTGCTAAGTGACGCGCTTCGTTTTTCTTTCAATTATCCCAATGTCAGTATCATTGGTCTTTCATTAATTTTACATCCAGACAATGTAATAAAACTATTTTATACTCAAAAAAAGAATAGAACAAAGTATTTAGAATCGTGATCGTGTTTTATTGTGAATATTATCTCATTTTAGCGTTGATGTGTCCATGAATGAAGTGGGGAGGAGATAAATACAAAGCAAACTTTCTCGGACTCCGTCCTCGGATTTTACCTTGTGCATATAACTCCTCCTCCAAACCACTTTATTCATTGACTCACGCGAAAATGAAATTGGCTCTTGATTATAATCTCTACACTTGACATCCTCCATTTTCAAATGAAGGGTTCAGAGAGAGAGAGAGAGAGAGAGAGAGAGAGAGAGAGAGAGAGAGACAGAGAGAGAGAGAGAGACAGAGACAGACAGAGACAGACAGAGACAGAGAGAGACAGAGACAGAGAGACAGACAGAGAGAGAGAGAGAGAGAGAGAGAGGGAGAGAGAGAGGGGGGGGGGGCAAACCACCCCTTCACTCAAATTTTCATCGAATAGCTAGAACTTACCTGACTTTAAGGCATTCGAGCACGAAAATGCCTATTTAGACTATAAACAAATGCACGCGACAACATTATCGATAAGGTTTACATAGTGATTTTAGATATTTTTCTGTTTCGTCTTCAAAGTTTTTTACGCAATCGCGTTAGAATTTTTGAATAGCGATTATACAAAATAGCGCGTACCTGTCTTTGAGTTTATATCACAGTCATCCCATCCTGGTAACTTTCTTTACTAAAGACCTCTTCATCGAAGGACCCATTCAATAACGCGGATTCCTCCTGCAAATCAATTTAAGACAAATCATTAAGAATCTTTTATTATGGTCAAGAAGTTTCGTTTTCCTTTATCGAAAACATATTTTCGATTGGCGACTTAAATGTCGTAAATACAGCTCGAGTAAAGATGTATTTACGCCACTTTCGTTATCCCTTAACAATATGAGTGCGAGTCAAAAACCATCCACTAACACACGTTGAAGGAATATTGCAATTCCTCAAATGAAGGCATTTTGTCGAAGAACACAAGTAATTAAGTATGAACGTTTCTAAATTGGCTAATACACGTAAAACATTCTTGAATTAAAATCATATTTCCATATTGCCTATATAAGATTATCACTTTTGTAAATCAAGTTGATTGACGGTAAATTCGATTGTGATTGGGCGTTTTTCCCCCTTGTGCAATATATACTGAGTCCCATAAGAAAGTGAAAACTTTCACTTTTTCTATTTCTATTGATTTTTACAAAGTTGGATGAAAATTATGGAGTAAATTGCTACCATTCTTAAGTCAAGACCTTTTGAAATCAAAAATCAAATCAGATTTGGATAATGTATCGCATGCTGCATACGCACAGACAGAACCTATATTGTTGAAATTTGACCTCCTTACAACTTTTTTCTTTGGTAAGAGCTGTGTGTTGATGTTGTATTATAGAGTTTTAGAAGCCATTCCAAGCCAATTCCAAACAACAGTTTTAATTTGTATGCAGACGTTACGAGTACGTCAACGTTGGACATTGCTACGTTGTTAGGCCAGTTACTAATCGTTGAATGGTCCTATGGCGTTCTATGTCATCTCAATAAGCTTATTAAAGGCCTTATAGAATGATGACCTCGATTTCTTTTGGAACATAAATGCCTAACCAATTTCAATGACATTCTAAAACTGACAAGATTCGAATTTGTTCAACGACGTTTGTTTGTAGTCAAAGCACGCTTTTGCATCACGCATAATTTTATTGAAGATGTAATTTTATGCTAAGGAAAGCCGCAAAGATTCAATTGAATTCATTTTCAGACCAATCACTCGTCAAATGCGAGATGCACATGCAAAACATTCAAAATCATTTATCTCAATTAAGCAGAAGATATTTGCTTATCACGCGATTTTTGCTTTCGAATAGCGTCTGTACATACTCTTGGGGATAGTCATACGACATTTCGTGACGATATATTGTGTAATCTCAGAGAAATTTAAAATTCAAAAGTGCACACTTTCTTTTCGAACTAAGTATATTTATATATTCATGGGGATTTCGTAAGGCCGTATGCATAAACATATAACCTAAAACCATGAAGGGGTAATGAAATAAAAAATCGAAAATTTTCAGTAGTATATAATTACGTTTAAATAGCATAATTAAATACTTTGCTTCCAAATTAAATCTAACGTAGGCTTCTTAATAATTTCATTTTGTATGAACCATCTCTGCTTTCAAGATGAAAACTATGCGAAGCGGTTTGGAACTGTTTACGCGCTTACATGTGTACTCATATGTAAATCCGGTTTCAAACTTCATTAACGTCCTAAGCGGTTTTTTACACCACTAGTATATTTCTTAGATAGGTACAAAAACCATCTATATACCTGTTCTTGATTTCCTTCTCCAATCTTTTCCGGGTCACCAACAAACTCCACAAATTCATCTGCCAATCTAAATCTAACATTTTCCTGCAAAGGAATTACATAAACTGATTTACTAATGTAATTATATCTTTCATTGTTCGAAACAGCAAGTCTCAGGCTATTTTAATCAATAATATATGACAGAAATTCACGATTTCCCTGATAAAACATATCGCGTTTTTATAAAAGATATCACTAATGCGTCAATCAAGTTTCAAAAATGCCTTCAAGAAACCAACACACTATCTTCAAAAAACCATCGCCACAGAGTCACGCTCATAGACAAACATACACCTTTCATCGATATGAAATCGATTCAGAAAAAATTAAAAGATGATATTTATAAATAAAAAAAACTTACGAAATTGACAGCCATGCTTTCAGTTGTAGTAAAGCAACGTGTATGAGACAAAATCCCATGCAAATCGAAGAAAGGCATTTTTCCCGCTCATTTGCAATACACAATCATAGCAAACCAACATACAAAATCATAGACAACCATTTTACGGTAACAACGTTAAACACCAGTGGAAATAGCCAAATTGCAATTATTTTGGAAATTCTGTTGACGAAAAACGAGACCAAAGAAAGATCAAAGTCTTTTTAACTAGTGTTATACACCATGGCTCTATAAATGGAACACAAATTTGCATGACAAAACGTTTCGATGTAACGATTATGTATTACTTCGAGTTGAATGAATAAGATAATAAACATTACGAACCAATGTTATCATGATAATAGATGCTATTTTGTATATATAAAAATACTTCGAATTAGGCTTTACATACAATAATGTATATCTCTACATTCAAATTCTGATTTAGAAAAATAACAGCATCGCATTTGATTGTATGATGTGATAAAACAACCAATATATCCTAACTACAGTTAAGGTTCTAATTACACTATTTTGATCGTCTTCCAACAAGTAAGTTTCTTTTTTATTTTGCAAACGATGCGGTCGTAGCACAGCAAGTGGTAGTACGAAAGACTCTCAATGCTAGGCAACCGGAACATCGCTCGAATTTTCCGTAGGCTGGAGAGTACTTCGGACATTATTGTTGTAATTTTGAATATTTTTGGGGGAACTTCGGCTCCCGGTGGTACTTCGGTTATTAATATGATTAAAGAGAAAAAGAAAAGAAATCTGCTAATTTACTGACAAAACGCAGATAAAATTGCGTTTACTCGGCAAAATATAATATATCCACTTTTATTCTTTCGCATACTTTGTTTGAATGACGTCATCCTCTTCCATGTACAAAACGACGCCTTTAAATGGCTGCGCCATTATTATTTTCGAGGTATTTTCCGTAGAATGACCGGGGGATCCCGATTAAATCATGGGATCCCATGTAACATATCGGTTGCCGTGAATGTTTTTGTAATTTGACTGTCATCGGCCATTTGATAACCGTAAACCATGTGAATTGAGCAGATAGAGGCATTGTAAGAAATACAAGACACCAGCGTTACGGTTATCCATTCTCCGAGATATGACCAATTTACGTCATACAATTCAAACGAATAAATATATTGACAATAAAATATTCAAACGAATAAATATACTGATATTATATATTGTCATTATGTTGTACCCTCACTACTGTAGCTTAGCCAAATAGAAACGTTGTTCAAATTCAATTTAATTCCATATAGTCATCTAGTCATTCCAGACTATCTAATGGATCAATTTGCAGAAGCGGCCACCTCACATTCTTATAGCACGCAATTCAATACAAATGGTTGTTAAGCTGTTCTAAAGGTTGGGACGCATGAAAGAAAATGATTTTCTTACGTGGGTTGTAGCCTTTGGAACAGCCTTCCTACAAGTATTCAAACGTGCAGATCTCCCTATGTTCAAAGCAAAACTTAAAGAACACTTTCCTGATAACCTGTGATATTTTACAAATAACTCTATGATATTATGCTTAGAAAGAGTTCATTTATTTCCCTAAACCTGTTTGTGATTTAATTAATTTACTTTAATTGTAATATCATCATCAATATGATAGCAAATTTAACATCATGTCTCTCTGTGTCAGCCACACCCAAGCAGGGGACCGAAATGGAAATAAGAGATATCCCATCTCTTCTTTGCGTTATCCCAGGTTTGGATGTGGCAGACATGATATGAAAAACGCACTATAATATATTCATTTTCATATGTGTTTTCTCTGTACTAAACCATGTACTGTCATTTCCTATTTTAAATTTTAAAATCTAACATCTAGATCTGTCTAGCTACCTCCCTGTGGTTATTGTTTCAATATTATCAAACGCATTATCGGTCATTATTGCATAAAATGTACGTTTTTGGATCGTTATAGGCGTTATTGACAAAAACCTTGCGTTAACGGAAGAAACGTGGATTACATGTAATCAGTAAATTCACGTGCCGTTAACGCTCGCCCTTTTTCACTGTGTGATTAATACGGTGTATGTTTCAATGGTGAAAATCGATTGGATGTTCCGAACACAACAGGCTTATTATTGCTATTTGACCATAGGTATTTTTAAAGGCTTATTATAGTATCCCGTTCAAGTCTGGTAGATGTAAAAATAAAGTGAGATTGTGAGGCTTTTTTTCCAGAGTTAATCAATCCTACGTAATCCGCTCTGTGAATTGTATTTAACCAAGTTCACTATTTTATCTCGTTTGGAACAACCACACGTTGTTCACCATAACCAGTTGTATGGTGTTAAAGGTACCGTGAGAATGTTACGATTTCTCCATCGATAGTGTCTCATTAAGACTCAGAATGAACTTTTTTTATACTTTTAACAATTCTTTTCAATGTTATGCCAGTCAATATACTGTACGTGCATTCTGATTGCCTGAAAGATAAGTTTCATTACATTATCTCAATAATTTTCAACTATCAGTTATTCCGTAAGCCTCAGTGGTCAGTAGTGTCAAAAACACTCTATCTGATTATTGATAAATCAGAATATTTTTGCTTCACAACATTAAATCAAAAGACAGTAAAAGATTTTTATACTTACATCAATATTCGAAACTTAAAACATAGGCATCAAGATGATTAAACAACTAACTGCGTTACCAACAATTTTAACTTTTGACAGATACTACAATCTACCTAACTGTCGCAAGTTGATTCTTATTATTTTAACTCGAAACACTATTTTAACAATTTAACGCATTTGATGTACCATTCTAGAACGAAATTTGTCAAATATTAAACGTATGTATACTTTCATTTCCCACGAGTGTCACGTTAAGGTATATTTTTAATTATTATTAATTTGATAAAATTTTTCTCTTTTTTTCATTTTGAATTTTTAAACATAGTGAGGGAAATTAATCATTTTTCGATAGATGAATATTTTGTGTGATTGCTTCCCCTCATTTATTGGATATTTTACGCAAATCACGGGGTCCAATTCATGATGCACCCCCCCCCCCTAAAAAATAATGATAAACACCTGTAGGGGCTCCCTTTGGGAAACTCTAAAACATTTCACTTCATTAAAATGCATTTAATCCTTCTGTTTGTATGAAAAGGCTCTGTAAGTCGTTGATATGATACGCATAATATGATGATAGTCTTTACTATTTTAGAAAGCCCTGAAAAAATAAAGACCGCAAAGGGGGATAACTTGAAATAAAGCCGACATTCAAGTATGAGTTATTTCCTTTGCATAGATTCAATATTATATTTTCACCAATAGTGCTAGATCTTCATTTGATTTTTTTGTCTGAATTTGGTGAAAGCCGCTTTAATAATAAATCAGTCATATCAATTGATTTCTGGAATTTTTCGCACCGTGACAACCATAACACTCTCTCCTAGCCTCCAGCTTTTATACCACATACAGTTAGTTACATCGTAAAATCGACATTCACCTCAATCGAAACCGTTCTAAATCGCTCACTAAGCGCTCCAATCACTCTTCCAAACACTCATTCAAACCATTCAAAAACGCTCAAACCCATTGAAAAATATAGAATCAACAACGTTATTCAAAATAAATTTTGATAGAGAAAATCGCGATTTCACTGACAAATAATTAGCGTCTTACAGGTCTTTGAAAAAATAGGAACTTTTCTATAGAACTTTTATGCATTTTTTATCAAAAGGAGGTAATCAATATCGCTAATTTTGTTCATCTTGAACAAAATTTGCGATATTGGATTACTTCCCATTAAATTCACTCAAAGCTCGCTCCACATACTCATTCGATTTCATTCCAAAATATTTCAAAATCATTCACCATGTAAATTTCACGATGCCGTTAACTGTAGGTCTTCGATTACCAACCCATTAGTGGTAGACAAATATCTGAAAAGATTATTGGCGCCGCCGGAGGCTCAACCCATGACATCTCGTTACGGAGGCTCAACCCATGACATCTCGTTATTGCAACAGACAACTGCAATATGGCGATGGCTCTGTAAAAAATCATACAAGCATATATGTACTGGATGAAAGAAAAAAAATCAAACACAATTACTTTCCAAAACACAGGAGCTTAAAATGACTCTAGGACAGTTGAATAAACGGATTTAATTGTGTAATATTTCTCCAAACACTGTTATTGGCAAGAACAAAATCAGCACCCAAGTTTTTTTGAAAACATACCGTTTCATTTTAAGGGTTTCTTTACGAGCTGAATTGTAAATCAATTTATTTGTACACAAATGTTCAGTCTGTTATCTGCCGCTAGACGTACAGTTAGGAGCATCGTAAAATTGACATAGTGAATAATTTTGAAATGGCTTCCGATTATAATGGAAAGATAAGATATGACTTTTTATTGAAATCAGATGAAGGTAATCCATTAACGCTTTTTATGTCCATTTGGACGAAATTAGCGAATCTTTTTACCTCCCTTTCAGAAACCATACATACTTACTGTTTTGTGTCTTCACGACTAATCGGACACTAAACAAAACAACAGCAAATAAAATCAACTCATTCGATCGATTTAAAATCAATTTGATCTATCTTAACTATATATTTCGAAGCGTTCTTGGACATCTTCGGAATTTTTTTTCTTTTTCTTTTTTTTTATTGGAGGATGTTTGGTTTTAATACTGGGAGCGTAGAGCGAAAGATTTTGAATGGCTTTGATTGGAATGTGTGTCAATTTCATGACGAGATAATCTGTATGAATACAGATATTGTTAGTACAGTTTGTGCTGAATTAATAATATTAATTGACAATATGCCTTCGGTATGTGATACAGTTAACGAAATCTTGAAATTGACAAGATGAATAATTTTGGAACGGTTTCCGAATGAAACGGAATAAGTAGTGGAGGAATTTTGTGGTTAAATTGAATTGAGATAATTCGATATTGCCAACTTCGTCTAAGTTGGACAAAATAAGTGATTTTTATTACCTCCCTCTAAATAAATCGACGTACTTTCCAATTTGTTACCATCACATACCAATCAGACACGTTCAAGGCCACGCCAGACAAAACAGTGATCAAGAAAAACTAATCGCTTTGAGTGATTTTTTAATTGATTTCAATAACTCCGGTTTGACATGTATATTGACAAAAAATAAATTGAAATTGATTGTTTCAAAAGAGCCTTTTATATCTAATGTTGTAGTAGTAACTAGTAGGTACGTTTGTCTAAATTCTGACTGAATTTAGGCAAATTTATTCAGCCGTAATGAAGTTGTTGATTTTGATCGAAATATCCTTTTTCCCTAATGATTTGGCTATTCCGTTATGAGATGGTGCCTCTTATGTTCTGCAACTGCCAGTGCTCATCCACAGCTTCAGTTTGAAATATTGTTTAGCTGGACATATTTTTTTTCTTTTTTGTAAATAGAGGCAGCATTAAATTTGTTTCAAAGGTCTTTACGTGAACCCTAAACAATCTTACGTAATTCGCTCTGTAAACTGTATTTCACCAATTTCATTTTTTGTCTCGATCGGAACAACCACACGGTGTTCGCCATAACCAGTTGTATGGTGTTAAAGGTACCGTGGAAAAATACGATTTCTCCGATGACAGTGTCTCATTGAGACTCGGAATGTACTTTTCATTCTTAAAATAGTTCTTTTCAATGTCGTGCCTATCAAAATACTGTATGTGCATTCTGATCACCTGAAAGATTATTTTCATTAGATTATCCTAATAATGTTCAACTAACAGTTATTCCTCAGCGGTAAGTAGTGCCAAGAGCAATTTATTTTATAATTGATAAATCTGAATACCTTTGCTTCACAACTTTATATTAAAAGACATAAAAGATTTTTTTTCTTCAATACAGATACTACAGTCTACCTAGGTGTCGCAAGTTGATTCTTATTATTCTAAATCTAAACACCATTTTTACAAAATTGTACACCCATTTGATGTACCATTCTAAAACGAAATTTGTCAGTTATTAATAGTTTGTATACTTCCATATTCTTAGGGTTTCTTGTGAAGGTATATTCTTAATTATTATTCAATTAATTAAATTTTGCATTTTTTATATACAATTTTTACACATAGTGAGGGAGATTAATCGTTGTGCGTTAGATGAATATTTTGTGTGATTACTTCCCCTCATTTATCGGATATTTAACGCAACTCGCTGGGGTTCGATTCATAATGCACTTCCCACCGACACACACACCAAATAATTACTTGTAAGGGCTCTCTTTGGGAACATTTAAAACTTTGTTAAAATGCATTTATCCTGCAGCTGGTATGAAAAGGCTCAATAAGTCATTGATTAAATATGCATGATATGATGATAGTCTTCACTATTCTAGTAAGCCCGGAAACAACAAAGACAACAAAGGGGGATAACTTGAAATAAAGCAGGAAGATCTTCAAGTATGAGTTATTTCTTTTGCTTAGATTCAATATTATATTTTAACCAATAGTGCTAGATCTTCATTTGATTTTTGTCTGTCTGAATTTGGTCTAAATCCGCTTTAACAATAAATCAGTCATATCAATTGATTCCTGGGATTTTTCGCACCGTGACCACCATAACACCCTCTCCTTACCTCCAGTTACATCGTGAAATTGACATTCATCTCAGTCAAAACCATTCTTTATCGCCCACTAAGCGCTCCAATCATTCATTTCAAACACTCATTAAAACCATTCAAAAACGCCCAAAGCCATTGAAAATATAGAATCATCAAGGTCATTCAAAATAAATTTTGATAGAGAAAAATCACGATTTCACTGACATATTTCAATTTGTTAGCGTCGCATAGGTTTTTGAATAAATAGGAAGCTTTGTATGGAACTTTAATGCTTCTCTTATTAAAAGGAGGTAATCGATATCGCTAATTTTTTTTCATCCTGAACAAAATTTGCGATATTGGATTACCTTCAATTAAATTCACTCAAAACTCTCTCCACACATCCATTCAATTTCATTCTTAAATCATTTCAAAATCATTCACCTTGTCAATTTCACGATTTTGCTAACTGTTGGTCTTCGATTACCAACCAATAAGTGGGAGACAAATGTCTGAAAGGATTATTGGCGCCGCCGGAGGCTCAACCCATGACATCACATTATTGCAAC